>JANLNO010000013.1:1200000-1705000 GCA_024678965.1 Bradynema listronoti
TTGAATATAACGCCTACTCGGCTGCAAATCGTTCTGCTTCGATAGCGGAAATCCATAGCCTTTGTTTTTCAGTGTCCACGGGACTTTCGTCATTCCATGATTCAAATAGTTGCATGCATTCTCTTAAATTCATTTTTTTGCTTCTCATTTTTGCACCTTTTGGCCGGATCTAAATTGGCCAATTGTGGGACGCAGGGCCACTGGTACACCAATTCTGGATGTAAAACTGTACTACGAACCGTTGAAGTCACAGTTGAGCAGCTTACAATAGTCCACATAGGGCTCTTCGTTGGTGGTAGCGTTGGCCGGTGGCGTGCTCGGCTGCGAAATGACGAACGAGCCGCGCGTAGTTGACGTGGTCTCAAAGCGACGCGACTCCGGATAAACGAACGTGGTCGGCCGGCCGCCAACCGTATGCGAGACGTATGTTGTCGCACTGCCGGCAGCACGCGACGACAATTCCGATGATGATGACGATGAAGGCGTCGTTGTCGAGCGTATAATTGGTGACGTTAGCGAGAATGGATAACGGGTGCCTTTGGTGGTCCAACGCGTTGTCGTGATTAGCTTGTCCATCGGCGCGCCGACTTCGAGTTCCGTCGGGCGCATCGAATTGATTTTCGGCAGGCGCCTCGTCGGAAGAGTTAATCTAATGTGTATAATAATTATTTGAGGCTTTTTCAGATTATATCTGATACAATGAGTCCTTTCCGGGAAATCCTGGAATTTCAAGCCTCGATTACGGCAAGTTACTAACCGCCTCGGCCATGGCGCAATGGTCGTACTGGTTGCGGTCATTTTTCCAATGTGGCCTTTTAGCGCATTCGTCTCGAGATTTTCGACGCTGCTACCGGCGTCCACGACATCGATGACGTCCTCGTCGCCTGTGCTGTCCACTCGACTCCAGACACCGCCCGATTTTGGCGTTGCGAGATTCCGCGCACCGAGCGCGCTGCCGTCCGCCAGCGCGCTGCGATTGCACTCGCCAATATATGCGATTTCGTCGATCACCAAAAAGGTGTTTCGACTGTTTCGCTCGAATATGGGAATAATGTTTAACTAAAATGAGCGGAGGTATTTTAAATAAGCTAAGGGTTCTATTCAGTGCTGGGACCTAACTCTTTAAACGACTCGCGTGTCATTGAGCGTCGTTTGTTGAATAATACTTAAAAAACTCGAGAGCCAACTCAAAGACACAATTTCGATCCAAAAAAATCTACCGTAAATGGACTGTGCACTTCGTGCGGTAGCGTGAAAACGGCCAACGTCGGCGGGTCCATCGTCCCGCCAGCAGCGCCAGGTCCGTTTAGAGTTGTGCCAAATTGCTCCATGCTTCGGGTCACCTCTTCCACGCATTGCGTTTTCTCACTGTCCGGACCGTAGCCCATCGCGCACACCTGCATTATCACGCGACCATTTGTCCAGTAGCGGAACAGCAGCTGAATGCCAAAACATTAATATTTTGAAGCATTTTGAAATTTTAAGAAAACTTTTGTCCATATTTTAATCATGCACAGAAACTTGCGCGTCTTTCAAGTTTGTCCAACTTTTTAGGTACCAAAACGTTACTTTTAAGAAAATTAATTTAAGCTGTCAGATTCAGAATTTAATTCTCTATTAAACAATTTTTAAATCAAATCTTTAGATGATTTGGAAAAAGAGTTACAGCTAAAAAAAGTAAGCTTACTTGTTATTTCTTGAAATTTCTTGATTTTTTGAGTAACCTCTACTTTTTTGGTCATAACTTTTTTTCCAAGTTATTCAAAGACTTGATTTAAAAATTAATCGGCAGATTCTAAATCGAATAAAAAAAAATTAATTTTCATGAAAATAGTATTATGAACCTTAAAAAATAGTTATCCAAAGTTGAAGAAACCACAAATATCAAAAGCCGCAAATATAGACGAGCCATTTTTTGATAATAACCAGGGACTCACCTTTCCCTCGCCGCTTTGACAAGGTAGTGGATCGCTGGTAAGTATCGCCGTGCCCTGAATGACCACCAGAGCCGGATAGACGGGAAGCTCCTTATGGGCCATCGGACCGAATTCCAGTGAGGGAATCGCACCTGAAGTCCCGTATTGAATGGATTGAATAAAAGGATGGACAAAAGTGCATTAGACAAATGGGCTCAATGCTCATTTAAAGAATTGCCGGAATTTTGCGCACTTTTGACTTTGAGCACGTTTTTCTTCCCGACAAAAGTATTTTTCAGAGAATCAATTTAGACTATTCGATTCAGAATTTTCTTCTCTATCGAATGCTTTTTGAATCAAATTTCTAGCTAACTTGGAAAAAAAGTTACGATTAAAGAAGTAAAGACAATTTTAATTTTTTGAAATTTTTTTGAGTGACTTTACTTTTTAGCTGTAACTTTTTTTCCAACTTAGCTAGAAATTTAATTTAAAAAGCAATGGATATTCTGAATCCATTTCTGAATCGAAATGGTAAAATTAATTTTCTTAAAAGTAATTTTTGGCCCCTAAAAAGTTAGTCAAAATTGAAAAATCTGCAAAATGTTGCTTCAACGATCGTTTTTCGGGTCTTATACAAAAAAAGTGAAAAAATAAAGAAAAATACGTATTAATCACAAATTAAAAATGAAAATGTAATTAATTTCGTGTGGATATTTTGAACCAAATTTAAATTGGCGCCAATTGTGTTACAAAGAACTCAAGCGAGACCAAATTTTGTGCCTTCTTTATGGGACGGAAATATACTCATTGGCGCCAATTTAAATTTGGCTTATGCAACCCGCGGCTTATGCACACACGAAACTAAGAGTAGCGCAAGAAAAATGCCATAAAAAAGGAACCCTTCTCGATGATGGCCCACTTGCCGCCGGATGGACCCCAAAGGCAGGGGAAATTGTTGCCGAAATCGCAGAGCAAATCCGTCGGATCGTTGACGATTTCGCCGCGTCGGCGATCGAACAGCGGCGCGGTCCGATTACCGTAAATGAGCAAGTCGAAGGAGCCGGAGAGCGCCTCGGGTGCGTCCGTTGGTTGGGGCCGGGCGACCGGCGGCGCCGTCGACGACGTGCTGAAGAACGGCTCCATTGGCTCGGGTACGATTACGATAGGGCGTGGCGTCACGTACGAGAATACGGTAGCCAGCGTGGGCGCCGTTTGTGGAAACGATGTCAACGGCCAGAACGGTAGTAATGGCGCTAGCGTTATGGGCGAATACGGTGGCGGCGTGAATAGACCGGTCAGCGGTGAGACCATACTCGAGGGTTGCACGATTACCGTACTCCTCGGCGTTGGCGTCGCGACAAACGGCGGCACAATCGGAGCAAAAGTCAACGGTGGAAACGGTAGCGGCACGACCGTAGTTGTAGTCGTCGTCGTCGTTGTGGGACCTGGCAAAAAGGGAAACACAGTGGGTCCGCTAAGACCCAGCGTCGCAGCGGTGGCAATCTGGCCAAACGGTACCGTAGTCATTGCCGGCAGTGTTTGAATTACGGTAGGCGAATCGCCGCAATATTTTGCGTCGTATTTTATATCGTCCAATATCAGAATGCCCTGATCAATGCTCGGAATGATCGCGATCTGAAAATTTCGATTTGGTACAGTCGAATTAGCGAGGGTCAAATCAAATGCCGATTCGAATAAATACACTAATTTCGCGCGTATAAGGCCGGGTGTTTTGAGCCAAACTTAAATTGGCGTCAATGAGTTCATTCTGTTGTATTGGATCCAAGCGAGTCCAAATTTTGTGCTCACTTTTATGAAACCGGGACAAAGGGGGACACAAAATTTGGACTCCAGCGGATCCGATACAACAGAATGAACTCATTTGCGAGAATTTAAATTTGGCTCAAAACACCCGGCCTTATACACGCGAAATTAGGGTATTTACCCTTAATTTGGTGTGCGGGCTAAGCTGACATATGCGCATTTTTCAAGTTTGGTTAACTTTCTAGGGAACAAAATGTTACTTTTAAGAAAATTAATTTAAGCTATTAGATTCAAAATTTAATTTTCTATCAAAAAGGTTTTAAATTAAGTTTCATGGTAACTTGGAAAAAAAGTTCTGAATTGAACTAGATAAAAATAAAGGTCCGAATATTGAATCGTAACCAATTTTTAGATGCCAAACATAAGCCAACAATTTTTTTTTCAATTTCTTACACGAAATGGATGTTTAACGGGCGGAATTTTCAGAGCGACTTTGCCTGGTTGAATATGCGACTGTAACATTCCCGTACAATTGAATTGCCGATAGTGAAGATCCAACAGACAAATTTCCAGATCCGATAGGCCTGAAAGAATTAGGGCCCTCATATAAAAGAATTGATCAATTCTACAATTTTTTCTATTCAAAGCTATGGTAGAGCGACATTTTTTTTCAACTTTGACTAAGTTTTTGTTATCTTTATAAAACTTATTGATAATATCCAATATATCTATCGGATTCGGATACTTTTTTAATCAAGCCTTCAAGTGACTTGGAAAAAATGTTATGGCCAATATAATAAAGGTCACTCAAAAAATTTCAAAATAAATAAAAGTAATTTTACTTTTTTAGCTGTAACTTTATTTCATAGTTACTTAGAAATATAATTTAAAAAATATTCGATAGAGAATTAAATTCTGAATCCGATAGCTTAAATTAATTTTTCTTAAAAATAACAATTTGGTTCCTAAAAAGTTGACAAAGTTGAAAAAAGCGAAAATATCGGCGGGCCATCTACATGCTCGTACTCGTTTTGGGTAGTTCGAAAAATATTTGAGTTCAAAAATTAATTTTTTGACAAAAGGTTGGTGCGGCCGAGATCATTGCTCAATCTTCGATTCGACTATGCCGCGATATATGGGCAATGGGACTCATCGAAAGAGAGCGGATCGGCTAAGCAAGCCAACAATTCGCGTTCCGCACACCGGCGTAATTGCGGGTTCGTTGTGTCATGTGGAATCATAGTTGTGCACCATCACAATACTTTCTCATCCGGCTGACTCAGTTAGCTGTGGGACGTACCGAACCTCCGAAGAGGCCACTGGGAATGGTGCCCAGAGGGTCCAGTGAACCACAAACACTGGTATTGGCTTAACTCTAGCTTGGCCGAGTGAACCGGAATCGAAATCATGCAATCAGTGAACACAACAAGATTGATTGATTCTTGAGAATGCGATTTAATTTTTCGCTTATATACACGGGATCGCATTCGCTGAAAAGCGGCGATGGACTTCGCCAACTAGTTAGAGAAGCCAGACACTCCATTGATATTTCTTCACTTTATTTTTTCAATTTTAACCAAATTTAATTTAATTTTTGAAATTGTTTAATGGAAAAGAAAGCGACATTTACGTATTTTCAATTTTGACTAACTTTTTAAGGTCCATAACGCTACTATTCAGAAAACTTATTTTAGCTATTGGATTCGGAATTTAATTTTCTATCGATTACTTTTCAAATTTTTAAATCAAGTCTTTATGTAACTTGAAAAAAAGTTACAATTAAAATTGTAAAGTCACTCAAAAAATTTTCAAAAAATAAAAATTGATTTTATATTTTTAACTGTAACTTTTTTTTAAATTAGTTAGAAATTTGATTTAAAAAGCATTTGATCGAGAATTAAATTCTGATAGCTAAAATTTTTTTTCTTAAATATAGTTTATGGTAGTAAAAGAGTTAGACAAAGTTGAAAAATCCGCAAATGTCAAGGGCCGCAAATATTTATGCACCGTACCGATTGTCCAATAAGTGAAGCCGAACAGCGACGCTTCTCGCTGGCACGGAATCACGTCCGAGCTGAGCATATCCACCGGCGTTCCGCCGCGAATCTCGATTAATGTGAACGGCTCGGCTGAAATGAAAAATTCAACAATCAATCGAGAAAAATGTGAGAAGACCCAAAAAATGAGTAAAAATATACACTTATTTTTTCAATAATGAATTTTGTGTGCTATCGCGTACTCATTCGATAACCCTAGAAGAGCTGATCAAGGGCACAATAGGGTCTCTTAATAAAATATTTGATTTAAGGGCACTTTTGGCTTTTTATAAAAGTCGGACTTTTGAGGGAGGCAAATTGATACCCGCATTGATCTAATATAGAAGAATGAGTTCGTTGGCGCCAATTTAAATTTGGCTGAAACAACCAAATTTTTTCTTAGGTTTTAAAACACCTAACAATATTTATTCGAAATACATCTGGCCTATCGTATTCATATTGACGTTAACTCACCCGGCAGTACCATAGTACCGGTGGCGGCAAGCCACAATAAGACGTCCGGCTCGCCACGAGCGAGACGCCAGCGTTCCGGAGTTGCGCCCACAGAAATCCATCGGCAGGGCGCGGAAAAATCGCAGTCGAAATCCGGCGCCCGACGTGTATCCGAATCGGCGGGCAACGGCGGAAGTTCCATTGTGGTGACGAAAAGGCCTAAGGCTACCTAAAAATTCCCAAAAAATTTTATTATGTATCGGCTAGGTCAATTGAAAGCAAACCGCCGCAAGCACAGCTAATATTAAGCTTAACTTAAGTTAAGCGCTGTTCAATGACTCGCCGTTATTTGCGGTTCAGACATCTGAGTTTGTCAACTTTGGCTAACTTTTCAAAAACCAAAACGCTATGTTTGAGAAAATTAATGTAGCTATCGGATTCAAAATTTAATTCTCTATCGAATACATTTTAAATCAAGTCTATAAGTAATTTGGAAAAAAATTTATGGCCAAAATAGTAAAGGCTACTTAAAAAATTTCAAACAATAAAAAGTAATCTTACTATTTTGGCTATAACTTTTTTTCTAAGTTACTTAGGGACTTGATTTAAGAAGTATTCGATAGAGAATTAAATTCTGAATTTGATAGCTTAAATTGATTTTCTTTAAAATTTTGGTCTCTAAAAAGTCGGCGAAATTTGGAAAAACCGTAAAATATCGGGGGCTGCAAATGTTAGGAATCAATATACAGTAAGTCAAAATTGCCTGTAATATTCGGCTGACTAGAGTGCTGGCCGGCCCGCTGGGGCCGGCCATCGGCGACATTAGCGCCGGCCGCGCCCCGGGATTGTACAACCGATGCGTGTGATACTCGTCGGGCAGTGGAGGCGGCAGCGGCGTCGTCGGTGTGCGGTGAATAGGCGCCGCGCGAAAGCGCGGCACAATTTTCGCGCGCCGCTGAAGCGGAAACAACGCCGGCATCGGCGAGATTGTCGCGTCATCGAGCGCACTCGCGTCGGGCGTACTCGACGCTGACGGAAGACACACGGCCGCCGCTGCCGCCGTCGCAGCGCACGCCGCCGCTCGTTTTATAGTAATCGGGACGCGCATTTTTCTTTGTCGCGTGCACTTTTATGAATTAACTTTAACGATTAATTACGAATTAGTTTAATAAATCCATTAATTCCCTTTTGCCTTACATATTCGACCGAGTTGTATTCCAAAATTTAAGTCTGAAAAAATTTATAAAAAATGATAACTTTAATTTAGTTTAATAAATCAATTTGGAACCAATTTAGGCCTCACTAAATTACCAAATAACCCGAGTTAACTAATTTTTTTTAGATTTAGATCCAAGTCTGTTGTGTCCTCTCGATCCGAATTAATGGAATTCTTTAAATTTAATTCCCTTAAATTCTAGTTCATTAGATTTGATTTCCTTAAACCCTGCTCAACTTTATCCTGATCCACTAGATTCTGGTTCATTAAACTCATTTACCCTGGTCCATTAAATCTTGATCCGGGTTCTTTGAATTCGAATCCCTTTTTTTGGACCAAATAAACTGGAATATTACTTTTTTAAGTATTAGAATAGTAGCGGGCCCCTTTGATTCGATCCCTTTAAAAGTCACTTTTTTAACCCACCAAAAAAATTCAAAAAAAGGTCTAATCAATAAAATAAATTTTGATGGATTTTTGATGGATTTCTTACAATATTTAGTCAGTCAATTTGTTCGTAAAAAAAAACTTTTGAAATATTTTTGAAACGTTTGTTTTTCATTCAATCGTTCGAGTTGAATGAATAAATTTTGAAATTGAATGACTCGCGCAAACCTCCGAAAATAGCCAAAAAAAATGAACGAGAAAAATTTGGGGAAAAAAAATAAATGTGAGAGAAATGATAGAAAAAAGCTAAATATTCGCTGAGTCACTTCTCGTTATTTGGTCTTGAAACCTAAATTCGATAAGTTTCGAATCAGTATTCGAATTTAATTCCGACTTGACTTCTAATCATTTAAAAGGTAAAATAGCTAGAAAACTTTTTCTTTTAAATTTGAGAACCATTTAGAGTCATTTGGAGACATTTACAGCCATTTGGAGCCATTTGAAGACATTAAGAGTCATCGCGACTAAGTGACTGAAAGTCAATCAGGAAGCCGGAGGGGTTTAAGGAATCAAGTCACTGTTTTGAACCCAATATCCTGAATTTCAGACCCAAGATTTATATGATCTACACATTTTTGCCATAATCTATTTGGAAAATTAAGGATTGAAAAGTGAATTGAGACCAAAATGAATTTTAAAGGAATAGGTAGTTTAATAAAAACAATACAAGTTATCGATTGAATGGATAATATTTATTGAAATGCTCCTAATAGGTATAAACACAAATACGCATCATTTCTGAAGCTTTTTTTCTTCTTCAGCTCTCAAAAAACGCACGAAAAAAAGGAAAAATGCTTCGAGTTTCAAGAAAAATACAGGAAAAGGGAGTGAAGATAAATTGGGAGCGATTGCGCGAACCCTTTTTCGTCAACTTCGCGCGCGAATTGAGTCAAGTTGGTGCTTAAAAAAATGAGAGAAAAGTCGAGAGGCCGGTACTCGCACATGACTTTTCTCTCTCTATTTCTCTCTCACCTCATATCTCCTCAGTCTTTCCGTTTCTCTCTTTCTTTCTCTCTCTTACTCCATATCTCTTCGCCCTTTCTCTTTATCCCTCTCTCTCTTTCTTTCTCCCCCTATTTCTGTTTCTCTCTCCCATAGTTCTCTTCACCCTTCCACCCTCTCTCTCATTATTTCTCCCTATTTCTGTTTATCCCTTTTTCTTTTTCTTACCCCATATCTCTTCACCCTTTTCATTTATCTTTCTCCCTATTTTTCTCGGTTTTTTATTCCATATCTCTTTGCACTTTCCGTTTCTTTTTTTCTTTCTCTCTCTCCTCTTTTCTTCTTCTTCTTCCTCTCTGCCCATTCTCTCAACTCTCGAACCCCCTTAAAAATGTCTCTCGACCCATTTATATACGGAAAAAAAAATTAAGCGAAATATTAAATTTTTTCATAATAAGACGATTGAATTTAAAAAATATGTTTAAAAAACTAATTTTTAATAAAAAAAAACAAAAAAAAGAAAAATTTACAATTTTCATTGCTATAAATCTAAAATCTATTAGGTAAAAAAATTTCTAATAAAATTCCAAATTTTTCAATTTTTCACAGGCCAAATTCTACGCAAATTTTCGCGTTGAAAATAAAAAATAAATTTTGCGGTGTGATTTTAATTTTTTTTTCTCCGTTGTATTTTCCTGTCTTTTTTCTTTTGCTTTTATAAAGATGAAGAAAAAAACGGAGGAAGACAGAGAAAAGGGAATAGCTGGGAAGAGAAGGACCTAAATGACTCCGTGCTCTGATCAATGGCTAGTTGACTGGCTGGCTGGCTACTGACCGCCGCTAGGCTTCTGTTGGGCGTATGTTTGCAAATAGCAGGGATAGAGATTTGCATTGTAAGTAATTGCATATGTTATGATTTTCCTAAAAGCCAACCACTTTTTGTGATACTTAACTTAAAGAACGAAGAAAGAGGAAGAAGATGGAATGGGAGAAACGATGAGAAAGCTGCTTTTAAAGTCTTTTTTCTTCGTTTGCCTATTCCATCCTATGCTATTTTTTGCTTTTCTTTTCCCCTCCTTCCAATTTTCATCTTCATTTTAACTCATTCATTATAGTCATTCCTAAAATAGTCATTCATTAAAATATACCTTCATCTCCACCATTTGTCGGGAAACTTTTCCTTTAATCATTTTCTAACAATTTTTCTTTTAATTCCCTCAAATCTCACTTTCTTCGAAATTTCTTTTCTCAAATTTCTCTAATTCCCACAATACATCATTTCATCTCTCTCTCTCTCTGCATCTTATGTTAATCCTTTCAACCTTTAAAAGCTGACATTGATCGTCACATTTCAATTCATTTTTTTTAAATTTAAGATTCCAATTAATTATGAGATTGATTTTTGAAAGCAATAAAAATGAAAAATATTCAAATGATTATTTTCTTTTTAATGAAAAATGATTATCAACAAATTCATAAACATAAAAATCGTCATTAAACATTACATATTTTTGAATTGAAGATTTCAATATATCAATAATAATAATAATAATAATAATAATAATAATAATGATAATAATAATAATAATAAAAATTGATTATATTATCCGAAAATGAATACTTGATAAAAAAAATTGAATTAATTTAGAAAAAATGACTTTTGGGTTTAATTTATTCATTCATTTAAAATTAATTCATTCATTTAGTGGGATTTCATTCATTTTTAAAGGCCTAATAATAATTTAGAGCTGATTGAGTTGGCTGGTGCTTTGAATGGTGACATTAATTCCCAAATTTCCATTTTCAGCGAATAATTGTGCGTGGTTAGTGTCGAATGAGAGACAATCCGACTGCGAAATCGCCGTTGAAACACCTAAAAGATGGAAAATAAGTTTTTTTTTAAATTATCCTAAAATTCGGGTGCATAAGCCGCAATGGTTCCAACAATTTTTGAATTGTTCTAAAACGTTATTGCGGCTCATACACACAAAGTTGAGTTGATTAAGGTGAAAAAGTATTGGCTTAAAGTTTAAGCTTATACTTTTTCTAGAGATTAGGTTTAAGCCTTAAACCTGATCTCGGTTATTAAAAGTAGAGTTTTAAAATAGTCAAATTGAAAAATAATAAAATTGTGTCTCTAACCTTCATGAATGGATCTCGGCGTGGCCTCCCAGCATAATCGGCGCCTTTGATTGGAAAGCTCGAGGCTAGAAAATAAAAGGAAAGAAATTCAAGGAATAAAAAATTAGCACAAAATCAATGCTGTTATTTTAAGTAGGCTAAATTTTGGCATAAAACTGCAATTTTTCTGCCCGCTCCTTCCCCCCTCCCTCCGCCGCTTTAATGGCAAATTGCTCATTAACCGACCGATAGGTAAAGTTTTCGGCTTCCTTTTTGTTTCCGATAAGCTGCACGACGGCGTAAAACATCTGATAGTTTTGACCGTTTTGCTCTTGTTTGTCCTGTTTCTCGAGAACGAGCATAAAATAACAGCCGAAACACGCTTGCATCATCACCCAGTCCACCGCGCCCGGCAAATTGATGTCCGTCGCAAGGAAAACAATGTCCTCGCCTAAATTACAATGCTCAAAATATTCAAATCGAATTGAACTATATATAAGCTATTTTTTATGCCTTGTAGAGTGGTTATTGACTTGTGCATTTTCATAAGATGCGACATTACGTCCGTCAAACTGCCCTGCCACTTGCAGGAAGCGCCCGGACAGGGACAAGAATAGGGCCTAAAATGAAACTCTTTAAAAAATAAATGGTGTACAAAAACAAATGTCAATAGAGTACCGGTACTCGCAGCCCTCTTCGTGTTCGATTTTCTCGCTGTGAGCCAAATATTGTGAGCAACCGGCGTGCGCGAATTTGCACGGAAATTGGAGATTGTTTGCGATCTTCTCCATGGCCAAATTTCGAATGCTCGGAACTGCACCTCTACAGCTGGGACAACAATTAACCTTGGGCCGACATCCGCCACACAACAAATGACCACTTTGGCATTGTAAATAGGGCGGCACCATATAGTCCATACAGACCGGACACTCGAATGCCGAAAGCAACTCAACGGGAGTGGGACCGACGCCGCAAGGCGCGACCACAGCTGCCGGTTGGCCACCGCCCGTTGACACAACGCCACCAGTGCTCAACACCGAGTTGTTTGCGGCAATTATTTGCGGCGCAACCGTCTGACAGGCAGCCACCGGTAGCGTGCTACCGCTCATTGTTGGCTGTTGGCTGAACATTGCTAAAAAAGAAAAAAAAGAGAATTTGCACATAAAAAATTTTTCATATGAATTTAATTAACGCACTCGCTGGAGTGGCGGCCTGAATGCGTGCGGTTGTTTTCGGATGGGGCGTGGCGATTCCCTGATTCGGCAGGCCGGATTGTGATCCGTTACCGTTGGCATTGGAGTGTGTCGGAGGCGTTTTCGCGGAGATTGGTGCTGAGGCACCACTCGGCAACATGATATTATTGACTTAACCGCAGGAGGTGCCTCTCATTATATTTTTTCTATCTTAGTATTTTAAAAAAGTATTTTAAGTATGAGGAATGCTAAGTTATGGATAATGGAAAGAAATCCATCACAATGTGCATTTATAAAAGTAAATTATTTTCCATTCACAATGGGCATTTATAAAAATAAATTATTTCTCATATTAATCGCCTTGAATTCACAAAATTACTTTATATCAATTTTCAAAGGCATAAATCTTTTAGGCGACAAATATCTTATCAAAAAAAACGTACAAATATCGCTCATTGGAGACAATTAATCATACGTCACATGAACATCTCCCTTCAAAAAAAAAAACATCGATTAGCTCTAGATCGAGTATGTATTTTTGGTGACGTTGCGCCAAAACATTTGGCGCAAATTTGAATAATTAACGAAATTTTTTTCTTTTTTTATATACTTGACAAAAATATATACATACTTGACAAAGTAAAAGAGAACAATCTGCACTATATTAACAATGATTTTATTATTAATATGAATGCAATGGAGAAAATGTTTTGGAACAGGAAGAGAAATGAATGAATAGTTGTGGGACAGATTCGAATGAGTCTTACAAAAGCCGTTTTGTTAAATTCAAGATTTTAATTCAAGATATAATTCTTGTTCTTAATTTTTTATATTTATTTTCCTACAAATTATCTCATTTACATTTTTACGGCCCGAAAGAGGTTGTGGAGCTTTTCGACGAGGGTCTTATGACGGGACGAAATACAAATGTCGGGCACATTCGTTTGTGCGACATCATTTCCCAACACGCTTTCTTCCTTGTAATTAGGCTCCAACCAATGGATTTTCACCTTGTCTTCGAAACCGGATTGGAGTACGCTGTTACCAAACTCGCACATATCACAACTGGACAATTTCCATACCTGCGCTGCGATACTGTACCATAAGCGCCTCCTGTAATCCGATAAATGTAGGTTAACTTTAGAAAAAAAAATTAAAAAACCTGATTTCCACTAGCTAATCACTAACACTATGACTTCAAACAAATTTGTCAAAAATTGTAAAAAAAATAAAAAAATGTAAAAAAAAGTGTTTTAGTTTTTTTTCTCGACAATTCTTAAATTCTATTCGTTGATTTTTTTGATCAATTACTCTAAGTGTCTATGTGTATGAGCCGCTTTTCACAAATTTTTGAATTTTAACTTAGCCTGGCATTCTGTTATAAACGTTCATTAAATTTTATGCTTAACCGATACAAAATAACAAAACGAAGGCCAAGTCAATATTCGAAAATTCTTCGAACGGCCGCATTTCATTTACCCGAACTTGGGGTACTTTTTTACAATTTTAACTCGACATGAATGATTTAAACTTATAATTGCTATAAGACATTTTGTGATTAATCCACCGAACAATTTGTATAATTTTAAAATAAATACACTATTTTTTTAATGAAATTTAACTGTTATTTTACTCCATAAATGAAATTTTAAACAATAGCAAAAAAATAATTGATCAAAAGACAAATTTACAAGAAATATATTTAAACAAATGTGGCGAAGCTTTTGCTTTAGAGCTAGAAAATTACAAAAGCTAAAAAAAACAAATCAAACACAGAGAAGTAAAATTTTTAAAAAAGAAAAAATGATAAAACAAATCAAACACAAAGAAGTAAAATTTTTAAATAATCTTCAATACTTTTAAAAATTAAATTTTTGGCTAAAATAATGACGAGTTTTAAACCGACTTTTTTTTGCATTTCTTTAATAGAAAAAAACATAGGCGGAAAACCAATAGGCTTAAAACCGTAAAATAATATACATGCAAAAGTTCACAACTATTCAACAACATCCAAAGTATAAACATCGAACAAAAACAAATTAATTTTTTTAAGCATTCGAAAAGGCCGCGGATAATTATACAATAAAAACATGTAAAAAAAGAAAAAAGTTTAGCTTTTTGTCAAAAAATATATTGTATAAAAAAAATTCGTAATATCACATGAATAAGGGCGGATAGGAGATTGGCACTTTTTCGCGGTCCCGACAAGTACCCAATTAGACAGGTTTGACTGTATTCGAAAAAAAAGAAAAAGAAAAACGGCATCATCATTTTACCATCTGTCAGGCGTCTGTGTCAACGTCGGAGTTGCCTAAAAAATACCGTTTTAAATTTTTATTGTATAAAATTAAAATAATAAAAATGAAAAATAATAAAATACCCTCATTAAAGCGTTGTAGAATTGAAGAAATTCCCAAGATTCGCGCTCCGGCAACGAGAGTACACACTCTTGGATTGTGGAGTTTATCGTTAATCCATTCACCGCGCCGAGAAGAATTCCAGCAAGACAACAGCTATAATAGGTGAAAAATACCCCCTGCTCGATCCTGGTGATCCAACTAAACATTCATTTTCCCATCAAAATAAAACATAAATTTCATTAAAAATTTGTAAAACAAAAAAATTATTTACTTAGATGGATTTTATCATTCATGACGCCTTCAATAAAGCCTTTTGTAATAGAAGGCTTCGTTATTTCGGCGGTCATCGGATAACCCTAGAGAAAATTATAAAAAATTTTATTGTTTGCATGAAATTAAAAAATTAAATGAAGTAAACCATTAAAAAGTATCGATTTCCTCGAGATAAGTTGTCCGTTACCGTCACTAATTCGGGCAGATTAGTCGACTTTAATAATGCGAAATCCAACTTTTTGCAAATAAATTCGCATACAACGTTCATGTTTGGAGTCTCGTGCGTTTTTACAGTATAGTTATGGTCAATTTTAAATCCCAAATGAGCAGCCGAGATGATGCGTTGATCAGAGATTAGAATACCCGTGCCCGTAAGTTTAGCGCCTGTTATCTGGAATACTCGTTTTTCCCACTGTTCTATTGTACGTTGGGCTCCTAAAAAAATTATAATATATTTATAAACATTCCATATTTAACCATTCATACTTACGATCAATTTTAACGCTACGCGTGTCGACATCCATTGGTGAGTTTGGGCGAACTAAACAAACAAACGCACTATACTCTGCACATTTTCAAAACAGATACAAAACATCTTTATTTAAAAAAATTTCCACATAAACAGATTTTTTGCACTAGGAAGTTTTTTGAGCCGTTAATTGTGAATTAAAATTCTATAGAATCAAAAACTACTACATACAGAAAATTTTTCAATATTTCATTCTATAATTAAAACCATAATTGTGAAGTTAAACAATTAAAATTGTTTTAAAAAATACAAATATATACTTGAATCGAAGGGGGTTAGCGGTCGGGAACGGCGCTGCTCCTCCCAAACCAATTGAAAATCGGCATGATTGTAGTTGTCGCCGAGAACGAAACAATCATTTCGAACGCTATATTTTTATTCTATTAATATTCTGTTGGTAATAAAATTTCAAAAATATTGAAACTTTTTTGATCCAAACTTACTTCAAAGCAAATTCGTCTCGAAATAGACCGATAGGCAAGTTGTTTTCGAGTAGGAATGCTGCTCGAAGCGCGCTTATTGCCACAAAGCCGTCATCCAACAAGATTTTGATCGTTCTAGAATCTGTACCATGGACAACGATGTACTGAAAAATTTAATTGAGTGATGTTTTGCTGGAAAAATATAAATACAAACTTACTGAATCCATACGAAAAATTAGACGAAAAACGACGAGAAAAGAAAACTAAAAAATTAGAAAAAGTAATAATAAGTTATTATGAAAAAAGTTATTATTAAAAGTCATTATACATTTGTAGTGAAAAGGAATTTTCTTTCCTTTTATAGTAAATTAAATTTTTTCAATTTTTTTTTACAAGCAATCCTTTTTGCGAAAACAAAATTTGGTTCTTACCGATCATTGGAGATCACAAAAAAAATTTTTTTTAATAAATATTTCTAAATTTGGGCTCCCCGTGTCTGAAAACCTATAAAAGACTAAAAAAAATTTTTTTTAGTGCTCAATAACCGGTAAGAACTTAAAATGTAGTAGTAGGTACGAATTCAAAAATGGAAGCGCTTCAGGATTTTTTTTCGGAGCTTACAATCAACACCAAATTGCACCAGGAGATAGAGAATTTAACGGGGAACAAGAATGCCCAGGCTTATTTGGAAATTCCGAAAATTGACTGAGCTCTACCTATTTATTCTACATATTTTTTCGGTACGAAAAAAGTATGCGTTTCAGAAGAAACAAAAAATAAAGTGAAAATTAACATTTATGTATTATAAGCCAATAGTCATTCGATTCGTAAGAAAATGCGCTATTTTTTGTGTATATTTGCATTCAATAACAAATAACTTTACTTTTATTATTTTACTGCAAACAAATTTTGTCAAATTTCAAATCCTATTTAATGTAATATTACATTTTTTAAATATAGGCGAAATGCCAAAAATTTTTAACCTTATAATTATATAGCTAAATTGTCCTTTTTTGCAGTATGTATTTTTGGTGACTTTGCGCCAAAACATTTGGCACAAATTTGAATAATTAACGAAATTTTTCGAATAAAAATTTTTTTCTTTTTTTGCCTCAACTTATAATGCGATTTTCGAATGAATAAATGTTCAAAATTTGTAATGGAAATATCAACGCTCAAATTTTAGTTGTTTTCCCATTTATCCATTCAAAATAATGGCGACGTTAAAGCCGTTGAAACTTGTAATGACCTACGACATTTTATGTCCGCATTCGTGGGTCGCCTATCAGGTGTTTTATTTTTCCATTTTCGTTGGATTTCAATATTTTTCCCATAAAAAGGTGAATATTTTATTACTTAATTTTTCGACTTTTCTAGATTCTCCAAAAGAAATTGCCCAACTGGAGGAGATTTCGCGGTTTTGACGTCGAATACAAGCCGGCTATGCATCCGCTTATTCACCGACTCGCTCGTAATTACTTTATTTTCCGCTATGGACATTTGATCTGGCTGTGAATATTGACAATAAAAACAATTTTTTTTTTGAAATTGAACACTTACATTTTTAGATGGCGTCAAACCGGCCGGCGTAATTGCGGCGAAAAAGAATTATTTTCTCAACGAATTATATGAGCTGTGCGATTTGTACACCATTCCAAAAGGGAACTTCGAAGTGGTAAATTATTTATTTAAGCTCCAATTGTATTCAATATTTTCATAAAATTCAGCATTTGCTAAAGCACTATATTCTATAAAAATTTTCATCTCAGCATTTACTAAAGCGCCGTGGCGAACGGAAATGTGTTGTTGTGGACATTTCCGTCCGTCACGAAAAAATGTCCGCAACGCTTTTTGAGGCCTTTCCGGTCGCTAATTCGAAAAATTTTCAAGACTGGGCTATTTCCAAATTGAGTCGAAGATGTCAAAGTTGAAGTCCGTTTTTTGATCCGACCTCTCTGGAAGCCGGTACCGGGTCCAAAATAATATCCCAAAAAATTTTTTTATGATAATAGTGGAATATGGGGTAATCGGGTGCGAGGAGTCCGAAAATCGAGGTAATTTTTTGATCCGATCCATCTGGGATCCCGGATTGGATCCTAGTAGGGTCCCAAAATATTTTTTCATGATAATAGTGGAATATGGGGTAATCGAGTGCGAAGAGTCCGAAAATCGAGGTAATTTTTTGATCCGACCCCTCTGGGAGCCGGTACCGGGTCCAAAATAATATCCCAAAATATTTTTTCATGATAATAATGGAATATGGGGTAATCGGGTGCGAGGAGTCCGAAAATCGAGGCAATTTTTTGATTCTGACTATACGGTGGCGTCAAATATTTTAAGGCGGAGTGTATAAACGCCGCGTACGCGGCAGGCGCGAATTTCCTGGTAACGCTTTCCAATGATTGTTAATTAGGTGCTCCTTCTTCCGTTTAGTCACACAATAAACAAATCCCCACTTTTATTCCCACATTGTCAACATTACTACGCTTTTATTTTCTCGCGTTTTTAGAACTTTGGCCAACTGGAGAACCGATCGATTGGCGCGCTGCTTTTGCTGTTGAAATTCAAGCAGTTTCTTCCCCACTTCTACGAGCCGATGATGCGCGCCATGTGGCAGGAGTTTTGGCATCGCTCTGGGCGAGTGCATCGCACCAGCATCTACTTGAGGGTGAGAGGCTATTCTTTTCTTTTTCTGTGGTGTTTTCTTTTCACAAAGCATTCATTCATTTACTCTTTTAACGCCTTTAGCTGGGCCGTGAAATTGGCGTGCCATTTCGCGTTATGGACGATATTGTAATGCACGTGGAGGAACGCGAAAATTATGTTCAACTCAGCGAATACAACAAATTCCTCGTTGAGGATGAGCGGGTAAGATTTTCAAAAAATCTTTTTTTTTTATCCTTCAAGGTTCTCGTGTCCGAAATTTGAATCGAATCTCCACAATAGCCAACCCATTCTTGCAGATAACCGGCTGTCCGTGGTTCACGCTAAGCGATAGCGTCGAGAACCGCAAGCTGATGATCTTCGACAACGCGATTCGCCTCGAGTTTCTCGACGAGCTGGTCCTAATGGCGGACGCGGAATTGGACGCGTTGGCGCCCGTTGCCGCCGAAGAGCCTTCAGCCGACGACCTCAAAGAGGATTCGTTGAACAGCACCGGCGAAGTATCCGACGTTTGCCGAGCGCACGGCGAGGACGTCATCGGGGATTCATTGGAGTCGGCACGCGCCTCGTCGTCCGAACCATAATTGAGACATCTTCCTTGGAAATTGTTGCTTTTTTAACCGCCCCCCCCCCGGGTCTCGCCAAACGCAGTTGGGATTTCAACAGCCAACAAAATTCTGACCCCCGTAAACGATTACTTACGCCGCGAGGCTAGAGAGCGAGTCGTTCCCCGACCGATGGTCTAGTTAGAGAGTCCTACTAACGGAGTTGAATCGAAATTCGATTAAACTCATTTTTATAGTTGTTATTTGTTACTCATTTTTTTTACGACAAAATCACATTATTTTTGATGTTAAGTCTTTCAGAAAATTATTATTTCATTCGAAATTTATAATTTATTAAAATATCATTTATTTATTCGTCACATTCTCATTCAAGACGTCATTTTCTTATATTGAATAATTTAATAAGTGTGAGAGGGGGGGGTAGAGCGTTGGACGTACCTCACAGACCAAAGTCTTTTAACGTTAGCGTCTGCAGGGGTTTCGCGCTGCGCTCAACGTCCGCAATCGCGCGATCCGCCTCCGCGACCACGTCGGCGTGCACGCTCTCCACGCTGTTGTCGGCGTTAATTTTCTGGAAGAAAATCGTCGATAATTTGGATGCAAAAAATAGAATCGATTTCTTTATTCGAGCTAAAGGGAGAGCAGTGCGTCCAGTGATTGTGCGTTGGGTTTCACTTTGCCAAGGGAACGAGATTCGGTTTTACCCCCCCCCCCCTCCCTCCTCCCTCCGGCCTCAGCTAGATGTCCGCTCCATATTTGAAGCGGACAATAGGCACTACATTGCACATTGTGTGTGGGCGATACGGCAGCGATGCTGACCAGGCCTTGTATAAGCCGCATCACCTTCATGCTTGCGTCAAACAAACCCGCCGATATTTTGGTGGCTGGATGGCCTCTATTCAAATCCGTGAAATATGATTAGACATCAATCTTTGGGCTTTTCAGGGTAGCAATGGCCTATTGATTGTGCGTTGGGTTTTCGTTCGCCGAGGGGACGAAGTTCGGTTTCGTCCCCCCCCACGAGCCCACCTAGATTATCTTTCATATTTGGAGAGAACAATAACACAATGTGTGGGTAATACGCGGCGGTGCTGACCAGTCCCTTTTGCGAACCGCGTCAGCTTCATACCGCGCGTGCATATGCCGAGTAAACCAGCCGATATATTTCGATGGCCGGGATTGCTCTCATCCAAAACCCACGAAATGATTTTAAGATCATTTCCAATCGGGGGAGGATCGATTTGTGGGGTCTTCACGTATCACGTGTTCAAGCTAGTACAAAAATGCTGGGATTTTCGACTCATTGAGAGGAGCTCCTGGCGAAACGTGACTAACGTGACTCTCAATGAAATGAATTTAGACAACTTCCCAACTCAAAATGAAAGAGCTGTTAAACTTTCGAAAGCCGTTGAAAACCACGGAATCGAGTCTCGCGAATTTTTGTAAACAATTACAAATAAATTATTATCTTATAATTGTTTAAATCGGATTTCCAAATACGTAGAGTCCAAATTGACTACCTTCCAATAAGCGTCGTTAAAGATCGATTTAAGATTATTGTAGACGAGCTTCTGAAAATCCGACCGTTCCATGATCTCGTCGCCGAAGCCGCCGCGTTGGGCGGTTCGCTCCGGGTTCAGGTCGAAGAAGAGTACCTGAAATTTTCTTGGAACATGATGATTGGGCTTTTTCCTCTTTATTGGGCTCATCTTCAAACCGCCCCCACAGATGCGATTTCGCGTCTGTGGGCGCCAATTTGTTGTGTGTCTTTGTATGTGGTCGAGCGGTTGTACAACAAACAATATTTATTTATTCCAAGTATGAATAGCAATCTCCGCAAGACAATTAATAACACGTCAAAGTACACGGCTAGAAGCAAAAGATAATAATTGGAGAACAAATCACTGAACACAATCACTGTTAGGTACGATAATATGCGTTTACACGTACTTCGCCACAAGACAAATTATATTTGAATATTTTGTGAATAATATGACACCGCACAACTAGTTAGCACCCATTTCTATTATTATTATTATACCAAATCGGGCCGCGGCAGTCCGACCTCCGGCTGCGCGGTCCACGTCGGATCGAGGCCCTTGGCCAGCGAGTAAGTGACACCCGAATACGAATACCGGTCCACGATCAGCGTCGTGCCGGCGGCCAACTCGGCGCGCATTCGCTCGGCGAGCGCCCAACGATTCGCCGAAAACAGGAGGTGCATCACTTCGCGCGACTCGTCCACGCTTTTCGCGTTGCGCAAAAACGCGTCGATGAGCGCGCCCAACAGCGGCTCCTCGCGATCTGCAAGCGATTGGGAATCGGGGAGAAATTGTCGCTCAAAGTTCGAATAAAATGGAAAATTTGCTTTTGATCCTGCCCAAAAATTCATATGCTATTTGGGGATCCCAAAAATCCCAATGCTATTGGATTTAGCATAAAGTTTTGAGTGAGCTGTATATTTGGAATGCATTTTTGCAATTGTGTTACCATCAGTTCCGCACAAAAAAGGCCTACCAGGAAAGCGTTGAATGCGCGCCGACTTGCCGCCGGCCTCGAGATGCTGTAGAAGGCGCGCGGCCTGCGTGGTTTTGCCGCTACGATCGAGTCCTTCGAGCACGATTAACGCGCCACGCGACGCGGAAGACGATGACGATGAAATGTCATTACCGTTATTATCTCGAGACATTGCCGAATGCGAATGACGTGAAGAAGATTCAATAAAGATTGGTGCTGAAAGCCGCGAGCAAAACGCCGCCAATCGTCGGCTGAGAAGTTTTGAAGCCGTCTGAAAAATGAAGTAAAGAAATCTTCGAGACTGAGGCTGAAAGAAACGACATTCCCTCAATAGGGATATAGCGAGAAAGTGAAAGAAAAAATTATCTGCAAATTTATATGTGCTTATTTTCTGCTATAAGATCGTTTTTTCCTAATTTGTAGCGATTTATAGGGAGAAAAGAGAGAAAAAAGGAGTTCTACATCATCCCTAATATATCTTTCTTTACAACCCTCTCTCTTTATTTTTATCTCTAGAAAGTTGTATGGATTCAACTCAACTCGCGTACTATCGATTAATTTTTGTGTTTCCTCATATCCGCATTCTTTGCCCTATCAATTTCAACAATCGAAAGCGTAAGAGAACAAAGAAGAAGCTGGATGAAAAGAGACTAAACAAATATGATGACAATCCAAATTAGCTACGGAAATAAAGGAGTATTATTGAAAAGAAAATATCCTAAATTCGGGTAAATAAGCCGGGGCGGTTCGACGAATTTTTGACTTTCGACTTGGCATTCATTCTGTTATTTTGTGTCGGTTAAGCATAAAATTTAATGAGCACCTTCATTGTAGCAGGCCCCCAAGATGCATTCCAGGTTAAACCTATAAACGAATGAAAGCCACGTCAAAATTCAAAAATTCTTCGAACGGCCGCGTTTCACCCGAGCTTAGGGTATAAGCTTTTATGATTTGACTCAAATTATAAGGCAGTTTACAACCCAAAGTCTATTACCCTAATTTCGCGTGTATAAGCCGCGAGTGTTTTGAGCCAAATTTAAATTGGCGCAAATGAGTTCATTCTGTTATAGCCGGATCCGTTGGGGTCCAAATTTTGTGCCCGCCTTTGTCTCGATTTCATGAAAGTGGGCACAAAATTTGGACTCGCTTGGATCCGCTATGAGCAGAATGAACTCATTTGCGCCAATTTAAATTTGGCTCAAAACACCCGGCCTTATACACGCGAAATTAGGGTAATTGATTCACGAAATGTTTGCATAGTTTGGGGACCAGTTGGAATGGTTAAGAATCGACAAGCCAAATAATTATAACACAATTTTGTTGCACTCGCGGAGCTCAAAAGGAAAAAGTGGATAATGCCGAGACAAAAATTGATTGTACTCAAATGAAGAAATAAATATTTTTGAAATTACTTTTTTTTTCTATTCACAAATATTGAGAAGCGAATTTTTTTTAGCATGTAAAAAAAGTAAGAAAATGAATTTCATTTCCCGAGATTTTATCTTCATCGCAATACCTTTATTGGGAAAAAATTTCTTTATTGAGATAAATTTTCAACGGATTCACTTCGTCAATTATTATTATCTGTAAAAAACCGATTTAAATTTCGCTCTAAACTCTCAAATAAAAGTTTAAAAGAGTTTTTATCCGCCAAAGCCGAAAGTGATAGAAAAATGGTGTATTCAAAACAAATTTCTTTATTCTACGAACAAACAATTTTTTAGTTTACAAAAAGGTGCGCCTAAAATTAAAATATAATGTAATAATATTTTCTTAATCGTCCAAAATAAAGAAGGATTTATTTTGAGGAGAGGTATTCCACCCCCTCACACACATTACTTGGACTATTCTCTATTTCTCTGCCTAGGGTCTCTCTACCAATGGTAGAGCGTCAAACGAAAGTCCCAGGTTTTGTAGAATCGGAAGCACCACATGAAGAAGCCCAACACGAACGCGAAACGGAAAATGGCTCGAATCGGACTGCCGTAGAGCGAGCCCATATAATTGTAGTGCATTAGATGTACGTTGCGCATAAACTCGTTGTAGAACGCACCGATGGTCTTCTCGCGACGAGAGAACCACGCCGGCAAGTCGCTTACCTTCACATCCAGAAGTTTCGTGTCCTCTACAAAAAAAAAAATATGAAAATTTTGTATAATTTTATGCATTTCCGAGCCGTTACCAATTTTTCCGATGACTTTCGTTTTATTCAATTTGAAATAAAACACCAAAAATATACATAATTTAAAAAATGCGAGAAGAAATGGTACGCGTAAATAAAGAACAAATTGATGAGAAAATAGAAATTAACTCACGTTTGCCGTACCAACGATAGTGACAATATGGGCCATGAATCTTGGGGTTGTAGAATTTGTGGCGTAAGCCGATCTCCGTTTTATTGAGCACCCGATTGTAGAAGAAAACGCCGACGCGCTCAAAGGCACGCGCCACCGGAATGA
This sequence comes from Bradynema listronoti, assembly GCA_024678965.1. Lineage (NCBI taxonomy): Eukaryota > Metazoa > Nematoda > Chromadorea > Rhabditida > Allantonematidae > Bradynema > Bradynema listronoti. The sequence goes on from JANLNO010000013.1 coordinate 1,223,879, forward strand.
AGACAAGCTCCGGAAGCCAGGGTCTCAATTGCGTCCCTTTCGGCAAAGGACCAATTCCGAATACCATTTTCTCTGAATGAAAAGAGAAAGTTAGACAAAATTTGATATAATATTTAACGCATAGTCCATTGATGCCCGTATTCCTCACAAATTCCAAAATCACCCCATAGAAAATAGCATACAATAAAGACAATTTTGTATAGCACCAAAATATATTTAGGCAGAAAAAACCAAAATTTTAATTAAAATTGGATCAAATAAGGAATAATTTTTCAAAAATCTCAAACCAGTTAAAGGAAACCTTCGTTAAAACCAGGACTCGATTCGACCAAAGCTCAAAAAAAAAATGAAACAATTTTCAAAAAAAATTTCTTGCATAAAAATTACGGAAAATTCTTTTTGAGACAAATATTTTTTGAAATTAAAATTAATTTCAAATTTTCAGATTAAATGATGGCTTGGCCTTCACATTTTTATAAAATCAAAGAAAAAGACAATATTTTAAGGTATACGAAACATAAATATGTTATAAGATTGAAATTTTAGGTATAAAAATTTATTTTTAGAAATCTCTTTCAATATATACAGATTAATGATTTATTGGGTCATAAATTTTGCAATATTTGTACTTTTTTTCAGATGACTGAGCAAATTATTCAAATAATGATTGAGCGTGTTGCAAAATTTATGCCTCAACCTAATATAATTTACATGACAAATGCCTAAACTATTGTCTCTACACGTTTGCTATTGAAATGAGTTTGTTCGTGATTTTGCCGTATGTGATATTGAAATGGGGATGATATCGCAATATGTAAACGTAATCGGCGGATGCGTTCCGCGATCATATTACCGTACACCGTATTGTACCATTCCAATGTTTTACCTCTAAACAATTGAATTGAGATGAGCAATTTTTGAACAACTTGGTAAACCTAAGATCAACTCGCGACACATAAATCAGATGACATCGGCGTTGATCGACTTCGTCGGGTACAACAAGAAAATCGGATTTATAGAGAAGAACGCGCGGATCCAAATCGCGCACGCCCACCGGCACGACCGCACGCTCGACGAGCGCGGAAATGCCGCACGACGACTGAGCGCCTTTCACGCTCACGCTACCGTATGTCCACTTTCTTAAAGCATTCAACTACAATAATTTTATACGAATGTCATCTGATTTATATATGTAGTTTATAGTCATGTAGTTTATAGTCGAACCTAGCCAAATAGACGCGTTTCTTCATACTCAGTCCCTCATAGGTCACCTCGATAACGTCAAAGTCCTGTCCGGCCGAGCCGACCCGTTGACATTTCTCAACGCTTTGATCCCAATGATTTCTGGAAGAAACAAAATGACTTTCTTTTTAATTTTCACCTACAAAAAGGCGAATATTTGATTCAATTCTGAAATGAGCTACTGCTATTTTGACTCAAAGACTTTATTTTCTTGGTGTTGTAACAAAACGGGATGGAGCTAGGGACAAAGGCTTTAGGCTCAAATCTAAGTTTGGGCTTATACATAGAATTTAGGCCTTTAGGTTTAGGCTTTAGTCATTCCATTTTGTTCCGTCCCGTTTTCCTTTTTGTCCACTTATTTTTTTCCGTCCAGTTTTGTCTCATCGTCATTTCCTTACTTTTCGTGTATGAGTAGAGCGTGTAATCGACTCGTAGACGTGTTTATCGCACTCTGCACCATGAATTCGCTGGGTACGAGCAGACCCTTTTGTAGGTCGCGTTCGTAGAGGCGAGTGCCATCCGCAAAGACACGCGTCACTTTCCATCCCTTCCAGCCGCTCAAATGACTCTGAAATTATTCCATTTTTCAACGCGCAGATTATAAGCCTCTAAATTCAGGGAGACTAATAATCCGCGAAGGCGGCATTGTTTTGAAAAAAAAACTTACACTTTTCAAGCGCTCAATTCGATGGCGCAATTTTCGCAAAAAATCGCTACGCAAATCGAATGTGCCGTTCTTCAACGGCAACGGCAACGCCGACAACTCGCATTGCGAGCGAATCGTGCGCAACTCACCGCACAAGTCGCTCGGCACGCCTAAAAGGCGCTCGTGTTCGCGAATCATACGCGTCAGCGCCTCCTTAAGTGCGTTGTACGCGTTGCGTTCGCGTTCGCTTGGCGTGCCGATTGTTTTGTGGCGACTAAATCGAAAGAATCAAACAACCTATTTTTGACCTGTACAAAAATTTAATGCTTAATTTATTTTTATTCTTTTCTATTTTTGGCCTGCACAAAAATTTGATGCTTAATTTTGGAGAGAAAAAAATAAATATTCCACCATCGTTTCGTCATCGGGCCATTTGTCGCGGTTGGCAAGTAAAAAAGTGAAGGCATTAGACACGTGGCCAGGTTCTCGATACTCATCTAAAAACGTATGCGTAACGCACTGCAAAATATGCTTTTTTTTAATTTAAAATTGAAATAACGTTAAAGTGCCTCGTTCTTTAAAGAAATGATTGCTCAGCTCACATTACTCTAATTTCGTTGATAAACCGCGGGTATTTTGAGCCAAATTTACGAGCCAACGAGTTTATTCTTTTATAGCCGGATCTAAGCAAGTTCAAATTTTGTGCCCGCTTTTATTTCCCTCTTATATTAATGGACACAAAATTTGGACCCGCTTGGATCCAATGGCCACTCTAACCAGTGATAGTGCCAATTTCAAAAATGTAAAAAAATTTAAATTTTTATTATCATATTATATTATCCTTTCGCGTGTACGAGGCCGGGTATTTTGAACCAAATTTAAATTGGCGCCAATGCGTTTATTCTGTTTTATCGCTTCCAAACGTGTCCAAATTTTGTGCCCACTTTTATAAAACTGAAGCGAAGTTTTGGACCCCAAAATTTGGACCCCAACTGATCCGATACAACGCAATGAACCCATTGGCGCCAATTTAAATTTAGCTCAGAAAATCCGGCTTTATACAGATATTGGTTCCAATTTAGAAATTTTTTCAACTTTTTTGAAACTATTTGTGAAAAATGTGAAAAATGGGTAAATGGGTAAAATTGACTTGAAATTGACTCAATTTTTCAATATTAAAGTACGAAACATAAAGGGATATACATACGTATGTACTACATTCTACCTAATTAAAAATATAATGAAATGTTAAAAAATAGCATTAACTGTCTCGTTTCTCCGACCGTCGGGCGAAACCCATCGACGATTTTTCACGAATACAAGTTATATAAGCAAGAAAACCAATTCAAATCTCCAATTATTTAATTATTTCCATGATTCAGACACGTCTCATCCCTTTCAAATTTACGACTTTGGCTAGCTAAAGTTAAACCTCTCGCGCATCACGATTGGTCCCGTGTTTGTAATTCACGTGGGCCCTTCCGGTTCGATTCCGGTTGGCTCTTCGGAGTGGGCTTCCCCTAATCGTGGGGCTCGGTACGTCCCACAGCACTAGAGTCGTTTTCGAATGAGAGGATGTGTTCTGTATGATCACGCGTGACTCCGTCATTCCTCACCACTCGCCCGCATTCACATTTTGCATTAACGTGCACTGTTGGCTTGCTCGGCAGATCCAGCTCGCATAAAGATTCAAATTGCCCAGTTTGAGTGGCATTGGATCTCGGGCTCAATGATCTGGCCGCACCAACTTTTCGCCATTTTTGAAAGAAAAAAATCTTCGAAAAATTGACGAATGATTTTTATAGGGTGGCCTTTTTTTTAAATTATTCTACTTTCGTAATTTTCTAATTATTCTAATTTCGTGTGTGGATAAAAATTTGGATCCGCTTGGATCCAATACAATAGAATGAACACGTTGACGTCAATTTAAATTTGGCTTAAACAACTCGCGGCGTATCCACGCGAAATTAGAGTACACTATATTTTTACGGTATTTTTTTGAATATTGAAATAATGTTCCAAAATCAATTCCAACAGGAAAGGATTGATTTGAGGGCCTTCACGTATCACGTATTTAATTTAAGGGTGGCCGGGCCGGAATGGCCAGCTAGCTTAGCCCGGCCCGGAGCCGAATAGAATAACTGCAATTTCAGGATTAGATTAGTGATTATTACCTGATTCTGAGCCGAATGTTCGCTAATTCTATGAAGAAATCCGAGAATGAGCATGAGCGCCTCGCGATTTTCTGTCGGCAAAAGCAATACGCAGTAATGTAAGGCGAGTAGCCGTTTACTTTCGGGCAGATCTAAAACAAAAAAATGCTCATAAAATAATGCATCAAACAAAGCATTTTTCGCGAATGCGTTCGTTCGTACCTTGAATGCTGCTCTCCACCATTGCGGACAACCGCTTTGTCATTAGGCATTCCGGCAATTCCCGTAGATACAATTTGAACGCGTCGGCGAGATTGTGCAATTGTGAATCCGCACACAACTCTTCCGGCTAAATTTGCGTGTTTAATTAATAAGTTAAAGATCCTCTCCAGTTACCTGGGCCATAATCAAAGGCTAAAAGCTATTCTCCAAGTCGGCTGGACCATATTTAATGTCCAAGAGCTATCTGGTGTTGGAGAGGGGGGGGGACATTTCGGTACGAACACAACCTGAATTTGAGCTTAGCTTTAGCCATTTAGTTTGTAATGCAAAATGTAATAAAAAAATTCACGTAGATTTTTTGAAAATTTGAAATAAAGCCCATTGAAATGTGTTGAGGGCATTTCGGGATGGACGATTTGGGATTGGGCACAGATTTTAGGCTGAACACTTCTTAACTTTATCCTAAGTGTTGCGACATTTCGGGACAAACAATTCGGAACAAACTTTCAGTACGGACCCATATTTTAGATTGAACTTAGACTTATGCTTAGCCATTAGACCTGTTTGGCTTCAGGATTAGACTAAGTTTTACTTTAAGCTGTTTCCACCATCGATATGAGTTATTATAATATCTTTTCGACAAATGTCGCATTACCAGCTGTGCCGGGACTCAAACTCTTTAAATGACTTCGGATCGGTGAGTCATTTAGAAATCATCATTTAGAAGTCATAATGACCTTTAATGACTCATAAATGACTCCCAAATTCTAAAGAAAGAGTCATTTAATCATTTTATCTTCTAAATGAATCGGAGTCATTTAGAATATACGGATCAGCGATTAAGTGGATTTTTGAGAGATAATGAAATTTCCACCAATGGCTCGTTGGCGTCGAGTGAATTGCATCGGTCGCGAATCTCTTGAATTCGCCCTTTCACGCCGTTTTTGCGAAAAATTCCTTCCATATTCGCAGCGCTTCGCTCAATAAACGCCATTATGTCGCGTGTGAAACGCGGCAACGGCGCGCCATCCGACGTTCGCGCGCTTATTGCCGCTAGCGGCGTATTATAGAGGCCATTTCGAGCCGGCGGAAGGACTTCCACGCTTTTCGAAATGACTGCATTTTCGTTTAAGGCTAAAAAAATGAAACGTACTCTAAATATTTGTGCGCCCCCAACCCGCAGAGTTTTCCAAACGAATTTTAAGTTTTTTTTCTATGGAATAGAACAAATGTGAAGATTTCTTCTCACCTCTCCATTTGGCCCCTTTGACGACGTTTTTCACGCTTTTAATCAGATCCACGTCAAAACGTGAAATGAGCTTTCGCTTCGAGGGACTCGCCGCGGATTTGCGTACCGCGTAAATGTGGAACAATTCCGCCAGACGGAGCGTCGCCTTTTCACGTAACCACTCCTCAAAAAAAATGTGACTGATTAAAAGTTGAAAAATTTTTATCGAAAATATCCAACTTTGGGCTTAAATTAACAAGGCGCAACCCTTTGAGTAAATTTCGAAAATAGACATTTATCTACATATATGACATATTTTTATACATATAGTCGTCTCGCGAAAAAAATAATTCGATTGATTATTTGAATTTTCTAATTACTCTAATTTCGTGTGTGAATAAACCGCCGGTTGTTTGAGACAAATTTAAATGGACGCCAACAAGTTCAATCTGTTATGGCCAGATCCAAATTTTGTGTCCATTATTATAAGAAGGAAATAAAGACGGGCACAAAAAATTTGGACCCGCTTGGATCCGGCCATAACAAAATGAATTCGTTGACGCCAATTTAAATTTGGCTCAAAATACTCGCGGCTTATCCCACGAAATTAGGGTTATTTTACAATCAGAGTGCACATTAAAACAACGTAAAATAGTAAATAGAAAATGCGTTCTGAACGGATTTTTGCTAGTTAATTATTTTAACTTTTTAATTAAACAGTATTTTACCTTATTTTTTCAAATAATTAATTCAGGAAAATTCATACAAGTCATACAAAAGTTCAAAAAATTTTACACTTTTTTTAAGATGGCTATAAAGAAATTAATATAAATGGTACCAAAATGGGCGCGCTTTGCATTTCGATAAGCGACGCGGCGTTTGACGTCACAAAACAATTCAAATCATGACGGCACGAATCCACTCTAAAACAAAATAATATGTATTTAAAATTTATTTTGGCGAAACATATTTTTGCCTAAGCCTAAGCTTACGGTTTTGTGGGCCTGTTCACATCCTTCGGTAGGCATATAAGCGGTGAGATTGGTGATGACTCAATCAAAATCGGCCGATTTCCGGATAATATTGAAAGTTTTACTTCAGGTGTATCAAATGCATCCAGGGACGAAGATTCACTCGTTTTTTTTGGGAAAAACGAGTCCGACGAAGTGGGCGTGACACAATAGCTCAGTGCGTCACTTCGATCGTCGTCCTCCGACGCATAAAATCGCGCGGCGCGCTGCAGCCGCTCAAACGGTTTGTCGAACGGCAATTGGGGACTTGTCGGCGTGCTGAGACTGCTTGCCGCCGACGGCGCGACGGCGCTTCTCGCTGAGCGTGTCGAATACGCAGACTCGCATATATTTTTGGTGTAAAGCGACGGCGGCGAAACATCACAGCGCAATTTTTTATCCGCGCACAGTGGATTGTAAGCGCAAATCGCTATCGCATCATAATCCGCATCGAGTGCGCACGAAGACGAGCCGGTTGAAAAGCTTTTTGCACTTTGCGCGCCGCAATTTGAATTGTAATTTTCTATTTTCACGTCATTTTTGTTGAAGAAATCGCCGTAATGACGTAACACATCGTTCACGTTATTCGTTGAATTATCGTTGTTTCTCTTTACGTAATCATCCAACTTGTTGTTTTTAGTGCAAAAACGGTTCTCATTTTCGTTATTGTTATTGTAATTTTCAAATTTTCTATCTTTTATGGCATTTTTGTCGACTTTGTTTTTGATAATTTTGTTGCTATTATTGTCAGTTACGCCGTCCACGGAAGAGTTCAGTAATAAGAGATTTGCGAATGTGTTTGCATCATGCTAAATTTACATAAACATCTTCTTATATGCTCGTACTCGTTTTGAGTAGTTCGAAAAATATTTGAATTCAAAAATTAATTTTTTGGCAAAAGGTTGGTGCGGCCGGGATCATTGCTCAATCTCCGATTCGACTATGCCGCGATATATGGGCAATGGGACTCATCGAAAGAGAGCGGATCGACTAAGCAAGCCAACAATTCGCGTTCCGCACACCGGCGTAATTGCGGGTTCGTTGTGTCATATGGAATCATAGTTGTGCACCATCACAATACTTTCTCATCCGGCTGACTCAGTTAGCTGTGGGACGTACCGAACCTCCGAAGAGGCCACTGGGAATGGTGCCCAGAGGGTCCAGTGAACCACAAACACTGGTATTGACTTAACTCTAGCTTGGCCGAGTCAAACCGGAATCGAAATCATGCAATAGTGAACACAACCACGATGGCTGTTTGATTGTTAAGGACGGGATTGAATTTTTTGCTTATATAACCAGACTTGCATTGGCGAAAAATGGGCGATGGGCTTCGCTAACCGGCCAGAGAAGTTTGACACTCTAATGATATTTCTTCATTTTTTCAGGACTTCATAAATTGACAAAAAAAAATTAAGTAGATTTTAGGTTTAGTAGATTTTAGGCTTAGGATTTGATCTAATCTTAGACTAGCAATTAAGACTATTAAGCTTGGGTTTTATTGCCTAGGCATAATCATCCTTTTTTGTCCCGTCTCATTTTGGCCATCATCGCCCGGTTAAGCCACCTTTCATCACCGTTTAATACGCTATAAGAAATTACACCAACCAAACGTCGTAAGCGTGGTGAACGGCTGTAATTTAGCAGCTGACTAGCGCTACCGCTATTATATTGAATGGTAAGCGGTTCGCCAGGCACAATGGCTAGCAAGTCCTGCGCGCAATTCATTATGCAGTCACGCGCGCTTTGTACGGCGTTTTCGTTGCCGCGGCGCGAATTTTTTTTGTTATCAATTTCGTCGACTTCTCTATTTTCTCTGGACGTCGTTGTTGTTTGAGCCGCTTTATTTCTCGTTGTTAATGTTCCTATTGTTCCTCTAAATATTAGCGAGTCAATTTTTGTTGTCAGCAATAAACTCTCCCCGCTCAATCTGCCGTAATTGCTATCGTCTAGAATTCAACAATAGCGACGATTTGTTAATGGAGGTCATTTGAGTTGAAGGTTTTCAACTTTGATTAACATTTTTAGGAGCAAAAAATTACTTATAAGAAAATTAATTTTACCTCTTTCATTCAGAATTTAATTTTCTATCGAATACTTTTTGAATCAATTTTCTAGCTAACTTGAAAAAAAAGTTACATTTTAAAAGTAAAGTCACTCAGAAAATTTAAAAAAAATAAAAATTGACTTTACTTTTTTAGTTGTAACTTTTTTTCTAATTAAGTTAGAAATTTGATTAAAAAGTAATAGATAGAGAAGAAAATTCTGAATCGAAATGGTAAAATTAATTTTTTAAAAGTAACTTTTTGGTTCTTAAAAAGTTAGTCAAGATTAAAAAATCCTCAAATCTCGGGGCGACGATTTTTGCTTTGACGGTCGCCGGAAATTTGCGCACTTTCAACTTTGAACGCGCTTTTCGCCACGACAAAATTACTTTTCCGAGAATCAATTTTGGCTATTGATTCAGAATTTTCTTCTCTATCAAGTACTTTTTGAATCAATTTTCTAGCTAACTTGAAAAAAAGTTACATTTTAAAAAGTAAAGAAAATTTTAAAAAAAATAAAAATTGACTTTACTTTTTTAGCTGTAACTTTTTTTCCAATTAACTTAGAAATTTAATTTAAAAAGTAATGGATAAAAAAGAAAATTCTGAATTGAATAGTCAAAATTGATTCTCGGAAAAGTAATTTTGTCGTGGCAAAAAACTCGTTCAAAGTCGAAAGTTGCGTTGCGCAAATTTCCGGCGACCGCTTTGACACTCACGCAACGTTATTTTTTCCGCCTGCTCTCTATCGATAAAGTAAATCGACGGCGCAATTACGTTCCGCGAATATTTCTCCCAATTTTCGTTGCTGCGTTCCTTGGCACGAATCAGCTTTTTCTTAATACATTTTACTATGATTTTTGTGCTTCTTGCATTGGTTTTTTGGGAAAAAAATTTTTATTTTCTTTATTTCCACATTTTTTTCAGTTTCAAAAACTTTGCTCTTTCTTCTTCCGTTTTGCCGTTTTCACCATATTTTTTTTTGCTTTTTTGCTTTTGCATTTTGATTTTTTTAAATAAATTCATTCATTTGTATAACTTTTGTATAGTAAATGTACATACATATATACATACATATTCATGTAAAAAATATGTACATATTTGTAAAGATAAACACGCAAATTCACTCACGAAACAAATCAACCATCTAATATAAAAAGCCACATTTAGTACCCTAATTTTATGTGTATAAGGATATTCTGAGCCAAATTTAAATTGGCATTTTTCATTTTCTTGATACAAGTGAGTCCAAATTTTGTGCCCACTTTTATGAGACTGAAACGAAGGCGGGCACAAAATTTGAATCCCAACGGATTCGATACAACAAAATGAATGCATTGACGCCAATTTAAATTTGGCTCAAAACACCCGCGATGTGAAATTAAAATAACAAGTTGCTGAAAAAAAGTTTTATGCATAGCCTATTGGTAACGAATAAATATCAGAATTAATTTGAAATGAAATAAAAAATTATTATTCTTATATTTATTTGATTTGTATGTATTTTAATGTTCTTGTCAATTTATATTTACTTGTTTTTGGTGTGGAAAAATATGTATTTTTAGTTTATAAATAAACGGAGATGATTCATTAATACATATAAACACACACATACACACATATTTGGAAATTGAAAATATTTTTGGCATTAATATAGAAGAAACAAAAAAAAAATTTCCCCGACAATTTTCATTTTAGCTAAAAAAAATGGAATTTGAAATTTCAAAAAAATAGACAAAATAGACAAAAAATGTGTGTTGTAGGCATGTACATATTTATATTTACAAATACGAAAACACGCATGCTAATTATTGTTTTTTTGTCTTCAATCAATTGTTTATTGAGCGTGTTTATACCAATGCTGTGACTTGATTTCGAGTCATTTTGAGGGCAAAATGGTCAAACAATTTCTCTTTTTAAATCTGGATGTAATTTGGAAGTCATTTGGAGTCGTTTAGGAGTTATTTGGGAGTCATTTGGAGTCCTTTGGGAGTCATTTGGGAGTTATTTGGAGTCATTTGAGAGTCATTTGGAGTCATTTAGAAGTCATTTGGAAGACATTTGGGAGTTATTTTGAGTCATTTAGGAGTTATTTGAAGTCATTTGTGAGTCATTTAGAGTCATTTAAAGAAAAAAAATTTAGGAGTTTTTGAATAAAACCGTAAGAAATTTCTTTACAACCCAATACATATATGCACATATTTAGATTCATTTAAAAAGAAATTTCAACTCAAACCGATTGCGAAAAAAAATTTATAACCAGAACAGAACAAGAAATACATTTAATTATAAAAAAAAAAAAATTGTGCGATGTTTTCGGCCGGCGCTATCATAAAATTCGAAAATTATTTTTTTCCTCCGATAAAATCGCAAACATTTCTTTCATTTTTCCTTTTATCTCTCTTTTTTCCGGCCTTTTATTTCCATTACATCTGAGATGAGTTTCAAATCCAAGTGAGTGCAAAATCTTGTGCCCATCAGATCCCTATAAATTCCGACCCACGTGAGTCCAAATTCCAAATCTTATTTTTGCCTAGATATAACGGGCGAGCAAACCATTGATTCCAACATAACAGAATGAACTAATTGGCGCCAATTTAAAAATTCGGTCCTGAATGTGCCGACGTGTATTTAGCAGAATTTTGAGAATTATTTCCCTGTTCAGTTACTTTCTTTCCATTTCATAATTATCTTTCAGTTCTCATTTCTTTCTCTCGTTTGTTTCTCTTTTTTTTCAATCAATTTTCTTCAATTTTTTTCCATTTGGTTCGATAATTTTTGTGAATTTTGCCTTCGCACAAAATTTATCACTAAAAAATGGAGAAAATTTGCTTGATTTGTTTAAAATTTTTTTAGTTAAATTTAAAAGTTTCTTTCTCAAAATTTAAAATGGTTTATCTTCCTTTTCTTTCTCTCTCTCTCTCCCAGTTCTTTTCTCTCTTCTCTCTCTTTATAATTGTTTCCATTAGAAGAAAAAAATAAGGAAAAATCCACTGATAAGAATACAGATACAATATGAAAATGTAATATTTGATAAGGAAATAAAGTGGAAATTTGTTTAAGGATCAAAGTAACAAAATTGATTCATTATTAGAAAAGATTTGAAGAAAATTACCCTAACTAATGCCCCTAGGGAACATCTCGTAAAAACCTTCTAAACACATCCCGCGAAAATATCCCAAATATCTCGAGGAAACATCTCGTAAAAACAAGCTAAACATCCTGCGAAAACATCCCAAACATTCCGCGGATTATACGTTGGTAATTAAAATAAAAAAAATTCTTTGCCAAGGTCGTAAGAAAAAATAAACAATTTTTGGAAGAATTTTTTTAATTAACGTTAAAAGACAATTTTCTTCTTTTTTTGAAACGGTTTTTGCAAATTTCAAAACTAATTTTCTCTTCAATTTTTTTTCTTTTTACAGTTATGGACAGTTTTATTTTCTATTTTCTAACGATATAATTAATTGACAAAATTTAAGAAACGGTAGCTGTAGGAAAAATGAAACAATTCGTCAACAAAAAATATCGTTGAAGAAACGCAATAAAAATAAAAACCGTAAAAATGGAAAATTTTTTAATAGACAAAAAAAAGTAATTTTTATAAAACGGAAAAAAGATTGAAAATTACCGTAAAAGTACAATAGTACACAGCGTTTGTTTACCGTACCAAATATAGCGTGATAATGAACAAATAACACGGTTATTATTGCATTAAGCGTACCGTAATAATTGGAGATTATATATACCGTAAACAAAACATGAGAAAATACGCTTATGAGATTGTGGATTCATTACGGTATATCGGAAATCGGAAATACAAATATTATTGTCTTTGACTTCTAGAAAAGCTAGAGATAATAATATTTTTGTTTCCGATTTCTGAAATACCGTACAAAATGAATTTTGCCGCAAAATGTCAAAGTATCGGTGTGGCTCAGTGGTTAGAGCAGTGTTTTGGTTTATCATTGGTCACGGGATTCGATTCCCTTCACATAAGGCCATCTTTTTCGTTTGGCGATAGTAATGACTGTATTTCCGTTACATTCTTGGTATACGATACGTAAAATTGAGCGATACAATTTCTTTTATATGGTATGAAAAAAGGGCTAAACTTGAATTTTTGGCGATTCTTAAAAAATTCTTAAAGTGAAAATTAAATTGATCTTTTATGAAAAATTTAAAATTTTTGCGAAATTTTTCAAGTTTATATCAAAAAATTATTTCCGATTTTTGCAATTTTTGAAATGGATTCATTCACTTTAACATTTATTTGCTTTGGTCACTTTCTTTCAAAAATATTTAAAATGGCTGGGAGAAAAGGATATATAAGAAAAAAATGAAGAAATGGAGAGAGAGAAAGAAAAGAGAGAAATGGGGAGAGAGAGAGAGAGAAAGAAAGAAAAGAAAAGCAGAGAGAAATGTAGAAGAGAAAAGAAATTGAGGGAGAGAAAAGGGAGAGAAATGGAGAGAGAGCGAAAAAAGAGAGAAATGGAGAGAGAGAAAAGAAATTGAGGGAGAGAAAAGGGAGAGAAATGGAGAGAGAGCGAAAAAAGAGAGAAATGGAGAGAGAGAAAGGAAAGAGAGAGAAATGGAAAGAGAAAGAAAGGAAAGAAAAGCAGAGAGAAAAATATCTCTCTGCTTTTCTAAAATAGAAAAAAATTGAGAATAAGAAAAGGAAGAGAAATGGAGAGAGAGAAAGGAAAAAAATTAATAGAGAATGGAAAAAAAGAAAAGCAAAGAGAAATGTAGAAGAGAAAAGAAATGCAAATAGAAAGAACTGTAAAAGAATGAGCAGGAAAGAAATCGGGAGAAATTTACGGAAAGAAAAAAAAGTGGAAAAGAATTGGAGAGAAAAACCAAATAAAATCATTCAAAATTTGTGTCTAAATTGAAAAAATTATGGAAAAAAAATAAATTACAGTAGTATACATATGCTACTTCTGGCGCACTCACACCCCACAGCAAAACCGCTAATTTACACCACATATTAAGCAAATAAGCCCTTAAATTTTTAAAAAATATGCAAATTAACCTTTTTTTTACTATCACCCAGGGCCCACCCACTTGCGCCAGGAATTTCAGCCAACAACTGCGCTAGGAATCTAGATATCTAAATTGTATAATTTTGTCGTAAACTTAGGTTTACGAAATTTCTTTTTAAATTCAAATTTTCTTTTCGCTCTTCGTCTCTTGGCACTATGTTCAAATGTTGCCACCAAAATATTTTTTCTTTTTATTCATTTTTAAGTTTTTCGCTTGCTTGATCGGTCTTCTTCCTCTCTCGCTTATTGTTTTCGTGTTATTGTGTTGGAAAAAAAACTTTTTCGTCATCATTTGCTCTTGGGAAGTTGCGTCTAAAAATAAGGTTACTGGAAACATTAATATTGTCGGTTTCAGGTTCTTGAGCTTAGACGTTTCATCTTTTTTCGGACAGCGCCATTTTTTGTTGACTTAATTTTCATCGTTTAAATTGTTTAATTTATTTTCATTTGATTTAATTGTTTATTGTTTAATTTATTTTTCAGATTAATAAACGTAGGAATTTCACCCAACAACTGCGCTAGGAATCTAGATATCTAAATTGTATAATTTTATAGTTAGATTACTAAAAATCAACACTCAAAAAAAAACTAAATTTTTTCTGTGCTTAAATATACATGAATTTATATTTATATATTATAAACTATGGAAAACAATGGATTATTAATAAATCATAAATCATTAACAAATTATGATATTATATATCTTGTAAATAGGCTAAAAATTAAAAATTTTCGAGAAGTCTTTATGAGAGATACAATTCCTGATAAAATTAATGATGTTGAATCTGGAATTGTGAATTTAGATATGTGAATTCGTTTATCAAGTGGATGTTCTTTCTGTGCGATCATATTGGAAAAGCGACTGTAATTTGTGTTCATCCCCGCTTTTTCGTTACATTCCGACACGGGACTCACCTTCAGTTCAAAGTCGGCGACACATTGAAAATGTATAGCGCGGAAAAAGAAGTCAACGAACAAACTGGAGTCAACGTTTGTGTGGTTAAAATCAACGAGGCGCTTGATTTTGTTCTGCTCAAGAGCAAATCCGATGTTGTTGAAGTAATATCTTAAAATATTTCTCGTATTTTGTTGTTAATTTACACATTTTTAGCGAGGACCTTCGATTGCGCGCGCTCAAGAGTCGGAACCATTCACTTTGGCTGGATTTGGGAATGAACAACAGAGTCTTTCCTACCTGCCCGGAGCAGTTCATTCCGTTCGAGACTTTTATTCGACTTTTGAGGGAGATGTTCGACAAATGGGACCGTTTATTCTGGGTACTAGTCGAAGTTCGGGAGGCGACTCAGGTAAGAATGATAATCTTTTTGATCAATATGACTACATAAGTGTACTATATTGTACCTGTTTGTCCAATAAATTTAATTTAATTAAAAATAAACTTCTAGGTGGCAGTATTTGGGGCTCACGTGGACTTATTGGAATGAACGTAGCTTGTACGACGATGCCACTGAAATTTCATCATTTGGCAATTTTCGAGGCGGCCATTTTCAGTCCAAAAAACATTATTTCTCCAGCTCTTCGATTCAAGGAAGCTTATTTGGTGTGCTTTATTTAAAAACTGATTTATCTAACAATATTTCATTTAGGAGGAACTTGAAAACGAACGCAAAAAGGAGAAAGTGGTGCCGCCACCACAGAAGAAGCCTCACTATATGGTCGAATTTGAAGGAATTGGCACCGGTTATTTAAGTTCTGATCAATAGTTTTTATTAATGTATAGTTTATTTAATTTATTAAATATATAAGAATTGGACACAATAAAATTTGTTTTTTAAGATCCTTTTTTAATACATCATTTACTCATATAAATATATATAGAAAAATTTGCTTCATTTTAAGAATTGGTGATCCTACAACATATTTTTTAACCAAATATTTTTTCTTAATTTTTTTAATAATTAAATGGTTTACTTAAATCTTCATTTAACCTCTAATGATAAAACCCTCGAGTATTGCTTATTACCAAAGAAAATATTAGATAAAAATTATAAAATAGCTTTGATAAAAATAGATGGAGGGATTAATAATTCTAATCCAAAATCTGAACTGTTTCATAATACCAATATGTTTGTAGATGAAAATAATAACAATATAGATAAAAAAATAAAATTTTACGTAATATTTATATTAATTGCAATCTAAATTTATTAATTCTAGTGGTGGATCTAGTCCAAACGAATCAAAATAATAACATTTAATTTTATTTTTATGATAACAAACCCAATGGGTTCCTTTATTTTTACTTATATCTAAATTCACAATTCCAGATTCAACATCATTAATTTTATCAGGAATTGTATCTCTCATAAAGACTTCTCGAAAATTTTTAATTTTTAGCCTATTTACAAGATATATAATATCATAATTTGTTAATGATTTATGATTTATTAATAATCCATTGTTTTCCATAGTTTATAATATATAAATATAAATTCATGTATATTTAAGCACAGAAAAAATTTAGTTTTTTTTTGAGTGTTGATTTTTAGTAATCTAACTATAAAATTATACAATTTAGATATCTAGATTCCTAGCGCAGTTGTTGGGTGAAATTCCTACGTTTATTAATCTGAAAAATAAATTAAACAATAAACAATTAAATCAAATGAAAATAAATTAAACAATTTAAACGATGAAAATTAAGTCAACAAAAAATGGCGCTGTCCGAAAAAAGATGAAACGTCTAAGCTCAAGAACCTGAAACCGACAATATTAATGTTTCCAGTAACCTTATTTTTAGACGCAACTTCCCAAGAGCAAATGATGACGAAAAAGTTTTTTTTCCAACACAATAACACGAAAACAATAAGCGAGAGAGGAAGAAGACCGATCAAGCAAGCGAAAAACTTAAAAATGAATAAAAAGAAAAAATATTTTGGTGGCAACATTTGAACATAGTGCCAAGAGACGAAGAGCGAAAAGAAAATTTGAATTTAAAAAGAAATTTCGTAAACCTAAGTTTACGACAAAATTATACAATTTAGATATCTAGATTCCTAGCGCAGTTGTTGGCTGAAATTCCTGGCGCAAGTGGGTGGGCCCTGGGTGATAGTAAAAAAAAGGTTAATTTGCATATTTTTTAAAAATTTAAGGGCTTATTTGCTTAATATGTGGTGTAAATTAGCGGTTTTGCTGTGGGGTATGGGTGCGCCAGAAGTAGCATATGTATACTACTATTACTTTTGTTGAAAATGAACACCAAATAAAATGAAGAATAAAGAGAATGAAATAAAGTTTGAGATTTAAATGAATAATTTTATTACCCTAATTTCGTATGTGAATAAGCCGCGGGCGTTCTGAGTCAAATTTAAAATTGGCGCCAACGCGTTCATTCTGTTATAGCGTAGATTTTTTTGAAGTTTCAAGTGTCTTTTCAGTTAAATTTTTTTTATTACATTCAGTTTTAGCCAAAAATTCGTGTAAAATTCTTTTTTTCCATTCGATTCGGTAAAATTCTCGAAAATTTGCTTTGAATTATAAATTATCTTGGGTTCTTTTCCCGTCGGGATGATTGGCTTTCCTTTTTTTTATTATTTTTTTTTAAATTTTATAATCATTATTGATTTTTATTAGCTCGCGGGCGGTCGTATAAATATTTGTCTTACTTTTGGCGATCCTTACTCTAAACGCATTACGGCCTCACTTTATTTTGATCATTTTTTGCTTATGATTTATGGCACTATTGAAATTAAGCTTTGGGTTTTCGTCCTTTAAGTTTGATCTTGATCCCAATTACGGTAAATTTTTTTAAAGTTACAGACATTTGACTTTTGACTTTTGACTTAAAATTTTAAAATTATACTAATAAATTTTTTAAAGCAATTTTATTTTTGGATATACATACTGTAATTATTAGATCAATTTATTCAACAATTATTATTTACATACAAATAGGTACAGTAAGTCGGTTCGCTATAACGATTAAATTTAATAGTATAATCAGCCCTTATCGACGATTTATATCGTAGCCGGTGCCAGCCGATTCGGTATACTGTAGCGGTGCGACTGCGTCGACATCCGCTTTTATTATCATATTTTCACTTGATATTGTAGTCTCGTTAATATCCTCGTGTTTGTCTAACGTACCTGATACGGTTACGGTGGGATTGAAACGGTAAGCGGTGCTTAGCGATGTGCCAAGTATCGTAAACTTTGTAGCATCTAAATACAATATTTGCCGATTACTTTATTTAAAAAAAAAGTTTTTTTAGAAGATTCTCATCTTTATCAACTTCATTACTGTATTGTGAACTGTATTTAAAGCTGGGCTCAATATCGACCGTACTGTAACCAATCGTAGTTTCACCGTAAAATTCGTGCGATGAGTTATTCGGTATTATGGTAGTTTTTTCTGGAATTTTAAGTGAGTTTGTTACTGTTTCCGCGCAGGGCGCCTCTTCCAGTTGGGTACGATAAAGTTTACGAGCTCGACACGCAGCCACATTGTACAGGCATCGATTGGCGTGCCGGCCACCGGTTGAGTCGCAAATCCGAGTTCTCGCTATCGTATCCGTGTTGCTGACATCATCTAGGGATAATTGCGAGAGGCAATCGGCCACGGGCGGACAACAGCGACCTTCCTGGAACGAAAATACAGTAGCACATATATAATTGAGTGTACGATATTTATGACAAAGTCGATTTATACAAATAATGTACGGTATATGAAAAACTTAACATTTATCTTAATTTTGTGTGTATAAGCAGGGGCTTTGAGCCAAATTTAAATTAGCGCCAGCGAGTTCATTCTGTTGTATCCAATCCAAATTTTGTGTTCGTCTTCGTTTCATAAAAGTGGCAAAAAATTTGGACTCGTTTGAATGTCCATAACAAAATGAACTCGTTGGCGGCAATTTAATGGCTCAAAACATCCGGCCTTATACACACAAAATTGAGGTGCTTCAATCTATGGGACTCACGTGTATGATAGTCAAATTATAGCCGAACTTGGCCTCATAGACGCAACTCAGCATTTTGAACTCGCACCGGGATCGCGTCTCGCCGTCCTGATCGCACACGAACAGCGCGTCGTCCAGGCTCCAATCCTCCGGTGCGAAGATCGGGCACGGGCTGTGCAGACACCGTTCACATTCACCCGAAAAAATAATTGATTATGAATTGGATTACAGTAATTTCCGACTCGACGGATTTTAGTTTTGATTTAGCTAAATCAACCGTACCTTTAAAGAAGATTTTCAGGTCCTCATTTCGGCATTTCGCTTTTTGAAATACGCAAAAATTTGAATACGTGACAAAATCGGAGCCACAATAGGGTTCAAATGAAGCGGAGGATACGGTATCACAATTCATCGATGCCAGAATTTCCGCACAGTTCTTAAGACGAATTGCAGCGGTTGACAGAGATTCGGGAGACGATGTCGATAATTGGGATTTTAATGGGCTCTCGATTATCGATGGCGGGTCTAAAAATACATTGGAGTTTTTTTTTTTTTGATGATATCGGGACCTTGAACGCCCCGGGTCCATCTTTTCCTTGGTCCCTTTTTGGAGACTAATTAGGCACAAAATTACTATGACTGAACGATGTGCCCTCGACTGTAGCGCATTCGACAATTCGAAGCGTTTTGCCGCGTCGTGCCGTCAAACAGTGCGCTCGTGCGAATTCGCACTCATTTCTAAAAATGCTATGAATTATAGAATCGGCGCGACTAGGGGACGATATAATTATAAAAGGGTTCTTATCGTTTGTAAATTTTTACTGCTGATACCTATGAATTTGTTGTGCGCTGTCGCAAATGAGTCGCGCGACCGGGTGACGACGGCGCGATGCCGCGCGCCGCAGCATCGAAAAACGCGACGCCGGCGGCGCGACGTCACAGTCGCGCCGCACCTTTGGGCACTCGTCGAATTCGCTTTGGGACACGATTTTTGCGCCTCTGTATTGAGCCATTATTTATTAATCTCGGAACCTTTGGGTATTACAGTAATCCAAGGAAAATTTACTCAATTACGGTAGCTGGTGCATGTTCCAATGGAGTGGTGGCCAACGAGGGCATTAGTGAATTGTCGCGTGAGACTAACGGCTGACTTACGGTAGTCACGGGACCAACGCAGGCACTCAATGATTTGAGCCAAGCGTAATTTTGAACTCGCTAAAATGTGCCCAGCTATGTTTCAATCTTTTGTTGGTAGTGTTTGTGGCTTGACTCAGGATTGACCCCGAAGTCCAAAAGAGTCGCCAGCGACTCTTTTAACTTTTTTCAAAAGTACAGGGAGTCACAAATGATTTAATAAATTGCAAACCATTAAGACATAAATGGCTTCAAGATGGCTTCGGCTATGATAAATGATAATAGATGGAAAAATGGCAAAAAGTTGGTGCAGCCAAGATCATTGCTCAATCGTTCTGACCGCTTGGCTCCAGCTCCAATGACTCGGAGATGAGTAAGTGGCT
The DNA here is from genome assembly GCA_024678965.1 of Bradynema listronoti. Taxonomy (NCBI): domain Eukaryota; kingdom Metazoa; phylum Nematoda; class Chromadorea; order Rhabditida; family Allantonematidae; genus Bradynema; species Bradynema listronoti. The sequence goes on from JANLNO010000013.1 coordinate 1,243,906, forward strand.
CATTAGTGGCCCGCGGTTTACGATTTGTTTCGCAAGCCAAAAATGAGTCAAATGGTTCAAATTTTGGGTCAAATTCGACATTCCAAATTTTTCATGAAAATGACTCATAGCTCGCGAAAAAACTAGCCAAAAATCGGATTTTTTTGGCATTTGGTGGTTGGTCGCGAGCCATCACGAGCCATCGCGAGCCATCGCGAGCCACTTATCCATCACTTATAGAGCCGAAGCTATTTATAAAGCCAGGTCACAACACTGGTACCAAATTGGTTGACAAAAATTATTCAAACAGCACGCGGGAGTAGAACTCCGAGCTTGAAAAACTCGCAACGAATTGAGGCATCGGCGTTCCTGTGCTATTTCTAATTAATCAAATACCGTTTTGGGACTCTTTTTTTAACTTTTTGTGATTTAAGCCCCAATTCCTTGTTCCTCACCCTTTTTCGTTGATAGCAATTGAGCAGTTGAAAAACGCACAAATTATGGTAAGTGACGTTTTTGGTGTCGCATACGGGTTTGTGCCGGGATCCGCATTTGTACGGACAAATTTCCTCCTGAAAATGGGCAATATTGGATTCTATTAGAAACGATTTCGGATCCTATTAGAATATAAACTTTTTTAATATTGAATTCTATTAGGAACAATTTTGGATTTTATTAGGAACGATTTTGGATTCTATTAGGATCCAAACCTATCCAATTTTGTTTTCTTTTGGGATTCAAACCTTTTCAATATTAGATCCTATAAGGGACAATTTTGGATTCTATTAGGAACGATTTCGGATTCTATTAGGATTTAATTTTTAATATTGGGACTATTAGGAACAATTTTGAATCTTATTAGGAATTAAACCCGTTTAATTTTGGGTCCTATTAGGAATAATTTCGGATCCTATTAGAATTCAAGCCTGTCTAATTTAGAATTCTATAAAGAACAATTTTGGATCCTATTCCATTTAAAACTGCCTACAGTAAGCGAAAAGACTAGAGACATGGTATTGCACGCGCCGACATGCACGAGGACGCGCTCTTCCGCGTGTTTGGCGCGTCGCCTGCAGTTGTACCTCGCAAAGGCGCATACGGTAGCGTGGGTACGATTTGCGTTGTCGCAAATCGCGGGACTGCGATTATCGTCGCATACCAGCGAACAATTTACTGTATCCGAAGCGACAGTGGAATTTTTCAAATCGGCTACAGTAACCTGCGAGTTTTGGTCCAATTCAAAGCGTAGCCCTAAAGACGTGTTCTCTTGTCCCAGCAAAGAACTCGGGGGCCGGCTACGGTTCTGAAACCTTGAATTAAATTGGAAATTTATTTTAATATTTTAGCATTATCGTAATTTTTAATAGGCTCAAGATATTTGGATACTGTAATTTTTTGTAATTTCTTACAATTTTCGACGCTCCACAGGGTCCAAAATGTTGAATTCTTAGCTCTTGAAGAGTCTCGGTTACCATAATTTCTTTGCTTGTTTGATTACCTAGCCCAATTATCGTATCCAGGTCATTCAAACCTAGTCGGCATTGTGCCACATGAAAAGCACATTCGTTCCTATGAGTCTTATTTTGAGAGTCGCAAATCGGATCTAACGGCTGATCCGCACATTCCTCGTATCCGCACCGGTCTTGTATAACGGATACTGTAGAAATCTTGTCAGTTACTGTATTCTCGTCAAGAAATATTGTGGAAGTCTTTTCGTCTAGCGTATTAATGGGTACTGTAGTTTCATTTTTGTTTACAGTAATTTTGTTGGGCGTATCTGAATTTGGCTGAGCAGTAATCGGCTCCTTTAAATATTTGGCTTTCATTAAACCGTTTGTTCTTAACTTTGTTTTAGTCACAAATTGAACCTGTTCCTTCTCCGAATCTCGAAACTCCATTAATTTGGCCTTTATTTTCGCACCATTTTCAACAAAGTTTCTCGTTCGTCCACCGCTGAGTACGGTATTTGACGGAACTGAATTTTGTCATTAATTTTTAATTGTTCTACTTAACGCAAAATATGATACCTGAGTTTAGTTTTGAAGTTAATACCGTGGAACAAACGCCGATATGTGCTACGGTAGGCGCATTGAGTCCGCGGGACAATAGTCGGCATACCGTAAGCTCAAATCTGAGAAAGAAACAAAAGCAATTTTAGGATACTTTTGGCTTAATTTTAAGAAATTTATTTTATGTAATCTAATTTCGTGTGTATAAGCCGCGAGTGTTTTGAGCCAAATTTAAATTGGCGCCAATGAGTTCATTCTGTTGTATCAGATCCGTTGGAGTCCAAATTTTGTGCCCGCCCTCGTTTGAGTTTCGTAAAAGTGGGCAGAAAATTTAAACACCAAAATGATCCGATACAACGAAATAAACTTGTTGGCGCCCATTTAAATTTGACTCAAGACATTTGCAGCTTCTGCACACGAAATTAGGATAATATACTTTAATTTAACAAATACCACCGTAATCCGGCTTACTTGCAACGGTTTTTGTGCGTATGCCCGGCACTGTCGCAAATGGGCTCGTGAGAGGAGTTGCAAAAAAAGTTACAGTATTTCTCCCTGCCTATCGTATTTCGATTTTTATCTACAGTAATTTCTTTCTTTCTTTCATTATTGTCGAAATTTATTTTCGCACTATTACTGTAATCCGCAAAGCTAAATTTTTCACTACCATATCCTGATGTAAAATTTTCGCTACTACTATAATCAAAATTATTGTCGGCTACGATAATTTGGCGTGATGCTTCTACAGTATTCGAAGCTGGAGCAGAAATGATAGATTCTGGCGTAGTCAAATTCGAAATTATCATAGTTAACGTTACGGTAGTAATTCGGTTAATCTTTTGAATATGACCTGGACAACTACCGTATTCGACGAGACTCAACTTCGTATTCCTCGTTTTAAGCTCAATGCATTTACAGTAATTAAATTGGCATTCATTATCATGTGTGCGACCTTAAAATATCGTGATTAAGTTAATTACTGTAAAAATAATTTTTTTATAGCTGATTCTTAACTGAAATTACTATAATTTGTAAAAAATTTAAAATACTTTAAGAATAGAATAATCCATATAAATTACCGTTACTATCGCAAACTGGATCGTAATAATTGGCGCACAATGCTAACGGCGGACAACACGTCCCATTGTAGGCCAATTTTAGTCCTAGAAAATGCTATTCTAACTAAATTTTCTCTTGACATGCAGTATTTTTACCGTTGCTTTCCGGCCTATTACGGTAGCAATCGAGAAGGCAAAAATTATCGTATGTTTTCTCGTCGCTGCCACAAACCGGACGAAAGGTTCGACCGCAGGCACATCCTACAATATATGCATAACATATACAATAACACATTACAGTATAAATTCCTCAAATACAATATATGCCCATTCGCATATGTTAAAGTATAAAGCATAACTAGATTTTATAGTATGACAATTAGACTCAATTATACAATAAGATTAAAATAATTACTCTAATTTCGTGTGTGAATAAGCCTCGAGTGTTTTAAGCCAAATTTAAATTGGCGCCAACGAGTTCATACCATTATACATTGGATCCAAGCGAGTCCAAATTTTGTGCCCACTTTTATGAGACTAAAACAAAGACGGGTACAAAATTTAGACTCCAATAGATCCGATATAACTCATTGGCGCCAATTTAAATTTGACTCAAAACACTCGCGGCTTATACACACATACGAAATTAAGATAAATACTTCTATATCAGACCATAGTTGAACAATAATTTTTAATTCTATCCCATTCTATTACAGTAACACAAAAGTATTGTACCGGATGATTGAGCTTTGCTTTCGCGCGGACACAACGCCAAAAATAACGCCAAAACGAAAAAAGTTCGCATTTCCAGAAAAAATTAAAAAAATAAGAAAAAAAATTAAAATTTTGAAAAGAAAGATTCCCTTCTTAAATATAATTTATTTTAATTTGCTTGATCTTGAATTTGCAACAAGCTTTGTTTTCACTTTTAAGAGAGATTTTGAAGCTTTTCACTAGTTTTATGAGCTCAATCTTGAAAAAAATAAAGTGGCTTTGAGCCAACACTTTTATAAACTCAATCCAAACGATGTTTTAAGCCCAATCTCGAAGAGAATTTAGGTGTTTAAATGTTTTAAGAGGAAATTTAAGCACAATTTTAATTACATTTCAAAAAGATGAATCAATTAAATTAAATTAATTAATAAAACTAAAAAAATTAATAAATTAAAATTAATTCGATTAAGTTTTGCGGAAAAATTAATCGGAAAATTGATTCCAATTTTATCGATTTTTCGCTGATATAAAAAAATATAAAAAAAAATCAGCGCGAAAATTAGCAAAATTTAACCTTTTTTAGGTAAAATTATTTTTTTTATTATTTCAAGCCAATTTTAATTGTTTTCTTTTTTTATCATTATCCTAATTTCGTGTGTATAAGTTTTATTTTAAAATTTTTCCATAAATAAATGGTATAAAACAAACATCAAAAAGAAATTTTTGATGTTCAACACATTAAGAAAATTTAAAGTGGCGCAAATTTTTGTCTTGGCGTTATATTTAAATTTTTTCAAAAAAATTTTTTTTCTAGTTTACACGGCGAATAATATTGCAAATTTTGACAGAATATATCGTAATCGAGCGCAAATTTGAAAATATTTCGGATGTTCAAAAGATTACATTTCAAAAATGTTCGTATAATTCTCGCATGTAATAAAACCGTTTATTTTATTCAAATTCATTTTTGATTTATAATATAAATGATAAAAAAAACGCTTTTTTTGCTTCTTCAGTTGTTTTCATCTGAAAATACAAAAAATGAGAAATTTGACTTCAACATACTTTTTTAGTATTAACTTTTTTTCTATAGTATAAATCACTTCCAAATTGCACCAGGAGGTAGAGAATTTAACGGGCAATTCAATGGATCAAAGCTTTTTAACATTTCACTAATTCCATACATATTTATTCTACATAATTTTTCGGTACGAAAAAAGTATGCGTTTTAGAAAAAACAAAAAATAAATTGAAAATTAACATTCATGCATTACAAGTCAATAGTCATTCGATTTGTAAGAAAATGCGCTATTTTTTGTGTATATTTGCATTCAATAACAATTAACTTTACTTTCATTATTTTATTGCAAACAAATTTTGTCAAATTTCAAATCCTATTTAATGTAATATTAAATTTTTTAAATATAGGCGAAATGCCAAAAATTTTTATCTGTATTTTTAACTGTATTTAACTGTATAATTATATAGCTAAATTGTCCTTTTTTGCAATATTATTAGCCGTGATTACATTTTTTAAATATAGGCGAAATGCCAAAAAATTTTATCTGTATTTTTAACTGTATTTAACTGTATAATTATATATATATATATATATAGCAAAATTTTATGTATAGCTAAATTTTTGCAATATTATTCGCCGTGGCATAATCTTTTACAAATGAGAATTAAAGAAGGTTGTTCTCAAGTTTTACGTTAAATTATTAGTGAGGAGTAAACTTTTAGTTTTTAAATTTCATTAATTATTTATTTTATCCAGTCCTTTTTTTAAAAGAACTATTTTTGTTTAAATTTCAGATTCTCAGAATTCGAATGGAGTTATTCGTGGTTTTACAAGATCATGAGGGTGTCACCCACAATAAGTTCAACTATAAATTTGGAAATGAGGTACTTATTTTTTATGAAGCAATTAATTATTTATAGCAATTTATTTTAGACCACGTTCGATCAACTGAAGGAAACGATTTTGTCGGAATGGCAAATCAATGTTCGACATCAACATTTATTTTTTGAAGACGGGCGGGATATTGACAGCCTTGGCTCAAATAGCATTATATCATTTGGATTAAAAAATGGGGATAAAGTGCTTATAGTAAGTAATTTTTTTTATTTTGAACTTTTTATTGGATATTGACATAGATCTTTTTGAGTATAAATTTAATAATTTTTGAGATTCAAAATTGCATTAAACAATTATTGTACAGCTAGTGAATTTTATAAAATTTTTGTTTAAGATTATTTAATATTTTCTTAAATTTTGCTGTGTTTATTAAGTGATGAATTTGACTATTATAGCAAAAATTTATAATTTCTCAATTATTTAATGTATTTACATTGGGAATTGATTTGGTTGATTTTAGAGACATTCCATGGCCGCGAATTGGAAAGAGTTTGTTGCGAATTTTGAGTTGGCTCGACAAGCTTTGGCATTGAAACGAATGGGCGATATTGAAGAGGCAGTCGATCAAGCTCTGGACAACTTAAGACCATTAGTAAAGGCAAAATTTTTGATCACCTTCCCTAATTATGGTGAAATTTATCGACAATTCAAAGCTAATTTTTCTCGCTACATGGACCAGGAATTCAAATACATTGAATTTGCTGTTCAAGATTATTTTTCCAAGGTCTTTGCTGACAACGCTGAATGCCCAACTCTTGACATCAGGTGTGAAAAGAAGGGACCCGAGGAAGGTGGAATTCAGGTAAGTTTTGAATATAATTCTACATTGTATAATTAAATATAATTGTACATTGTTCTCTTTAGGGTGGTCTTATTTGTCAAGTTCTGCGGCGTGAAACTTTAATTGGAAAGTACTATGTGAAAGAACATATGGGCCTTGCAAATTGGCAACATGCGGATCTTCGTGAAATATTTGTTTACAAGTTGTTTGAGTTGATACAAGTAGGACCTAAAGTGCATTTTATACCAAACACACACTATTCTTGTTTCGGACTTTACATCGCAACCGAAGAAGGTAAATCTTCCAAAATTTTTTAGTTTTATATAACTCATTTACGTTTTAGTTTCCGGTTTTCGGCGAGCAGATACTGAAGGACTTCAGATTAGTAGCGAGGTGTATGCTCAACGAGATTTGCTTCGTCGTGTATTGTTTGTTAAAGATGTTCACTCAAAGAATTATGGAATTGATAGCAACGGGAAGCTTAGTATTGTTGATTTTCAGGTAGGTTTGACGAAATTTTATATTATAATCTTTCTACAGGGTGTCCTAAAAAATATGACTCCAAATAAATTAGCACAGAAATTTCATTTTTAAATAAAAACAAAAAATTGATAATGAATACGATAAACAACAATTATGATTATTACATATTCAGCGATAAACAACAATTATGGGCTCCTTTAGTGGCGATACAGAACTCCAAACGTGACTAAAAATTTTCGACGCCGGTTAAAACTTTTTGGCACTTTTTTGATGACAACTTTTTATTGGGATGAGATATTTTTATAATTTTAGTTTTATTTTAAAGCCCATTTAATTCTGCATAAAAGCTATCCAAGATATTTTATTATTTTTTTTAAATTAACTCCAATAAACATTAAAGAAATGCTAACAGTTAGATAATTGTCGAAAAAATCGAAATTGCTCGATTTTTACTAACTTAGAAATATTATTTATTCCAATATTCATGAATATATAAAAATAAGTAAAAATGACCCAAATATTAATTTAAAAAAAAAATTTGATCAAATGGTAGAAAATTTAAAAAGTTATGATAAATTGGAAATTGACAAAAATGCAGTCGGGGATTTGCGGCCCATCGCCAAAAATTTTTAGTCGCTCTGTATCGCCGCTAAAGAAGCTCTTTTAAAGAGACGGCTGAATGTGTGATAGTCATAATTGTTGTTTATCGTATTCATTATCAATTTTTTGTTTTTGTTGAAAAATAAAATTTCTATGCTAATTTATTTGGCGGTCATATTTTTGGGACACTTTGTAATTAATTCTTTTTAGATTAAGGGTTATGTCGATCCTACAATGGTACATAAGTATTTGGATGGGTACAAAAGCTGGAAGGGAAGCAAAGAACTGCGCATTCGAGTGGCGAAAGATTGCATTAAATCGTGGAATCTTCTGGATATGTTCGACGAAGCTAATGCAGCAATTGCTAAGCAAAAAGAGCTCTTTAAAAAGCATTCCGTTAGCTATAAACCAAGTCGAAACTTTGATGAATATTTTGTTCAAATTAAGAACAACCTTAATGCTTTGGCCTTACTTTTTAAATAAAATTGGTTTTATATTGGTTACATATAATTTATTGAAAATAAATAAAGTTATAGAAATTTGAATATCAACAATAAAATATATAATGCAACTGTCGCGAATAGCGAAAACATGAATTGGATTATTTTAAAATAATTCAAATTTAATTTAATTTTTCTGGCATTTTTGGACTGTGTTTCGTTTTTGTTTGCGAAAATAAAAAAGGGCTTTTTGGGCCAGTTTTTTGCCGCGCTGGACTTTTTAATTATTTTTATGATTGTTGTTTATTGTTGCTTATAAGATATTCTAAAGTAATAAAGTTCTCTTCTTGGGTTATTTTTCACTCAATATCACATAAAAAGGAAAAAGTCGTTTCCACAATTTGGGCACAAAGGTCTTGTTAGTAACAATTATTAAACCCGTAGACCGATTAAGAATAGTAATTATTCCCTACAGCAACTAATGGCTTATTAGAATTTATCACTTTTATCTAAATTTATAATTCCACATTCATTATCATTAATTTTATCATTACCCTAATTTTGCGTGTATAAGCCGCGAGTGTTTTGAGCGAAATTTAAATTGGCGCCAACGAGTTCAATCTGTTGTATCGGATCTGTTGGGGTCCAATATATGCATAGCATAAACAATAACATATTACAGTATAACTATTGGATACATCCCTCAAATACAGTATATGTCCATTCATAAAGCATAACTAGCTTTTACAGTATGACAATTGGACTCAATTATACAATAAGATTAAAATAATTACTCTAATAAATAATATTTTGTCTATTTGCGAACTTCAATTAGAACATAACCCTGTTTTTCACTATCACTTAAGTTCACCCACCTTCGCCAGAATCTGCCCAGCCTAAAAATTCTAGTAATTTTATTTTAAAATTTTTCCATAAATAAATGGTATAAAACAAACATTAAAAAGAAATTTTCCTCTGTTCAACACATTAAGAAAATTTAAAGTGGCGCAAATTTTTGTCTTGGCGTTATATTTAAATTTTTTCAAAAAAATTTTTTTTCTAGTTTACACGGCGAATAATATTGCAAATTTTTGACAGAATATATCGTAATCGAGCGCAAATTTGAAAATATTTCGGATGTTCAAAAGATTACATTTCAAAAATGTTCGTATAATTCTCGCATGTAATAAAACCGTTTATTTTATTCAAATTCATTTTTGATTTATAATATAAATGATAAAAAAAACGCTTTTTTTGCTTCTTCAGTTGTTTTCATCTGAAAATACAAAAAATGAGAAATTTGACTTCAACATACTTTTTTAGTATTAACTTTTTTTCTATAGTATAAATCACTTCCAAATTGCACCAGGAGGTAGAGAATTTAACGGGCAATTCAATGGATCAAAGCTTTTTAACATTTCACTAATTCCATACATATTTATTCTACATAATTTTTCGGTACGAAAAAAGTATGCGTTTTAGAAAAAACAAAAAATAAAGTGAAAATTAACTTTCATGCGTTACAAGTCAATAGTCATTCGATTTGTAAGAAAATGCGCTATTTTTTGTTTATATTTGCATTCAATAACAAATAACTTTACTTTCATTATTTTATTGCAAACAAATTTTGTCAAATTTCAAATCCTATTTAATGTAATATTAAATTTTTTAAATATAGGCGAAATGCCAAAAAATTTTAACTGTATTTTTAACTGTATTTAACTGTATAATTATATAGCTAAATTGTCCTTTTTTTACAATATTATTCACTGTGATTACATTTTTTAAATATAGGCGAAATGCCAAAAAATTTTAACTGTATTTTTAACTGTATTTAACTGTATTTAACTGTATAATTATATACAGTCGACCCTCGATATAGTGCGCCCCCAATATAGTGCGCCCCTCGATATAGTGCGCACATGGAGACGATTTGGTTGGTTTTGCGTTAAATAGTACATACTGAGACCCCCGATATAGTGCGCCCTCGATATAGTGCGCCCCTCGCTATAGTGCGCACTTGAGCCGGTCCCTATCCATAAATTTGCCCTCAATATAGTGCGCAGTCAAAAATATTGTGTTACAAAAAATATGATTCGCATTTTTAACGCAAATTTTTTAAATTTACGCCAAAAAATAATTGATTAAGCTGACAACTTAACTTAATTTTGTGTTCTGACGAGTGCATTTTTTGTTTTTTGTGTTCTGACGAGTGCATTTGTGTTACAAAAAATATGATTCGCATTTTTAACGCAAATTTTTTAAATTTACGCCAAAAAATTTTTGTGAGTGCATTTTTTTGTTATTGAGTTCATTTTTTGATTTTTTATTTACTGTTTTTATTGCTATGCTATGTACTTTTTCATTGTTTTTTTCTTTTAAATTATTTACAATGAGCACTCCTAACAAGCGCCGCATTTTCTCGTTAGAAAAAAAGAAAGAAATTATCGATGCTGCCGAAAAGGAAAAAAATCAAAGAAAACTAGCTCGTGATTTTAAGATTCCGGAATCAAGTCTTCGTAATATTCTCAAAGACAAGGCTGTGATTCTCAAAGCGATTGCAAATGGAAAAGACGGAAAGCGTTTGCGATTATTGTTTACTTTGTTATTTTGTTTGTTAATGTTTTATGAATAAATTTATGATATAAGGCAGCAGTTTGAAGAAAACCCTCGATTTAGTGCGCATTCTCATATTTAATGAGGAAATGGTCAGCAGTTTTTTCATATTTAATGGTTTGAAAACCCTCGATATAGTGCGCCCTCGATATAATGCGCCCCTCGATATAGTGCGCACTTGAGCCGGTCCCGAGGGTGCGCACTATATCGAGGGTCGACTGTATATATATAGCAAAATTTTATGTATAGCTAAATTTTTGCAACATTATTCGCCGTGATTACATTTTTTAAATATATTGGCCGTGATATGCGCTATTTCGTGTTGTGTCTCAATATTTCTTTTTTTATCCATACTTTTTTTCCATACTCGTTTGAAATTGCGTGTTATTTGTGGCATAATGTCCATTTTTTAAAAATGCTTTTTAGCTAACCAAATTTTTCAAAAAATAAAAACTTTTTTTGCATTTGTACTTTGTATGAACGTTATATTTCAATTTAATTTCGTATTAATGCATAGATTAATTTTAGTGAAATGTATCTTATCATTGATTTGCGTGACCATGAAAACAAGTCTCACAAAACTGTTCAACTTAAATTCCAAGCTCAGGTTTGTTTTTTAATTTATTTAACAAATATAAGTTATAAGTTATTGCTTTAGGCAACAATCGGTCAGCTTAAGGATAAAATACAATCCGAGTTTAATGTGGAACCATTGAAGCAAGAAATATATGACAGCAATGATCGTCGGATAGATTTGTTGATCGGATTATTGGAAGATCTAGGCCTTCGAGACAATGAGACGTTGATTTTGGTTAGTTATTTTGACATGTAGTTCTGGTATTTTTTAAATGCAATTTTAATATTTCTTATTTTGAACTTTTTATTGGATATTGACATAGATCTTTTTGAGGATAAATTTAATAATTTTTGAGATTCAAAATTGCATTAAACAATTATTGTACAGCTAGTGAATTTTATAAAATTTTTGTTTAAGATTATTTAATATTTTCTTAAATTTTGCTGTGTTTATTAAGTGATGAATTTGACTATTATAGCAAAAATTTATAATTTCTCAATTATTTAATGTATTTACATTGGGAATTGATTTGGTTGATTTTAGAGACATTCCATGGCCGCGAATTGGAAAGAGTTTGTTGCGAATTTTGAGTTGGCTCGACAAGCTTTGGCATTGAAACGAATGGGCGATATTGAAGAGGCAGTCGATCAAGCTCTGGACAACTTAAGACCATTAGTAAAGGCAAAATTTTTGATCACCTTCCCTAATTATGGTGAAATTTATCGACAATTCAAAGCTAATTTTTCTCGCTACATGGACCAGGAATTCAAATACATTGAATTTGCTGTTCAAGATTATTTTTCCAAGGTCTTTGCTGACAACGCTGAATGCCCAACTCTTGACATCAGGTGTGAAAAGAAGGGACCCGAGGAAGGTGGAATTCAGGTAAGTTTTGAATATAATTCTACATTGTATAATTAAATATAATTGTACATTGTTCTCTTTAGGGTGGTCTTATTTGTCAAGTTCTGCGGCGTGAAACTTTAATTGGAAAGTACTATGTGAAAGAACATATGGGCCTTGCAAATTGGCAACATGCGGATCTTCGTGAAATATTTGTTTACAAGTTGTTTGAGTTGATACAAGTAGGACCTAAAGTGCATTTTATACCAAACACACACTATTCTTGTTTCGGACTTTACATCGCAACCGAAGAAGGTAAATCTTCCAAAATTTTTTAGTTTTATATAACTCATTTACGTTTTAGTTTCCGGTTTTCGGCGAGCAGATACTGAAGGACTTCAGATTAGTAGCGAGGTGTATGCTCAACGAGATTTGCTTCGTCGTGTATTGTTTGTTAAAGATGTTCACTCAAAGAATTATGGAATTGATAGCAACGGGAAGCTTAGTATTGTTGATTTTCAGGTAGGTTTGACGAAATTTTATATTATAATCTTTCTACAGGGTGTCCTAAAAAATATGACTCCAAATAAATTAGCACAGAAATTTCATTTTTAAATAAAAACAAAAAATTGATAATGAATACGATAAACAACAATTATGATTATTACATATTCAGCGATAAACAACAATTATGGGCTCCTTTAGTGGCGATACAGAACTCCAAACGTGACTAAAAATTTTCGACGCCGGTTAAAACTTTTTGGCACTTTTTTGATGACAACTTTTTATTGGGATGAGATATTTTTATAATTTTAGTTTTATTTTAAAGCCCATTTAATTCTGCATAAAAGCTATCCAAGATATTTTATTATTTTTTTTAAATTAACTCCAATAAACATTAAAGAAATGCTAACAGTTAGATAATTGTCGAAAAAATCGAAATTGCTCGATTTTTACTAACTTAGAAATATTATTTATTCCAATATTCATGAATATATAAAAATAAGTAAAAATGACCCAAATATTAATTTAAAAAAAAAATTTGATCAAATGGTAGAAAATTTAAAAAGTTATGATAAATTGGAAATTGACAAAAATGCAGTCGGGGATTTGCGGCCCATCGCCAAAAATTTTTAGTCGCTCTGTATCGCCGCTAAAGAAGCTCTTTTAAAGAGACGGCTGAATGTGTGATAGTCATAATTGTTGTTTATCGTATTCATTATCAATTTTTTGTTTTTGTTGAAAAATAAAATTTCTATGCTAATTTATTTGGCGGTCATATTTTTTGGGACACTTTGTAATTAATTCTTTTTAGATTAAGGGTTATGTCGATCCTACAATGGTACATAAGTATTTGGATGGGTACAAAAGCTGGAAGGGAAGCAAAGAACTGCGCATTCGAGTGGCGAAAGATTGCATTAAATCGTGGAATCTTCTGGATATGTTCGACGAAGCTAATGCAGCAATTGCTAAGCAAAAAGAGCTCTTTAAAAAGCATTCCGTTAGCTATAAACCAAGTCGAAACTTTGATGAATATTTTGTTCAAATTAAGAACAACCTTAATGCTTTGGCCTTACTTTTTAAATAAAATTGGTTTTATATTGGTTACATATAATTTATTGAAAATAAATAAAGTTATAGAAATTTGAATATCAACAATAAAATATATAATGCAACTAATGGCTTATTAGAATTTATCACTTTTATCTAAATTTATAATTCCACATTCATTATCATTAATTTTATCATTACCCTAATTTTGCGTGTATAAGCCGCGAGTGTTTTGAGCCGAATTTAAATTGGCGCCAACGAGTTCAATCTGTTGTATCGGATCTGTTGGGGTCCAATATATGCATAGCATAAACAATAACATATTACAGTATAACAATATTGGATACATCCCTCAAATACAGTATATGTCCATTCATAAAGCATAACTAGCTTTTACAGTATGACAATTGGACTCAATTATACAATAAGATTAAAATAATTACTCTAATTTCGTGTGTGAATAAGCCTAGGATGTTTTAAGCCAAATTTAAATTGGCGCCAACGAGTTCATACCATTATACATTGGATCCAAGCGAGTCCAAATTTTGTGCCCACTTTTATGAGACTAAAACGAAGACGGGTACAAAATTGTTCAATTATGGTCTGATATATCGTAGAATTTATCATAATTTCGTATGTGTAGATAAGCCGCGAGTAGTATATATATACCCCCTCTAGCTCACCCATTAAAAAACCTCACAAAAATCTTATTTTTTAATATGTTTTAGCCAACTATTTAATAAAATATTTAAGAAAATTCGCAAATTAACCCTGTTTTTCACTATCACCCAAGTTCACCCACCTTTGCCAGAATCTGCCCAGCCTAAAAATTCTAGTAATTTTATTTTAAAATTTTTCCATAAATAAATGGTATAAAACAAACATCAAAAAGAAATCTTCCTCTGTTCAACACATTAAGAAAATTTAAAGCGGCGCAAATTTTTGTCTTGACGTTATATTTAAATTTTTTCAAAAAAATTTTTTTTTACTAGCTTAATCTTTTACAATAATGAGAATTAAAGAAGGTTGTTCTCAAGTTTTACGTTAAATTATTAGTGAGGAGTAAACTTTTAGTTTTTAAATTTCATTAATTATTTATTTTATCCAGTGCTTTTATTAAAAGAACTATTTTTGTTTAAATTTCAGATTCTCAGAATTCGAATGGAGTTATTCGTGGTTTTACAAGATCATGAGGGTGTCACCCACAATAAGTTCAATTATAAATTTGGAAATAAGGTACTTATTTTTTATGAAGCAATTAATTATTTATAGCAATTTAATTTAGACCACGTTCGATCAACTGAAGGAAGCGATTTTGTCGGAATGGCAAATCAATGTTCGACATCAATGTTTATTTCTTTAAGACGAGCGGGATATCAACAGCCTTGGCTCAAATAGCATTATATCATTTGGATTAAAAAATGGGGATAAAGTGCTTGTAGTAATTTTTTTTATTTTGCATTTTTTATTGGATATTGACATAGATCTAAGATTATTTAATATTTTCTTAAGTTTTGTCATGTTTATTAAGTGATAAGTTTGATTATTATAGCAAAAATTTATTTTGATTTGATTACAAAATAAACATTAAATTTTAGAAACATGCCCTTCTCCGTCTAGGGTGATAAAAAAAACGCTTTTTTTGCTTCTTCAGTTGTTTTCATCTGAAAATGCAAAAAATGAGAAATTTGACTTCAACATACTTTTTTAGTATTAACTTTTTTTCTATAGTATAAATCACTTCCAAATTGCACCAGGAGGTAGAGAATTTAACGGGCAATTCAATGGATCAAAGCTTTTTAACATTTCACTAATTCCATACATATTTATTCTACATAATTTTTCGGTACGAAAAAAGTATGCGTTTTAGAAAAAACAAAAAATAAAGTGAAAATTAACTTTCATGCGTTACAAGTCAATAGTCATTCGATTTGTAAGAAAATGCGCTATTTTTTGTTTATATTTGCATTCAATAATAAATAACTTTACTTTCATTATTTTATTGCAAACAAATTTTGTCAAATTTCAAATCCTATTTAATGTAATATTACATTTTTTAAATATAGGCGAAATGCCAAAAAATTTTAACTGTATTTTTAACTGTATTTAACTGTATAATCAGCCTACACTAAAGCGCTACTAGAAATGCGCCGCCGCATACGCGGCGAACACAAAAAGTAAAAGCGCTATTTTCGTTCCACCCAAAAATGTTTGAATATTGATCACGCCCGCCGCATACGCGACGTTTATACACCCCTTTAAAATATTTAGCGCCGCGAAAATGTTGGCGCCGCCAATTATTAACAAATGAGTTGAGTTACGATATTTTGTAACTTTTCTTCCAATTTTGAGTAAAATTCGTCAAAAAAACAACAAAAAGTTGTGCACATATTTTGTTAGTTTACGATACCCTCCTTTATGTTTAGCGCCGCTCGGATAAAAATTTTTTTCCGATTTTTGGACTCTTTATACCCGATATATATTGTTAATCATAACTTTATTTTAGCTTTTATCCTAATTGAAAATTTTATTTTCAAAAAATGCCACATTTTTCTTTGCGTTGCGGACACATATCGTAATTCAACTCATTTTCATAGCATTTTAATGACTCTGTTGTTAATAATTAAACATAATATGTAGACTTTTAATATTATTTTGTTGTCATTTACATGTAAAAAACATAAAAAACAACAATTATTTATGGAAAAATGTTGATTTATATTAAAATATATCGTAAAGTTGCCAATTTTAACAAATTTTGTTGCGCATCTTTTTGTTTTTGTTGGCAAAATTAAGATCAAAGTTGGCCAAAAAGTTACAAAATATCGTAATTTAGCTATATTTAATGATATTGTTGTTAATAATTGGACATAAAATGTAGACTTTTAATATTATTGTTGTCATTTACATACATGTAAAAAACAACAATTATTTATGGAAAATGTCGATTTTTTGATTCAAATCCAGCGGCGCCGAACATTATATTATATTCGAACATATCGTAACGTTGCCAATTTAAGAAATTTTGTTGTTGTTTTGTGCCAATTTTTATTACATGTAAAAGTTATTTACATGTAAAGACAATCATAATTGATAATAGCTAATGTAAAATCAAATTAAAATGTCGTGAACTAACAAAATATGTGCACAAATTTTGTTGTTTTTTTGACGAATTTTACTCAAAACTAGAAGAAAAGTTACAAAATATCGTAATTCAACTCATTTTCATGACATTGTTGTTAATAATCGAAAATATAAACTTTTAATATTATTGTTGTCATTTACATGTAAAAAACAACAATTATGGCAACGTTACGATATATTCTAATATAAATCGACATTTTTCCATAAATAATTGTGGTTTTTTACATGTAAATGTGACAACAAAATAATATTAAAAGTCTACATTTTATGTTCAATTATTAACAACAATGCCATGAAAATGAGTTGAATTACGATATTTTGTAACTTTTTGGCCAACTTTGATCTTAGTTTTGCAAACAAAAACAAGAATATGCGCATATTGCGACAACAAAATTTTTTAGAATGGCAATGTTACGATATATTCTTATATAAATCGACATTTTTTCATAAATAATTGTTGTTTTTTACAAATGAGAATTAAAGGAGTTCTCAAGTTTTACGTTAAATTATTAGTGAAACTTTTAGTTTTTAAATTTCATTAATTATTTATTTTATCCAGTCCTTTTTTTAAAAGAACTATTTTTGTTTAAATTTCAGATTCTCAGAATTCGAATGGAGTTATTCGTGGTTTTACAAGATCATGAGGGTGTCACCCACAATAAGTTCAACTATAAATTTGGAAATGAGGTACTTATTTTTTATGAAGCAATTAATTATTTATAGCAATTTAATTTAGACTACGTTCGATCAACTGAAGGAAACGATTTTGTCGGAATGGCAAATCAATGTTCGACATCAACATTTATTTTTTGAAGACGGGCGGGATATTGACAGCCTTGGCTCAAATAGCATTATATCATTTGGATTAAAAAATGGGGATAAAGTGCTTGTAGTAATTTTTTTTATTTTGCATTTTTTATTGGATATTGACATAGATCTAAGATTATTTAATATTTTCTTAAGTTTTGTCATGTTTATTAAGTGATAAGTTTGATTATTATAGCAAAAATTTATTTTGATTTGATTACAAAATAAACATTAAATTTTAGAAACATGCCCTTCTCCGTCTATGGAGTACATATTTGTTTGCTTGTAAATGCGCCAAAGACATGAAAAAACCAAAGCCTGAACGAACCACATTTGCGCATAAAGCTATTGCCTTTTCAAAAAAGCTGGATGATTCCGGATTTTTCGAAGTATACGTCAATTTTTTCTCAGATTGGGCAGACACTATTGGTCAAATGATGAGGTTTGTAGTTTATTTTTTATTAGTTTATATGTTTGAACAAAAATTGACATAATAATAATTTACATATTTTATTTTTTCGATTTTAGGTTCGTCGACAGAACGCAAAATGCTTTTAAACAAAGCGCTACAACGTTTTTTTCCAAGATGTATCCCAATTCTAAAATCGACTTTAAACCTAAACAAGATGGTACTCGGGCTGGAATTGTGGTAACGGTAGCTTGCAATGATAAAGAGACAAATTACTATGCGAAGACTTATCATCATGCCGGTTCTTCAATTTCTTTGCAAAACACATCAAAGCGACACTTGCCAGATCTTCGCGAAATGTTCGCATATCGACTTCTTGAACTTATTGGAGTTGGACCTGTTGTATTCTTTCCATACTATGCAGGATCGACATACATTCATTACATTGCTACTGAAGAAGTCAGTGAATTCAAAGAGCTGGAAAAAATTGAAGATTTTAGTCTGCAAAATAAAGTCGTTGTTGAGGTAACACATTTTCAATTATTCTTTAATTAAAGATACTTTTGCAACAGTATTTGAATTTGTTTAAATAAATCCCATTTCAGGCTTACTTGCTCTCACTCATTCTCGGAATACGCGACTTAAACGATGGAAACATTGGTTTAAACAAAGAGAAAAGCCTGTCCATCGTTGATTTTTACGTTCCGGACGCCGAAAACTTTCTACGACGCAAAATACTTGATGATTTCAAGAATAAGAACAACTTTGGCGGAGTAGGAAAAGCCAACGAAATTTTAGCTGAAATTGGACCTGAAAAGAGAGTGAAAATTGCCAAGGATGCACTGCCCCGTTGGAGTCGAATCAATGATATGACAAGCGAGATCATTGGTGCCGAGAAAAAAGAATTGCGGGAACATGGAATAAAGTTCGGGACTGCTACAAATGACGTCGGCAATTATCTCCAAGATATCAAATTAAATTATGCCTCGATCTGTTTAGCTTTTCAATAAATTTGTTTTGATGTTTATTTATGTTTTTGTTGCAATTGGAATAGTATTTATAATAATTAAAGGTTTCTAGAATTTAAAAAAATGGAAATATTTTGAAAAAATAAAAAACTGTCTACAAAAATGACAAAAAATACAAAAGTTACATACAGATGATTCGATAAATTGAATAATATATTTTTCACGAAATTTGTATGCGTGAATAGTGTAGTAGGGGGTAGTCGGGGTCAGGGATCACAAATTTGATATTGGTTTTTTGTAATTTTTTCTTTCAAAAGTCCCAGGTGGTCGAAATATTTGATTTAGATGTTGATTCAAAGGGGTTTGGTACGTAATGCGACTGTCTATCCCACCATAGATGATGTAGTGAGCGACTGGGGCGAGAATCCAGCTTCCGACGGAACGTCGAAGAACTAGTCGCGTCGTGGAAAACAAATTAACTAATTCTGTGATATGTGATATTTGGGTAAAAATCGATAATAATTGTTGTGTATGTGAAAAAGGTAACTTCCGTGGCAGGACTTGAACCTGCGACCAACGCTTAACCGGAGCGCTGCTCTACCTACTGAGCTACACGGACCTTGATCACATACTTAGAATTTCTTCTTATAACTCCGTCACAACATCTCCCCGTTCAAGATGTTAATAGATGCAACCACAAAGATGTGGAAAGTCACAGGACTAGATCCCCGGACCAGCTTAGCACCAATGGCAATACATTGAAATACAAGCATTTTACGCATAATAGAATTGCGCGACCAACTGCCGGAGTGGTTTTTTGGAATAGAAATTCCGGACTTATGCTTGGTTCAACATTACGCGCGGCCTAAGGGAAGCTGACCACTAACTTCCCGGCCAAATACCGGCTTACGGCGCTACCCAGCGGCACGGAGTTCGAGATGATGACGCTTGACGCGCCATCTCATCCTGATCGCCAAATTGTTGTGTATGTGAAAAAGGTAACTTCCGTGGCAGGACTTGAACCTGCGACCAACGCTTAACCGGAGCGCTGCTCTACCTACTGAGCTACACGGACCTTGATCACATACTTAGAATTTCTTCTTATAACTCCGTCACAACAATAATAAAACATTAAAAGAAGTTCTTCTAACTTTACGCCGAATTTTTTTCAATTTTTTTTTATAAATTTAATAACAAAAATTACTATATTAAAAAATCCTGAAAATATCTGCAAATGAAATGTTTTTTGCACTTTAGCGAAATTACTAGAAATGCGCCGCCACAAACGTAACGAACACAAAATACTTTATAAGTAAAAGTGCTCTTTTCGTTCCATCCAAAAATATATATTATAGTATAATATACATGTATACCTTTCGATCGAAATTAAATTTGAATAAAATTATAGAAAAATTGAAGTAAAAAGCACAAAAAGTGAAATGAGAATGAATTGAAAAAAGAATAATAATTATTTTTGTTGTGTATGTGAAAAAGGTGACTTCCGTGGCAGGACTTGAACCTGCGACCAACGTTTAACCGGAGCGCTGCTACACCGACTGAGCCACGCGTTCGTTGATAACACACTTAGAATTTCTTCTTATAACTCCGTCATAACAATTTTTTACGTTATTTGAATTACGTCAATTTCCTGTGAAAATAATTCCATGTTTTTTTTTTGCACAAATTTTAACTAAAAAATTTTTTATGGGTAAATTTCAGAATTTCGAATAAATAAAGTGGAAAATTATGACGAAAATTAATAAATGACGAAAATTGCCTGAGACTCTCAGGCAATTTTATATTAGAAAGGGCACATCTTTGAAGAATTCTCTACATGATTCGTGAAAAATTTTTTTGACTTGGTCCATTTTAGGACCCGATGTGCTGTTTACAAACTCTCCCGTTTTGGGGTCCTAAATAGGGTCCAAAATTTAGATTTGCTCAATTTGTATGTATGAGTAGTGTTATATGGGTAAATCGAGGTCGGGGATCACGAATTTGATATTGGTTTTTTTGTAATTTTGACTTTCAAGGGTCCCAAGTGGTCCTAAATAGGGTCCCAAAATTGAATTTGTTCAAATTGTATGCGTGAGTAGTGTAGTAGGGAGTAGTAGGGGTCAGGGATCACGAATCCGATATTGGTTTTTTGTAATTTTATGTTTCCAGGGTCCCAAGTGGTCCTAAATAGGGTCCCAACATTAAATTTGCTATTTTTGTATGCGTGAATAGTGGTCGGATTGGGCTAAAATTGCTTAAAAATGCTTAAAATGATCTTAGAACACCATTTTGAGTGTTTTGGAGCAAATCTGAAAAAAAATTTTTTAACCATTTTTTGGACCTTTGGTGATTTTCAAAATTTTCCTTTTTCTCCAATATCTCGCGATGCGTAAAGATACTGTAACGGTTATATAAGATCATAAGTAGAATTCATGAAGACGCATCGAATAAGCATATTTGCGTCGAAATCGGTCACGCGGTTGGCGCGCTATGAGGCGAGCAAATTTTGGCCAATTTTTGATGTTCGCGCTGAATTTTCGAGTTGCGCGCGCAACTTTTATCGCATCACATCGGGCGAATTGAGATTCATCATTTAAGCCTTAAAGCAAGTCGATTGGCCTTTTCCTTCCCGAGATATGGTCGAAAATGTGAAAATTCGAAATTTCGGCCACCACTTTTTCTTCGGTCCAAATTTGGCCGCTGGGCTCGCTAACAGCCGATATAGGTTTGGTCGAAAATGGTCAATGCTATAGTGTTATATGGGGTAATCGAGGTCGGGAATCACGAATTTGACATTAGTTTTGTGTAAAAGCCCTCTAAAAGCTCTTAATGGTCCTAAATAGGGTCCCAAAATTTTTCAAACGATTAATTTGTATGTGTGAATTGCGAAGGGTTGTCGGGCTCAGGGATCAGGGATTTAATATTGGATTTTGTGTAAAGTCCCTCTAAAAGGTCCTAATGATCCTAAATAGGGCCCCAAAATTTTTATCCGAAACTTATTACACGCTCTAGGCTCCCCCTGGGGGTTAGCGGGGCAGTGTTTCCGTTTTTTTTCAAAAAAATTCCTTATTTCGGATCAATGGATGTAGCGGGTAGCCTCTGTATACCGTACCCCATCGTCTGGTTTACAAATGAGAATTAAAGAAGGTTGTTCTCAAGTTTTACGTTAAATTATAAAAGAGGAGTAAACTTTTAGTTTTTAAATTTCATTAATTATTTATTTTATCCAGTGCTTTTTTAAAAAAACTATTTTTGTTTAAATTTCAGATTCTCAGAATTCGAATGGAGTTATTCGTGGTTTTACAAGATCATGAGGGTGTCACCCACAATAAGTTCAACTATAAATTTGGAAATAAGGTAATTATTTTTTATGAAGCAATTAATTATTTATAGCAATTTAATTTAGACTACGTTCGATCAACTGAAGGAAGCGATTTTGTCGGAATGGCAAATCAATGTTCAACATCAACATTTATTTTTTGAAGACGGGCGGGATATCAACGGCCTTGGCTCAAATAGCATTATATCATTTGGATTAAAAAATGGGGATAAAGTGCTTGTAGTATGTAATTTTTTTATTGGACATTGACATAGATCTTTTTGAGAATAAATTTAATAATTTTTGAGATTCAAAATTGCATTAAACAATTATTGTACAGCTAGTGAATTTTATAAAATTTTTGTCTAAGATTATTTAATATTTTCTTAAGTTTTGTCATGTTTATTAAGTGATAAGTTTGATTATTATAGCAAAAATTTATTTTGATTTGATTACAAAATAAACATTAAATTTTAGAAACATGCCCTTCTCCGTCTATGGAGTACATATTTGTTTGCTTGTAAATGCGCCAAAGACATGAAAAAACCAAAGCCTGAACGAACCACATTTGCGCATAAAGCTATTGCCTTTTCAAAAAAGCTGGATGATTCCGGATTTTTCGAAGTATACGTCAATTTTTTCTCAGATTGGGCAGACACTATTGGTCAAATGATGAGGTTTGTAGTTTATTTTTTATTAGTTTATATGTTTGAACAAAAATTGACATAATAATAATTTACATATTTTATTTTTTCGATTTTAGGTTCGTCGACAGAACGCAAAATGCTTTTAAACAAAGCGCTACAACGTTTTTTTCCAAGATGTATCCCAATTCTAAAATCGACTTTAAACCTAAACAAGATGGTACTCGGGCTGGAATTGTGGTAACGGTAGCTTGCAATGATAAAGAGACAAATTACTATGCGAAGACTTATCATCATGCCGGTTCTTCAATTTCTTTGCAAAACACATCAAAGCGACACTTGCCAGATCTTCGCGAAATGTTCGCATATCGACTTCTTGAACTTATTGGAGTTGGACCTGTTGTATTCTTTCCATACTATGCAGGATCGACATACATTCATTACATTGCTACTGAAGAAGTCAGTGAATTCAAAGAGCTGGAAAAAATTGAAGATTTTAGTCTGCAAAATAAAGTCGTTGTTGAGGTAACACATTTTCAATTATTCTTTAATTAAAGATACTTTTGCAACAGTATTTGAATTTGTTTAAATAAATCCCATTTCAGGCTTACTTGCTCTCACTCATTCTCGGAATACGCGACTTAAACGATGGAAACATTGGTTTAAACAAAGAGAAAAGCCTGTCCATCGTTGATTTTTACGTTCCGGACGCCGAAAACTTTCTACGACGCAAAATACTTGATGATTTCAAGAATAAGAACAACTTTGGCGGAGTAGGAAAAGCCAACGAAATTTTAGCTGAAATTGGACCTGAAAAGAGAGTGAAAATTGCCAAGGATGCACTGCCCCGTTGGAGTCGAATCAATGATATGACAAGCGAGATCATTGGTGCCGAGAAAAAAGAATTGCGGGAACATGGAATAAAGTTCGGGACTGCTACAAATGACGTCGGCAATTATCTCCAAGATATCAAATTAAATTATGCCTCGATCTGTTTAGCTTTTCAATAAATTTGTTTTGATCTGTTTTTCAATAAATTGTTTTTGTTGGAATTGGAATAGTATTTATAATAATTGAAATAGTGCTTTATTCGAGCTATTATATACCAATTTAAGATATACTTATTATTGTTAAATTGTTATATTGTCCACATGCTTTATAATGGAAATTCCTCATTTTGTTGATTCACTTTATTTTTAATCAATTAATTTCATTTAAACACTTAAATTCTCCTCGAGAATAAGTGAATAATTATGTGAATAATTTTCGCAAATTAAAAGAAATATCATGATGTTTGGCAATGTATTTGTGTGATTGGTAATAAAATTGGTTTTTTGTTCTAGAATAATTTTTAACATTTCGGTAATAGGTAAAATTTGTTTCTAGAAAATGAGAGTAGACTGTGCATATGTGTAGTACCCACAGTTTTATTATTTTAAAATTTTTCATTTAAACACTTAAATTCTCCTCGATTGGGCTTAAAACATCGTTTGGATTAAGTTTATAAAAATTTTGGCTCAAAGCCACTTTATTTTTTTCAAGATTGAGCTCATAAAACTAGTGAAAAGCTTCAAAATTTTTCTTAAAAGTGAAAGCAAAGCTTTTGCAAATTCAAAATGTCGCGAAAATTAACAAAATTTAACCTTTTTTATGTAAAATTATTTTTTTTATTATTTCAAGCCAATTTTAAATGTTTTCTTTTTTTATCATTATCCTAATTTCGTGTGTATAAGTGTTTTGAGCCAAATTTAAATTGGCGCCAACGAGTTCATTTTGTTATATTTGATCAAAGCGGGTCCAAATTTTGTGCCTGCCTTCGTTTCAGTTTCAAAAAGTGGGCACAAAAAAATTTGGACTCGCTTGGATTCGATACAACAGAATGAACTCATTGGTGCCAATTTAAATTTAACTCAAAACACCCGCAGCTTACACGCACGAAATTATGGTAATTATGACCAAAATTTTTTTTATTTCTTTAAACTTCAAAAATATTTTTTTAGAATAAACATTTATTTAATTTTTGAAATAAAAAAAAATTTTTAAATAAATTATTTTTACGGGTAAATTAAAAAAAAATTTTCGATTTCGAAATCTCATATTTATTTTCACGACATCCCCAAAACAGACATAATACAAAAATATTAACCTAAAAGAATAAACGAAATACATAATAATAAAAAGTAAAACGAAAAAAATGGATATTTTTGGATAAAAACACATTTGTATATTATTTTTTATAAAAACTTTTGTTCTTTCGTGATATGGGATCACCAAAAAAATTTTTTTATCTCGTGGATTCAACAGTAGGTGAAATGAATGACATAGTCGGGTGGTAGTTTTCATCATTCTAGCTAATTGGATACTCGAATTCCTAAAAAGTTACGATTGTAAACATTCATTTTTCTGACAAAAAAACCAAAACTTTTTTTATGGTTTATTTATTTTCTTTATTTTATATTCCTTTAATATTTTTACGCATAAAATACAACGAAAATTCCCAATTTTGTTGATTCACTTTATTTTTAATCAATTAATTTCGACGATGAGTCAATAAAGTGTAATATTATTTGTTTTAATTTTATTTATCAACACAGCTTTTTCTAAACGAAAATAGTTAATGGAAAAATTTTTTTTTAGCTATTTAGCCATAACCGAATGGTAATCGATTCCCAATTGAGTGAAATTCCAGAAAGAATTTTTTCTTTAATTTCTATTTTCTTTCAAAATTTTCAATTTTTTTTTGAGAATTTTCATAATTTTTTGGGCATTTCCATTTCATTTTAAATTTGCGCCAATTTCCTTGCATCGACAAAAAATGTTTTTTTTTTTGAAAAAATTCTTTCGCAATTCGTTTGTTGTCACAAGTGAGAACTTTTTCCCCTCTTTTCATCGTCTTCATTTGCCCATTCATTTGCATTCTCTTATGCTGTCGTGCTGCTCATGCTGTTTTGGCCGCAATGTTTTTGCTGCTCATGCGCTTTTTTCTGACTGATTTTTTTTGTTATTCGTTTTTTTTCTCGTATTCGAATTTTTCCTTATTTTTTTTGTGCACACCTTGCCATTATTAGATGGTATTGTTTTTTGTACGTAGCTTTTCTAAACGCCGCCGTCACTCGAATTTTGCGAATTTTGCGTTCGTTTTTGTAAATTGAACCAAATTATATAGTACGCGTAAATATATGCTACTGATGATGATGGTCTATGTATGTGCTAATCATACTCTATTTCGCCTTTTTGGATTCGATTCGCACTTCGCCTATCGATTCGCACTTTTGCGCTAGTTATTTTATATTTTGTTCTTACATAATTTTGTATTGTTATCATTTAGCGTATTATGTAAATGCGAATAGGATGATGAAAAATCTCTTTTTCGATGAATGTATTAGGGAAGAAAATTGAGTAGAAAATATTTTGTATATACGAACTCGGTTCTATCACTACATATCGATTGAAAAATATTTTGAAATTTAAATTTGAAAGTGCGAATATTTGAATATCGAATAGGCTTGTGAAAAAGTTTTTTTTTTTGTTAATTTTCGATTGTGAGTCATGTATTTTCATAAATATTTTTGTGTGTGCGAAGCGAAATTTGAAAGTGGGAAAAATATGGAAAGTTTTTTCATTGATTTTTCTTTTTGGAAATTTTCTCTTAATTCGAATTATCTTCAAAAATTCTCATTTTTATAATTTATAGACTAACGAAAATATATTATTATGAGGACACGTCTTTTGTCGTGTTTTTTGCTGCTTTATTTTTCGTTTTTAACTTACCTTTCGGCTCGGCAACAACCTGGAAGTAAGTTGAATTTTTTAGTTGAGAATTTCTGATTATTTTAATAAAAATTTAAAAAAAAATTTTTTTTTATCAAATTTTTTGAAGCTCCTGATTTATCTACTAAGTTGATAATAACTTCTGATTACAAATATTTTATTTTCAGATGTTACGTGTGCTAAAGATTTGTTCAAATGTGAACACTCCGGACGATGCATTCCGATGACGTGGCGCTGCGATGTCGAAATGGACTGCGCGTTCGGCGAAGACGAAAAGGATTGTGGTAAGCGTCTATTCCATAGCATTTTAACCTTTTTTCTCTTACTTTCAATAGTGAATATATATATATATATATGCATTATACAACAAGGTTAGAATAGACACGTAAACATTTCTGTTTTCTAGTACTCGAATTTTGTGTGTATAAGGCCGGGTGTTTAAATTGGCGCCAATGAGTTCATTCTGTTGTATTGGATCCAAGCGGGTCCAAATTTTGTGGCCAATTTTATGAAACTGAAACGAAGGCCCCTGCTTGGATCCAATACAACAGAATGAACTTATTGGCGCCAATTTAAAGTTGGCTCAAAACCTTTAAATCAAAGGCTTATCAATACGAAATTAAGATGGTTAAAACACGCAAATTTTTGTGCATTTGATAACTTGATTTTGAAAATTTGCTACATTTTTTTTTTTTGCGTTTTTTGGTAAAGTGTTTTAAGTGGTAAAATTTTGAGCGATTTTTTGATTAGATTTAAATGAAATTCTTAAAACTATATTTAGACGTGCCTAATAAACCGCTATGCAACGCGGCCACCGAATACCAGTGTTCCGAATTTCTGAACAATGAGGGCGATCCCGCAAGACATTCGCATGACATTTACGGCACGCTTTCACTCTTCAAACATCGCTGCATTCCCAAGGAATGGGTATGCGACGGTGAGGCCGACTGCATTAATAAGGTTGGGCATAGTGTTGATTAGTGTCGTGACTTGGCTCCATAAATGGTTCCCCGGCTTCGTGAATAGCTCCGGAGTTATTTATGAAGCCGGATGGCCCGCTTAGAAGCTCGGAGTCATCCGCCGGAGCCATTTGGATTGGCCATATCTGGATTTTTATGGAGTTATTTATGTGAAGTCATTTGGCTGGTCGTGTGGATCGGCTTTTTTCAAAAAAGAGCTAACGACTTCGGAGGCAATCCGGAGCCAGGTCACACAACACTGAATATGATTAATAAAAAAAAAATATTTGCCTTGTAATTACTACATTTTTTTTTGGTATTATTATATTTCTAGGATGACGAACTTCATTGCGACGACGCGATAAAATGCAATAGCGAGACGAAATTTCAGTGCAAAACGCTTTCCAAGGAGTTCCAGCATCCGGTTTGCATTCCGCTGGCGTGGGTTTGCGACGGGCAATCCGATTGTATGGACATGTCCGACGAGGCGAATTGCACCGCAAAATTGGAAGTGAGTTGATTTTGTTTGCGCGAAAACGTCGCTATTCAAAAGCATTTTTTGTTGTAGAGGTGCGACACAAACGAGTTTCAATGCGCCTCGGGCGGATGCATCTACGCCACGTGGAAATGCGACGGCGAGTCGGACTGCGTGGACGGCAGCGACGAGCGCGATTGTCCGATACACGAGTGCGAAAAGCCCGACTTTTTCAGGTGCACCAACGGCGAGAAGTGCTATCCGGCGAAGCGGGTCTGCGACGGCGTGCGCGACTGTTCCGACAACAGCGACGAAAGCCAATGCGAGAAGCCGACGTCGTATTGCACGAATAAGGTGGCTTATACTCGCTTTTTTCGGCTTAAAAAAATTGTTGTGGAAATGGATTGATTGAGAGGCATTTTTTCTGGAAACTTTAAACATACACGTGATACCTACGTGAAGGCCTCTCATCGATTCTCCCTCGGTTATGGGCACGCAAATCACAATTTGAGTCTCTTCCGGTTGGAAATTATCTTGGAGCCGATCATTTCGCGGGTTTGGGGGGGTAGGGGCGAGGGAGGCGAAACCGAACTTCGTCCCCTTGGCAAAGCGATCACTCACGAAATCTCTAAAAAAAAGATGAAAAGAAAGATTAAACCTATTTGCTAGTCCAATAACTAGACTAGAAAATTCATAGAAGCCTCATTAAGACTCTTCCGGAACACGTGAACGCCCCACAAATCAATCCTTCCTCGTTGGAAATGATCTTAAAATCATTTCGCGGGTTTCGGATGAGGGCCATTCCGGCCATCGAAATATATCGGCTGGTTTACTCGGCATATGCACGCGCGGTATGAAGCTGACGCGGTTCGCAAAAGGGACTGGTCAGCACCGCCGCCGCCGTATCACTCGCACATTGTGCTATTGTCCTCTCCAAATATGGCGGACATCCGGATGGGCTCGGGGGTGGCGAAACCGAACCTCCTCGCCTCGGAACCCAACGCACAGCCGCTAGACGCGCTGTCCCTCTGAAAAGCCCAAAGATTGACGTCTCGAGATCCAATATTTTAGAGGCCACTGCCCCCCCCCCTCCCCGTCTTTAAAACATACAATTGCGAGAAAACTTAAAGACCAACCAAATTTTTTTTATAACTCTTTTTTTTTTTGGATAATACAGTATCCCGAAATTACAGTAATTTCTAAGCAGTATGCCATTTTCGAAAATACGTTATCTGAAAAAAATTGAGTATAAGATTTGAAAGCGCATAAAGAGTTATGCAAGCTTCGATATTAACGATCGCTTTTGAGAGACCTTCGAGCTTTTTCTTCGGGCGTGAAACGCGCATGCTTTAGCTCTTTTCGGGTCTTTTACGACCATTTGACTTATGAAGCGTCGTTATCCGGCCGGACTTGTGCATATCCGCGCTTGTTTCAGGAGTTCAAATGTAAGGACGGCACGCAGTGCGTTAGTTCGCTATGGCGTTGCGATGGCGACGCGGACTGCACGGACGGCAGCGACGAGCTCGACTGTACGGTCTTCCGCTGCGGACCCAACGATGAGATGTGCGCGGACGGCAGGTCCTGCTACGGTCAGGAGGCGTACTGCGACGGCGTTAAGGACTGCGCGGACGGGTCGGACGAGCGCAACTGCCCGCTATTTGTCGGCCGGATCGAGACGCGCAACAGCAGCGCCGCGACGATCGCCGGAACGCGAACGATGGCGCCCGTCTGCGATCCGATTCTCGACTACGTCTGCCCGGAGACGCCGGCGCGTTGCGTGAAACTCGACCGTTTGTGCGTCACGCCAAATGCCGATTGTGCGACTAGCGTTTGTAATCGGAATATTAGTGGGTTTTTTTCTTCGAATATTTTTAGATGATTTGAAAATTTTGTCTCAATAAAAGTTTTTAGCGATGTGCGATGAATCGGATTCGGAATGCAAATGCCGTAAAATGGGCCATCGTGGCAAGCTGTGCCAATGCCGATCCGGTCTTCGATTCAACGGCGCTCGATGCGAAGGTATGATGAATTGGTGTAGCAATTTTTGGATTCAAATTTGATGAAATAACAAAAATGTATTCGGTTGTGTAGAAAGTTCTTGCGGATTTGTTCCAACTTTTTTTCCTACGAAAAAAAGAGACGTGGATTTTTTTCGCATTTTGTAGAGCGTACCCGCCGATTTGTTGGGGAGACAAAATAACATAGCTCATAGCATTTTAATACAAAATGAAATTAGACAATATATTTTAAATTATATAGTGATTTAATATATATATTTACGGCAAAATCGCCATTTGAATGCCAATAAAATGGCCGGCCAAAACTAAATCGCTGAACTGTAATAATAATGACTAATAATAAATGATTTAAATTCGTATTAAAATAGAAGAAATCATTTATTATTACAGCATTGTTACAGTTTATTATTACAGTTATTATTACAGTTTTTGTCTTTGAAAAGATTTTTTATATCATAATTATTTTGCCGGCCATTTCTATAGGCCATTTCAAAATGGCAGATGCCGCATTTTGGCCGATTTTGTATTGGCCGCAACATATATATATATCAACTTTTCCTACAATAAATAGAGACGTGGATCTTTTTTTGTAGAGCGTACCCGCCGATTTGTTGGGGAGACGTGTTTAAATTATTAGGTTGTTCAAAATGAAGTTGCGGATTTGTTCCAACTTTTTTTAACTTTTTTTTTTTGTGAAAACTATTTATGATAAGTCAAAATTGTCAAAAATTTGTCGCGCGTAAATTTATACGAGCAAAAAAAAGTTAAAAAAAATTGAGTAATAAAGACGAGGTCTTTTTTAGGGTAATATTTTTAAGTTATATTAAAATATAAAAGTTATTTAAGTAAAAATTGAATGTTTTCAAGGCACGAGATTAAATGTGAACAATGGAAAAAATAAAATGAAAAAAAAAATTAGTCAAATTATTAGGTTGTTCAAAATGAAATTGCGGATTTGTTCCACGTTTTTTCCTACAATAAATAGAGACGTGGGTCTTTTTTTGTAGAGCGTACCCGCCGATTTGTTGGGGAAGACGTGTTTCAGCGATTTTTAAAATTTTCATTTCTAACATTTTTATAATGGAAAATGCAAGGAAAAAAGTGCATTTGGATGAGCATTTTTTTCGGAGAGTGATCCGATGGACTTGAAACTTTTGCTATGGGTTCCCCTTACACGCCACCCTATAAATTTAAGCTTGATCGATTGGATAGGAGCCGTGGAGAGTCAAATTATTAGGTTATTCAAAATGAAGTTGCGGATTTGTTCCAACCTTTTTTCCTACGATAGACAGACACGTGGGTCTTTTTTTGTAGAGCGTACCCGCCGATTTGTTGGGGAGACAAAATAGCATAGCTCATAGCATTTTAATACAAAATGAAATTAGACAATATATTAGTGATTTTTAAAATTTTCATTTCTAGCATTTTTATAAAGGAAAATGCAACAAAAAAAAGTGCATTTGGATGAGCATTTTTTTTCGAAGAGTAATCCAATGGACTTTAAAATGGACTTGAAATTACAAAATGGACCTGAAATTTTTGCTATGAGTTCTTCAAAAAACGTCAAAAATTAAGAAAAACTGCAAAAAATGACAAAATTCGACAAATTTCGCATTTCATTTTTTGAAGTTTCATAACTCGGCTCCTATCCAATCGATCAGGTTCAAATTTATAGAGTGTAATAGTGTATGTAAGGGAAACTCATAGCAAAAGTTTCAAGTCCATTGGATCACTCTTCGAAAAAAATGCCCAGCCTCATGCACTTTTTTTCTTGCATTTTCCTCTTGTCGCGAACAGCGCGAAGGAAAAGAATAAAAATTGAAAAAGTTTCACATCGAAAAAGGTCTCGAAGCGATATCCATGATATCGCTTCGCGACTTTTGTATTTGATTATTAATTTTTGGCGGTTAAGAAAAAAAAAGAATTTTGTTTTCTGACCACTTTTTTCTCTGTTGTGTTTTTTTTGTTTTGAATTATTTTGCTTCAAATAAATTGTTATTAATTAACAAGGTACAAATAAGTGATATAAATTTAAAATTTATTGTTCGAGAATCGTGCTTGATTAAGACCGATTGCAAAAAAGCTAGCCGATTCCCAACACCTCTATAAAAATGCTAAAAATGAAAATTTTAAAAATCGCTGAAACACGTCTCCCCAACAAATCGGCGGGTACGCTCTACAAAATGCGAAAAAGATCCACGTCTCCATTTATCGTAGAATGGAACAAATCCGCAAGAACTTTCTGCACAACCGAATATTTACTTTTTACTTTGAGAGAGAGAGGCCATGACAATAGCTATATATAGTAGTACAATTTCGCGTCTATTTAGACATAAACGAATGCGAGAATCACGGCATTTGCGATCAAATCTGCATCAATAACTTCGGCAGCTACTCGTGCGACTGCTATCCCGGCTATTTGCTCACCATCGGCTCATCGGCGAGCTTCAACGACGACGGCGGCGGCCATATGCCGCATCGATGCCGCGCCGTCGGGCCGGACCCGAAGCTGTTGTTGTCGAATCGCGCCACCATTCGCCAATACGACCTTGTCACCAACAAGTATCATCCGTTGATCAGCAGCCTGGAGTCGGCGGTCGCGCTCGACTATTGGAACAAAAACAATGTTAGTTTTTTGCTGTTTTATTCGAGTGAATTTGAATAGGCTGGGGAAAAAAAAAGGTTATTATAAAAGATCCATTTGATTTATTCTATAGACGCTGATTTGGTCGGACGTGTCGAAGAAGCAGATTATGATTTGCCATATTGGCAATCAAACGCTATTGCATAACATTGGCGATTGTCTGGATCACGGTAATGTGACATTGATCAGCGACGATGTGCAGACGCCCGACGGCCTGGCGATTGACTGGGTGCACGGACTGTTGTTTTGGACGGACACCGGACTGAACATGGTGAGAGCATTATACATATATACCCTAATTTGGCCGGGTGTTTTGAGCCAAATTTAAATTGGCGTCATTCTGTTCGTATGCGGATCCAGGCTAGTTCAAATTTTGGGCCCACTTTTATGACGTCGAGACAAAGGCGGGCACAAAATTTGGGACTCCAACGGATTCGTGTACGAACCGAATGAACTCATTGACGGGAATTTAAATATGGCTAAAAACATCCGGTCTTATACACGCGAAATTAGAGTTATATATGTTACGGGAAAATATGTTGCACGGCCAAATACGTATTTTCCCGGCCAAATACGTATTTTCCCGGCCAAATACGTATTTTCCCGGCCAAATACGTATTTTCCCGCCCATATAAAAAAAATTTTTCACATTCATTTAAATTATCGTAAATTTTATCGTATTATCGTAAACTTTTATCGATAAAAGTTTACGATAATCTAAATGAATGTGAAAAAATTTTTATATGGCCGGGAAAATACGTATTTGGCCGTGCAACATATTTTCCCGCAAATATATATATATATATATATATATATATATATATATATATATATATATATATATATATATATATATATATATATATATATATATATATATATATATATATATATATATATATATATATATATATATATATATCAGTCGACGCCCCCATTAACATAACGCCAAGGGACTCCCGGCGTTAACTTATGTTAATAGGGGAAAAAAGCGTTATGTTAATGGGGGTTTATGGGGAAATTAAAGTCAACTGATAATATATTATGTTAATATTTATGTTAATAATTTATGTTAATATATGTATATATATATATATATATATATATATATATATATATATATATATATATATATATATATATATATATATATATATATATATATATATATATATATATATATATATATATATATATATATATATATATATATATATATATATAGGTGCCCTGTACGATTAGGTTTGGCGAGATGAGATTCAAACTATTTTTTCAGCTATCTGCTACTCCAAATACGCCGTGTTAATTTTTAGCTGGAAAAGGCATTCATTTATCCACACTTTTTTCCTCCTTTAGATTAGCGTTTTCGATTTGCACACGAAACGCCGCAAGGTTATTATCGATAAGAATTTGGACGAGCCTCGCGCCATCGCCGTCGACCCATCGGCGGGTCTCATTTTCTGGACGGACTGGGGCAAGAATGCGTCAATTGAGCGCGCCGGAATGGACGGCCGAAATCGAATGGTTAGACCAAAAAAAAAGAATATTTTCGGAATGTGTGAAATCCATTTGTGCGTGTGGTTTAGGTGATTGTCAGCGGTGATTCCGTACGTTGGCCGAACGGACTGGCGCTTGACATTCTCGACCGGCGTGTGTATTGGGCGGACGCCAAGCTGAAGACAATCTCTTCATGTGACTATTGGGGCAAAAATATTCGCACCGTTTTGCACTCGCATCGCTATTTGCGGCATCCGTTCTCGTTGGCTGTCTTCGAGGAGAAACTCTACTGGACGGACTGGGATCACGAGGGCGTTATTTCCGTGAATAAATTCCGCGGCGACGACGCCAAAATGGTTGGTGGCTAAAGAATTTATTCTTAATCTACAGGGGGTGACCAAAAAGTTCTTACACAAAAAAAAAAATGTTATCATCGACCAGGATCTTGAGAGGCGCTTGTATAACGAACTATAATCGTGGATATACTCATTCGATTGCCCTCGAAGAGCTGATTCTAATTATATATGGGTCTATTTTGCGTTTATATTCTCAGTAGTGAGGAGAATTTGAACGCCGATTGGGGAAATTGAATAGGCAATATAAGTCCTTTTGGGCTCAATATAGGATCTTGTAGCAGGTAAAAATGAACAAAAATTTTTAAAATATTCTCAAATGAGCTTGTAAATGGAATTTCGTTGGCTTTTATTCGAATGTTTATTTGCGAAAAAAACGAAAATCTATTTTTAAATAAAAAAAAAAGTTATGATTAAGGAAAGTCTATGCAAGGATATTATCTGTATTTGCCAACCTTGTATGGTTTGTGAGAATTTTTTTCTTAAAAATATTTCTCTACATTGATAATATTAGGTTGGATATTCTGCGGGTTAGATAATTTCTATTGGGCAAATCGTTTCGGATTGTTTCAAATAAATCAGCCATCATATCTAGTCTGATTTGAATCTTCTTCATCTTCTTTGCTATTTATAATAGTAGACTATCTTCCTTTATTTAGTTGGTGAGCGGAATGACGGGTCCGATGACGGTACGCGTCTACCATAAGCAGGCTCAGCCGGATCATCCGGACAAGTGCGTGAATCACTTATGCGATCATCTCTGTCTGCCTCGTGCCCATATGCGTAATTTTTTGTTTATTTTGGAAGGGGTTGGATGTAAGTTTGGCGATGAGATTTAAACGATTTTTTGCCCAACAAATCATTCGTCCATTTCTTCCAGAATTTTGTTTATATTGGGCTGGAAAGAAATTTTCTTTACACCTGACACCTCATTTTCGTTTTTTTTCATAACTTTATTGATAATAAATATCAATCTATAATATAATCATCATTATTACTCAGGACCTTTGCCCAACGATTGAGCAAATCATTAGTCCCTTTCTTTTAGAATTTCTTTTTTAATATACAGGGTGTCCCACTAAGAAGTTCTTTTTTTAAACTTGAATAACTTTTTTATTTATGAACCGATTTTTCTGAAATTTTCAGGATCGACTATAAACT
The DNA here is from genome assembly GCA_024678965.1 of Bradynema listronoti. Lineage (NCBI taxonomy): Eukaryota > Metazoa > Nematoda > Chromadorea > Rhabditida > Allantonematidae > Bradynema > Bradynema listronoti. The sequence goes on from JANLNO010000013.1 coordinate 1,279,641, forward strand.
CTTTGAGAAATTTTTTCGCATAAAATTTTTTTTTTGCGCGCGCAAATTTTTTTTTTGCGCGCGCAAATTTTTTTTTGCGCGCGCAAATTTTTTTTTTGCGCGCAACATATTATAGTGCAATCGACGCGGAATTTCGCGCTATTTTCAATGCCGTTAAAATCAGGTAAATTGCTTCACTCTATCAAAAGTTATGACCAAAAAACTGAAACCAAATATGCAAAAATTTGCAAAAATTATTTAATAAAATTTCTTATTTTTTTGCATATTTGGTTTCAGTTTTTTGGTCATAACTTTTGATAGAGTGAAGCAATTTACCTGATTTTAACGGCATTGAAAATAGCGCGAAATTCCGCGTCGATTGCACTATAATATGTTGCGCGCGCAAAAAAAAATTTTTATGCGAAAAAATTTCTCAAAGAGTTTATAGTCGATCCTGAAAATTTCAGAAAAATCGGTTCATAAATAAAAAAGTTATTCAAGTTTAAAAAAAGAACTTCTTAGTGGGACACCCTGTATATTTTTCTCTCGGCATAATTAATGTGGAAGAATGCCAGGGGTTTTATGCAGCTAAACATAAATAATAAATTTGTTCCCCCCCCTTTTAGTGAAGAGTTCCGAGAGCCGAGAACTCGAAACGCTTGGCACGCCGTACACATGCGCCTGCGATCGCGGCTTTGAGCCGAGCGTCGACGACGCGACAATGTGCATTCCGCTGAGTGCGGCCATCGATTTGTTGTCAAAACGTGACGAGCTTTTTGTTTTATTATGTTATTGCTTCTGGCCCGAATTACTTTTAACATTTATTTCCAATAATTTCACACTCCCAAACAATTTCAATCGCAAATTTAACTTGATTGTATTTCAGAGGCCTCGGCGAGTCGTTTGTCATATTTTTACTTTGCCTTATTGTTTGTCGTTGCGGCCGCTTTGATCATGGTTGGTCGTTTTTATCACTTTTGGGCGTTATAAATTGATGCTCATTATTTTTCAATTGTTGAAAATTTTTTTTCAATTCCAGATGTACGTCCAACATCGTCAGCGACCGAATCACTTTGCGGTTCTTCACTTTGACAATCCCATTTATCGTCGAACCGTGGAGGATTTGGACGCCGACGTGGAAAATCCACCGGACAATTCACTCGGCGCAATAAGCGCTCTGCCGGTGGTGAACGAGCCGTTCGTGACGAACACGCGAACCACGAAAGCGTCGGCCGATGGGAGCGTAATAAGTTAAAAAAAAAACAACAGGAAAGCTCATTCGCCGAAACATCATTATATTAATACGCTTATTGTGAAAATAAGACTTAACACCACCTCATTGGAATATTTTTCTTACGATTTTTGTTTTAATATTAATTTTTGTACATTGGATGGCGCAAATTGGCGCCGGGATTTGTTTTTGTTATAACTTTTTTACTTTTCAACCAAATTGTAAAATTCTTTTTGCATTCGATTCCCAAGGTTTTACCATTTTATTTGACGCAAACTTGTCGATATTGGTTTCGAATTACGAATTCGCTAATTATTTAAACTTTTTTGTCACTTTTTCAAAAGGTCAAAAATATATAAAATTTACATTAAAAATTAACGCAATTTTTCGAATTTTGGTAATTTTTTTATTTAATAGCTTGAATAATGCCTTATAGAACGAATATTATCTTCACTTTTCAACTAAAATGTCAAATTAGTCCAAAATAGGTTTAATGTTTAGGGCGAGTTGATCCTTATGCCATTCACTTTAATGAAAATGTCTTTTTTTTTGAAAAAATGGTAAAAAAAAGTTTAAATGATTAGCGAATTCGTAATTCGAAACCAATATCGACAAGTTTGATGTCGAATGAAATCCTAAAGTCTTGGGAATCGAATGCAAAAAAATTTTACAATTTAGTTTAAAAGTAAAAAAATTATAACACAATTTGCGCCATCCTGCATAATGTATATTTAACTTTTCTCCTGTGAATTATTTTTGTAGCTTTGTATATTTTAAATTATTTTCACCTTGTATATTTTTTGTTAATATTTTCGATTTTCTGTTTAACTCTTAATCGGAACGATTAGTTTTTATCTTATTTTTTTATGCGTGGCATAAATCATAAAACATATTCTAAATTTTAAATAATCAGTTATCACATATTCATTTATTAATTTTTGCCAATTCTAGGTTGGCTAAAAATCAATTTTTGCTCGCAATCTTTGAATCGGAAATTTTTTTATTTGGGCTGGGGAATATGTTTTTTTTCTAAAAATTTAAAATACCCTAATTTCGCGTGTATAAGGCCGGGTGTTTTGAGCCAAATTTAAATTGGCGCCAATGAGTTCATTCTGTTGTATTGGGTCAAAGCGGGTCCAAATTTTGTGCTCGCCTTCGTTTTAGTTTCATAAAAGCGGACACAAAAAAATTTGGACTTGCTTAGGTTCGTCTGTAACAGAATGAATTCATTGGCGCCAATTTAAATTTAAATTTGGCTCAAAACATCCGGCCTCATACACGCGAAAAATACAGAGGCGCCAAAAAATTTGCAACGCCACGTGATTTTGAGCTTGATCGGTAATATATATCATTGTGGAATCAATCGATTTCTTTTATCTTTTTTTTTTTGATATTTATATCGAGGCCTGAAATCTTTACAGAAATGTTAAAATGTGGTGCTAATTTTTTGCTTCATTTTAAGCTTAAAAAAGGAGTAATTTATTCCCCAACCCAATTTTTTTTTTATTAACTATTGTCGGTGGGTAGTATGATATGTATCAGGGGTGTACTAGAAATGATTTTTAAATTTCGGAAATCAGAATTTAGAAGAAAATTTAAAAATTGGAAATCGGAAAAAAACTCGGAAATTTTTTTGAAAAATACTTTTTTTTATTTCCGAAATTTTGTTCATTTTTTTGGAAATTGGAAAAGAATGGCTAAAAGCCTGAAAAATTGGAATTCCGGTACACCTGTTGAGTTATATGTATGATGTTTTTTTCGGTCACTGCTCAATTCGATTTTTATATTTAATATTGTATCAAAAAGCGATGTTTTTCCACAAAAATATTTTTATAATAATGTATGTTTGTTGGAAAAATGTTCGCATCCATCTTTTATAGCGAAATGAATAATTTTTAACTCTAAAAAATCCTTTTTTTCAAGCAATACAGTTTTTGAAATGTGGTAGATATTACTTTTTAAGCACAGAATAATTTACTTGATTAATTTGTCTTCTAATAGATTGATGCATAAATTATCCATCGTTTTAAAGTACCCTAAGTTTGGGTAAATAAGCAGAGGCCGTTCGAAGATTTTTTGAATATTGACTTGACCTTTATTCTGTTATTTTATGTCTGCGAAGCATAAAACCTAATAAACACATTAAAGCAGGCTAAAAATTTCGGGCTAAACTTCGTTTATAATAGGATGAAGGCCAAGTCAAAATTCAAAAATTCTTCGAACGGCCGCTTCTTATTTATCCGAACTTTGGGCAATTTTTATGAGAGGAAATACATGAAAATTTAAACAAAAATGTATTAAAATGATTAGTTGGAGCATATTCTGCATTTATTATCTTCAATTATTGCTTTTTCCCTTTCTCTTAATACCTAATCGATTTCACGAGCCGAAAAAGCCTGCATTGTATCGATAATAAATGGTGGACAATCATGCATCAATCAGCCCAATAAAAAATTTATATCGAGCCAAAATTTTTCGCGTCAATCGAAAAAGAAAAAAATGTATAATATTTCTTTATATTATTACCAATTGATTTGAACCTCTCTCCCCGCCCCAATTCGCTTCAAATCAAAACTTTTGCATTTTTCACGCATTTCTTCAGCCGACATTACGTGTATTATTATATGCTGTGATTTACCAATATTTCCAATAATAAAAGCTGTAAACATTGGTAATACAATTTCGACTCGGCGACTCTTTTTGAACACAGCGGTCGCTAAGTCGAGACTTTAACATGAGCTATCTATGTAACAACAGCTCCTTATTATTATGGTTAATAAATGTTTCACTTTTTTTTGAATCACATAAAATTTAAAAACTTTATGAATATATAAAACAAAAATTGTCCATATCAAGGCCATTTTTGCCATTAAATTACAATGTTTAAAAAAACATACGAAATAAATTTCCAAAAATTTTACTTCCCAATCTAATTATACGAGTCAATTGTATTTCAAAACAATAAAAGCAACAACAAATAAGCACTCAATCGAAATTGGTGCGGCCGAAACTCGTGCCGTCGGGTAGTTTGTCGCCTTTGTTGGTCCAATTAATCTCAAAAATATTTATTTTATTGATGGCCTGCATGGTGTACTCGTCGATAATTCGTTTTTTTTCAAGCAACTCAGGCGGCAACTCGCCGCGTCGCTCCATTCGTCGCCAACTAAAACGAAGACCAGAAAATTATTTCGGGAGGTGAAAAATATTTTTTCACGTGCAAAGGGAAAAATACTTACGTAAATCGATTCACCGGATGTTCTTTTCCATAAATTAGGCGAATTCCCACATATTCGACAATGGCCAGCCCGACGAATGCGGTGAAAACGCCAACTACTGGCGACCGATACGGCATCCGCATGAAGTATAGAACGCGTTGCGCGTATTGGTTATGAAGAATGCTTCGTTTTGTTTGTCGTGGAGGGGCGCTGTCGCGTTGAAACACGTCCTCACCGTCCATTATTTCTTCGCTCTTTATACTGGAAAAAAATAGATTTTCACAGAATATTGAGTGAAAAAAAAAGTGAATGGGAATGGCGGTAAATATGCGGCAAATGGCAGTAAATGGTGGAAAGTGGAGGGAAGAGCCGAATAGATGCCGAACTATTTTCTGCCTAACATAAAAAAGAGGTGAGTGGCAAATCGGTACGGGACATTTCAGGACGGACTTCGAAAAGATGCTATGCTAATTCAAAATGATGGTAAAAATAACTTAACGTTGAGCTTAGCCTAAGCTTAAGGCCAACGAGGCCTAATAGCTAGGCCTAAGCATATGTTCAGTCCAAAATCTGTGTCCATTAACACATTGACATTGTACAGCGGTGTAGCATGCATTCAAAATTGCGCGCTTCAATTGGCAAACGCCTTCATTCTGTTCTGTGTGGGTTGATAAAGTTTTAAAAAAAGTTTGGGTTGAAGAGACCTGAAAGGTGGATACGAATTTAGAATGTACTCACAGAAGAACAGAATGAAGGCGTTCGCCAACTGAAGCGCGCAATTTTGAATGCAAAACGTGCATGCTCGTCAATGTGTTAGAAACAATGTTTCCGAAAATCAAACATTTTTCAACTAAAAATCAAACTTAAGTTGTAAATTGTTGCCAAAAATTAAGTCTAAAATTAAGTCGGCGATTTTAGAAAACCGAAAGTTAAGCCAAATTTGTGAAAGTTAAACCGATTTTGTCTCAGCACGATTTCCCTACAGATATGTATAACGCCTGTTTACATGCGCACTCCACACTCCCTCTAAAGGGAAAGTGTTGATAGATTCTAGAGCTTAGGTTACTGCCCCTAGCGAGCTGAAATTTTTGCATTGGGGGTTTTCGAGGACGCTCTTTCGATTCTATCGATCCGATTTTTTATAGGACCTCTCTAAGACTCTATTTTAGGATCAGGACCGGTCCTGTTCCTATTTTATCGATAAAATAGTGTATACGGCTCAAAATTTTACGAGGATTACGATTATGAAGTTTATTTTTTGTTTTGGAGTCTCTGAGACCCTATTTAGGGTTCATTTTGGGACTCTGTGCAGGGTCCTGAAAGAGTCCTAGAAAAAAACTAACATTATATGCGAATTCAGCACCATTGAAAACCCCCGAGTAAAATTATTTCAATTGAAAATTCAACACTACGCACACATTAGACTATATTTTCTGAAAAATTCACCCCTAGTCGTACACAATGGAGGCAAACTTTTTCATATCGAGGCAGAATCGCCTGAAAATTTACCAGTTGATAGAGGACATAATGGGGAACAAAACCTAAGTTGGATTTTACAAACTTAAGTCTGAGTAAAAAGTTATGGTTACTGGAGTTGATCTGAGCCATGATGTAGATGTAGGGTTGCACGTCGAAATGGAGGCCGAAGATTCCTCCAGTCTTTGCCGAAAAGCTCGACGAGCTTCCACACCTTTCGCCGCTCTCTCCTGCGCTTTTCGCTTTCTCTCTGCCTTCGCTTGACTTGTTGAAATTTAAAAAACTGAATTTTTAATCATTTCGTAGGAACTTTTCAAAAACATTATTAAATGATATAAAATTTTACAGGGCGATAGAGAATTTAATTTAGAACAAGATGTATGAAAGCATTAAATAAATTTCGACTTAAAATTTGAAGATATGACCCTTTTTTCATAAAGAGCTCCATAGGTGAGGGTCCAAAACAGGATCATGGGGGGTCCTATCAAAAAATGATTGTCATTTTCAGAATTCTTAGCCTCGAAAACCTATATGTAATTAATTTTGAGACAATCTGAGCGACAATCACGTAGAAATTTAAGAAAAACGAATTTTGGAAGAAAAAAAATCTCTATCAACACTTTGAGTGTGGAGTGCATGCGCATTTGTGTATACACACATGTGTGTGTATACACAAACGTATGGGTGTGTGTGTGTGTCCGTCTTTATTATATGAACAATATTTTTTAGGGTCGGGCTATTGTGGATGCCGTGCCTGTTCCGGCCGAATTTTATTCGGATCTATTTGCATTTTAACACCCCGTTTCTTTATTTACATGTATTTTTTTACAGACATTTTACCCACCTATATACAAATACATACGCATAGCGACACACAAATACACATATACACAAATACACACTTTTTTTGAATGCAAAACATGCATGCTCGTCAATGTGTTGGGAAAATCGACCGAAAAAGTTGGCAAAAATTGCAAATTTTACAATTTAAAAATTATATTTTGAAAATTGGCGTTAAAGGCACAATGGCAAATATTCATAAAATTTGTGTCATTTTTCTCGTTCGTTGTCGAGCGAAATTTCTTTTATTTTTCCTCGTTTCGAATGGGTCCTTGACGCCCGTACCTCGAGCTCTTTCCCCCATTTTCACTTTCGATTTGTGAATATAGAAAAAGTCACAATCTGCAACACTTGAAGATTTCACAACAATTTAATATTAAATAGAATTTTACAAGATAGAACGTCCTGTTTTTAGGTTTGATCGATGTAGGAAAATGAAAAAAAAAGCATTTATTTGATCCTTGTTAAAAAATATTTTGTTACTTCTATTTTACTTTAATTTTTTTTCTATTTTACTTTAGTTTCTAATAGAATTCATTCATTTGTCAAAAAAACAACCTTTCAATATTTATTTTTTTTATAGATTTTTCGTTATGCCGTGTAAAAAGCGAAAAGTTGAATTGTCCAGGTACGTTGTCATTATTTTTTCTTATTTACTTGATTTGAAACTTTTAAGTTTTTAGCGACGAGTGGTTTAAACGCGCTTATATGTACTATGAGCGTAACGAGAACCAGCGCGCTTTGGACACTATCGCAAAGGCGAGCGGCGCCGCCGAAGAGGTCCGTTTCATCGAGCTGCGCGCACAACTTCTCTATCGTGTCGAGCAGTACGAGGAGTGTCTCGAATTGTTGACGTTGGTGTTCGTTTTTTTTTGACGATCTTTAAGGACACGGCACCCATCCAAATTAAAGGACGCGTCCAAATGCAAAGAAATTTTTGCCCGCTCTTTTGCTCATGTTTTGAATTGGCGCCATTGACGACTAATGAGTTCATTCTGCGTTCGTACGCGGATCCGCTGGGGTCCAAATTTTGTGCCCGCCTTTGTCTCGGTTTCATAAAAAGTGGACACAAAATTTGGACTCGCTTGGATCCGATACAACAATGAATGAACTCCAATTGGCGCCAATTCAAAACATGAGCAAAAGAGTGAGCAAAACTCCTTTGCATTTGGACAAATTTTTTATTTTCTTCCCTTCTCTTCACTCGCTCTTCTCATTTTTTACCCTTTTACTTTCTTATCCTTCATTGTGGGCACTCCAACGATGCTTTGCCGGTTGGTGGATGCCTGTCCCCGAAGATCGCCGGTTTTTTTTTGTTTTTTGCTAAGAATTTGTAAATTTTTTATGAGAAAACGCACCAAAAAAGAATTGCTAAAAAATTTTAAAGGCGATTTTTTTTTTGGACTTTTTTTAATGCCAAAGTTTTGTTTATATTTTTAGCAAGATTTTACGCGACCATTCCGACGACTTTGACGACTGGCGGCGCGCCAACGTGGTCGCCGTGCACGCGCTGCTCGAAGCGAAACGCCGGGGCGACGCGCCGGCGCCAACCGCCGCGTTGCCATTCGCCGCCGTTGAGACCTTTGAGGGGATTTATAATGCGGCCTGCTTTCGAATCGCGCAAAACGATTTCCGCGAGGCCGTCCAGTTGCTCGACGATGCGGCAGGTGCGTTGGAGTTTTTGCTATTTTATCCTCGCCGCTTTTTTGACCTGGCACATATACTGGAAAATTCGCGCCCGCCGTATACATATGCGGCGTTTATACACTCCGCCTTAAAGTGTTTGGCGCCGCCGCATAGTCCGGATCGAAAAATTGCCTCGATTTTCGGACTCTTCGCACCCGATTACCCCATATTCCACTATTATCATGAAAAAATATTTTGGGACTCTACTTAGGACCCGATACAGGATTCCAGGTGGGTCAGATCAAAAATTGTCTCGATTTTCGGACTCCTCGCACCCGACTACCCCATATTCCACTATTATCATGAAAAAATATTTTTTGGGATCCTACTTAGGACCCGATACAGGATCTCAGAGAGGTCGGATCAAAAATTGCCTCGATTTTCGGACTCCTCGCACCCGATTATTTGACATTCCACTATTATCATAAAAAAAAATTTTTGAGATTCTATTTTGGACCCGATACAGGATTTCAGAGGGGTCGGATCAAAAAAATTCTAGAGTTTTTGCTATTTTATCTCGACTTTTTGTTCGACTTGGCACAACATTCCGGGGAATTTATTTAGCGAAATGTAAGCGGACATTGGCCGAGGACGGCTTCAAGGAAAGCGAAATCCAGGAGGAAGTTGCCGTCATTCACGCGCAAAAGGCGTACGCACTACAGCGGCTGGGTCTCGTCGACGAGGCTCTCGCCATCTACAAGGACATTCAGGCGAACAAGTGAGGCTTTCGCTTATTTTGTTTTTTGCCGCTGTTTTTCGAACAAGTTGCGCATTTTTTTTTTTTTTTGCTTTATGTGTTTTTGCAGCGTTGCGGATAAGAACACGCGAGCCGTGGTGCTGAACAACGTTCTGGCGGCGGAGAAGGCGCCCGTCGACTTGGCCAGACTCAAGACGGCGCGCCTCGGTTTGGCCAGCCTCGCGGAAAAGGGTCGCTGGAAGCTGATTCCCGCGCAGAAACGAATCGTCCTCTCAAATTTGGTCTTCTTCTCTTTTTTCTTTTTCCTGAGCCCATTTTCTTTTTTTGAGCCCATTTTCCCATTGAAAAATATTCAAAAATGCGTTGCGAAATTTCGTCACAATTAAAAATTTGAATTTTCAGGAAGTGCTCAAGTCGAAAACGCTATTGGCCGGCGCGTTGGCGGCCGCCGGCAAGGCGGACGCCTTCCAGGAGATTGTCACCGGAAAGTTGGGCAAACGCAAACGAAAGCGAAAGCCTCGCCTGCCGAAGAACTACGATCCGAACGTGCCGCCCGACCCGGAGCGATGGCTGCCGCGTCAGGAGCGCAGCGCGTACCGCAAGAAGCTCAACCGCAAGTATAAGGACCGCGACATTGGCCGCGGCACGCAGGGCGCGTCGGCGGCTAGCGGCGTTGCCGCCTCGAGTTCCAGCACGAACAACGCGATGTGAGTCCTCTTGGCGCGGGTGTTTTTCGCGATTTGAACGCAAAATGAAGCCAAAAAAAAAAAAGAAAAAGTTCTTGACCCACTGAATTTTTCGTTTCTAAACGCCCAATATCCTTTCAACCTTGCAAATTTCTTTTTTTTTTCTTCCAGGGACTTTAGCGGCAAACAGCCGGGCACCTCCTCCGTGGAGGCGTCGCCCAAGCCCGCCGAAGGCCCGCGCCAACAGCGTCCCGGCGCGGCCGCCAAAAAGCCGAAGAAGAAGAAGGGCGGAACGCGTTGGTGAGCCCTCCGGAACAAAACGTGCCCGCCTGTCCGTTCTTTTCTCTTTTTTTTGAGTTGGATATGTTTTGTTGTTGTTGTTGTTGTGTGTCACATGTGAGGGAATAATTTCGTGGAAAAAAATATATTTTTTTGCTGTTTGGAAGAGAGAGAGAGAGAAAAAAAGAAGAGAAAACTTTTTCATTGAAATAAAATTATTTATTTTGGTCTATTTTTTTTGTGATTATTTTTCTTTTTCTTAAAATCTTCCGCAATAAAACCAACTGACACAAATGGCAAAAATTCGGAGGAAGAGGAGGAGGGGAAAAAAGGAATTTTCAAAAATAGAAGAAAGACGCTTTTTATTTCGTGCAAAAAATAGTAGAGAAAAATTTCAGTAGAAAATATACAAATTGAGGACGAGAGGCTGAGGGGGGGGTTGGAGAGATATATTTCTAGTAGCGATAAAATGGATGGGTATGAGGGCTCTAATATACAAAAAAAAAACTGCATCAACTCCAAAAAAACTTAAATTGTAATGAGGGGAAGAAAATATACAAGTTGTGGGTGAGGGGGGGAGGGAGGTGGGTGGAAAAGAGATATATTTATATTTATAGTATGAATGGGGGCTCTAAGCTGGAACATATACGGGATGAAAGGTTGGTTTCTGAGAAGAAGATGACACGAAAGAAAGTGGCAGAAATTTTTAAGGACGAGAGGCTGAGGGGGGGGTTTGGAGAGATATATTTATAAAATGAATGGGAATGAGGGCTCTAAGTTGGAACATATACGGGCTGAGTCAAAAAGTGCTTTTTCCCATCAACTCCAAAGATTTCTGCCACTTTCTTTCGCGTTGTCCTCTTCTCAGAAACCGAGTAGCGCGGGCCGCCGGTCGAGACCACTCATTTTCAGGTCTCATTTTGCTCGGAAATGCTTGGAAATTGCAAGAGAAATGAAGGGAAAATTGGCTACTTATGGGTTATCGGATCCCCCCCCAAAAAAAAATCCTAAGCTCAAGGCATAGTCTAAAAGCTTAAAGTCACATATGGAACATAGACTAAGCCTAGGTCCAATTGCCTGAGCCTAAGGCTTAGTCTTTGTAAGTCTAATTGGCTAAAATGGAGAACAAATAACTGATAAAAAGCAACAAAAATTTTTAGGGGTCCGATAACCCACAAGAACCGAAAATTGAAAGAGAAATTAGTTTTTTTTTTGACTCGTCCTGTATATTCTTCATTAGGCGCATCCCATTCCAATACCAAGTAAAATGTCTCAAGTTGATTCTCTCAATTGGAAAGGAAAGTCCTCTTTGCTGCAAATAATCCGAGGGTCCAGCGCGCACAGACAATCGAAAAGAGAAATCGAAACAGGAATGTCTTATCGGTCTCGCCAGCTCGCGAGGTCAAATCGGCGCGCCGTAGCGCGACGACCAGAAATAGGCGGCTGTGGCGGCGCCGAACGCCGCCGTGCCGGCCATCATCCACCAGGACTTGGCCGTCGAAAGCGCCCGATCGCGTGGAATATCGCCGCGCGTTTGTCGGCCGCGCGCCGCCGTCGCGTTTCGCGCCTCTTCGGCGGCGGCGGCGCGCGCGCACGCCGCGTACATGCGCGAAAAGGTGGCGCGTTTGCGTCGCTCGCGTTCGCGTGTCGCATCGTATTGAACGCGCAACGGACCCGTGAGGAAGTTGGGCGGAAATCGCGCAAACAAGCTACGCGCCCTCTCCAAAACCCGGTTGACGTTGATGGTCTCGGGTACGACGTTGAGCAACTTGTGAAGGTAGGGCATTTCCGGCTCACAGGCGAACACTTCCTCGCGACGCTCGGCGATAAGCGCCGCGCCCACGTAGATCGGCATCATGGGATGAGAGGCCAGAAACAGGTCGAAAAAGACGACAATCTGACAATGCCAAAAATCACTATCGCACACACATTGGACAGGGCTATGGGGCTATTTTTGGAAGAAGAGGAGTTGGTTTAGACCAATTATATGGGTTAAACGAATTCCAAAAAATTCGCTAGCCGAATATCGCTCAAAAATCGCCCCCCTCCCCCGAAAAAATTTCACCTGCGAATAATGCGCCAGGTCGTGCGAGAACCACGTAATCGGCCAGCTGAGCGCGAACAGCGTGCCGAGTTCCGCCTCGCGTAAATACTTCTCCAGATCGCCGTCGATCACGTACAAGAGGGCGTACATGTACTCGAGCTCCCGCATCGCGCTCTCCTCCAGCGACGCCGTCAAGTAGTTGTAGAATGAGCCGCGTCGCGAGATGGCGCGCGCGGCGTCGAGCGCACGCGGCACGTCCATCGCCAGCAGGAGCGTAAGGCACACGTCGTGAAAGCCTAATATGCGCAAATGGTGAGTGAATTTCGAGTGGAACGCGTGGAGAACCGTCCATTCTCAAATGTTATACCTTGATAGTACTTGTAGTCGGGGTTGTCCCACAGAACGCGGACAATCAATGGTGTGAGATCGCGCTGAAGACTGTCGCGTTCCGTGTCGGAAATATTGGGCGGAAATCGGGCCAGCGTTCGGTTCACGTCCAACTCGACTTGGCGCCACTCTTTATGCGTGCGAAGCTCATCGACGGAGGGCTCCGACTAATAAATTACGCCGCAAAATTATATTTGAAAAAAATAGTTTTATAGCTGAAAAAATTCGTACCGACTTGTTCTCCTCGTGGTTTGGGCCGCCGGTGTTCGATTCGCGGAACGGGTCGGATGAGCCGGAGAAATTCGAGACACACGACTCAAAGTCGGAGTCGGACTCGGAATTTTTCTCATTGGCGCCCATCGGATCCGTTGATCGACAGGACGTGTGCTGCGAGCGTTCGCCCTTCGACCCGGACCTCGATGAGTGTTTGCCGGGCGTGCGCTGCTGAGCGCGAAGTTGTTGTGCACGCGGCAACGTCTCCGCCAACACCGGCCAGATACGCTCCCGATACTCGTCGCGTATTAGCCCGTAGGATGAGCAGGCAAAACCGTAGAGCTGAGCGAGGTGTCGACGCAACTCCGATTGCGTTGTTCGCCGCAGGAAGGTATCGATTTTCGCGCAGTTACGCTCACAGACCAATTCCCGCGCGTCCGGCAACGAGTCGTGTGCCGCGTTTTCAGTGGAATCCGATAGCGCCGAGCTGGAAGAGGCCATGCCATTCGCGATATTACGCCGGCGCAAATTCGGAGAATTGAAATTCGGTGAGTCAGCAATGGAACTCGCCGGCGTGGCGAGCGTTTGCGATGACCGCAGCGCTTTGCTGTGGGCCATCTGATTAATGCGAGTAATGATAAAGATAAAGAATAGTCAGTAAAATCTTAAATTCAAGTTGATTAGCTTTGATTCTTTTTTTTTGGCTTTCTTTTCCGACCGAAACGAGAAAAAATCGGCAAAATGCTGAATTTCACTTTCCGAAAAATGCGAAAAAATCATTACGCCAATAAAAAATTTGCAATTTTAAAAAACGATTCCAAAAGACATTTAAATATTTACAGAAAAATATTTTTGTCGAATAAATAATGAAGAGAGAAATATAATGCGAATGTCTACTCATCTGACTGGCTGTGAACATCATCACAAGTTGAGGCCTGTAAATACATGTAAGAAAATTTTGCGCCCGACCCGTTGGCTGAGTGAGAGGGAGGCGCCACGTTGATTGCCCGGTGGAAAACGTAATTTCAAGTTTCGCGATCTTCGTTCCACTCCTCGAGTGTATGTGACAGAAGCGAATTTTGGGATGTTTTAACCATCCTCGCTATAGCAATTTGTCTTTTTTTTTCCAATCCCTTGGCGAATAGGTGGCTTTGCTATTGAAGTGATGCTTTGGCGAGGAAGATAAAAATTTCCTATCGATAAATTTCTATCGATAAGTTGATAATATTTACAGAAAAATATTTTTGTCGAATAAATAATGAAGAAAGAAATATAATGCGAATGTCTACTCGTCTGACTGGCTGTGAACATCATCACAATTTGAGGCTTGTAAATACATGTAAGAAAATTTCGCGCCCGATTCCTTGATTGAGGGGGAAAAGGAGAGCGGGTTGATTGGCCGGGAGAAAACGTAATTTCAAGTTTCACGATCTTCGTTCCGCTCCTGGGGTGTATTTGGCAGAAGCGGGTTTTGGATTGTGGCGATTTGTCTTTTTTTTGTTTTTTTTTCAATGCCTTAGCGAGTGGGTTGCTATGTGATTAACCCATAAGTGACGACGTGTACACTTTTGTGTACACGAATTTAAATTTGTGCAATTATTGGCAAATGTGTTCATTCTGTTCTGTATGGATTTATAAACATAAAAAGAATTTGTCGCATAAGAAACCTCCTAGGCACATATTTTGAGTGTGGTTCCAAAGCTTTACCCAATTAAATAACAGAATAAAGGCCAATTTGCGCGCAAATTTGAACTCAAAACATTCATTGTCACTTATGGGTTAAAGTGATGTTTTGGCGAAGACGATGGAAATTTTCTGTCGAAAAATTGACAGCATTCAACATATTTGTGCATGCAAAATTCTAAGCTTATTGCCAATATGCTAATGTAATTTCTAGAAAAATTATGAGCAAATGTAAAAGTAAATTTTTATTTACTGGAGTATCACGGTTGAAAATGGAAAATTATCAAAATTTTATTAACGAGCTATGTTCCAAAATTAGTATAAAGAATTTATTGGCTGGACGCGGTGGCGTGTAAAACGCTTTCGGCGGACGGCTGCACGCCCGCGATGCCGTGCGAGCTGGCGCCCGGCGCTTGCGCTGGCGCGGGAATGTGCGCGTTCAGCTCCAACGTCTCGCAGATTTTCGTCCAGTCCGGCCAGTAATCATTCTTGATTCGCTGAACAAATTCCATCAAATTCGGCGTGCTAGCCTCCATGAATGCTTTGATTTTATCAGAGTTTAGCGGCGTGAAAACGATTTGCGCCAACGTGCCGAAAACTGTCGCGTCCAGCTGAGAGAGAAATGGAAAATTTGAATTATTTGGTATGTCTGTATTATAACTGAACAAAGAGTGCTATGAGCCAAAAAATTTTTGCAAAAATTTCCTCGAATTTTAGGTATTTTTCTAAGAAAAAAGATTCTTGGGGTTATTTAAATGTTTGGAAAAGTTCGCCCCGCAACTTGGGAATTTCATCCGGCACATCAATAATTGCGCCTGTGACATTTGCGCATTTTTCAACTTTGACTAGCTTTTTTAGGATTATAAAGCTACTTTTCAAAAAATGAATTTATGTTATTTGATTCAGAATTTAATTCTCTATTGATCACTTTTTGATTCAAGTTTTTAACTATTTTGAGAAAAGGTTACACTTGAAAAAGTAAACTCAATTTTTATTTTTTGGAAATTTTTGGAGTGATTTTACAATTTTAATTATAACTTTTTTTCTAAGTTATTTAGAGAATTGATTTAAAAAGTAATAGATAGAGAATTAAATTCTGAATCCAATAGCCAAAATTAGTTTTCTTAAAAATATTTTTATACTGCTCAAAAAGTTAGTCAAAGTTGAAAATGCGCAAATGTCGCTACATCTTTCATCCCACAAAAAATTTCTCTATTCGAGCAAATTTGCAGGGTGGTTCTCTATTTTTTAGTTAGGTTAAGCTCTATAGTACATATATTCTTACTAATTACCGTGGTGGGTTTGTCGCCAAAGAAATAGCGCTTTTCGCCGAGAAATACGGAAAGTGCGGCCAAATCCTTTTTTGCGATTTCGTCCACCTCCTCGGGCGTATTCCGTCCGATGCCTTGGGCGTGTAACGTCTTTTTAAGCTGAAAAAATTTACGAGTCAAAAATTTGGTGGCTATATTCAATTTTTTTTTCAAATTTCAACATTAATTATTTAACATTGTATTGAATTTTAACGGGACCGGCGTGCTGTATTAACGTCTTTTTTACGCCGTTTAAATTGTCAAGTGTGCCTTTATCTGCGGTGAACATCCACTTGATGTTTCGGCTACGATCGTACATTATCACCCTGCAAAAACAAGACAAGCTATTTAGGGTTTGAAATTTTTAAGTAAATCGGGATTTATAGCATTCAATTAAGGATTTAAGAATTTATGCATAAGAATTTAGTGATCCGAATTGCCTCGGAATCGGGATTATTTACCTGGCCAGCGACTCTTCCACGAGCAGAGTGATGGCGCGCGCCTCCGCGCGCTCTCGTGTCGTCATACTTCGGTCGATGGGCAGATTGTAGTGCTGGATGAGGTGCTCAATAATGTGATTCGAGTTCGCGAATTGGCGTCCATTTAACTCGATGAAAGGCACTTGTCCCTTGGCTGAACCGTTTGTAAAGTCGTTACTCACGTTCTGTAAAAAATTAGCATTTAGACGTCCCGCGATTAGTACACAACCGGCTAAGACATGTTTATGATGGTATGTGATACGTGATACGTAAAGGCCCCACAGATCAATCTTTCCTCGGTTGGAAATGATCTTGGAATTCGCGAGTTTGAATAAGAGCCATCCAGACCCCAAAATATCGGCTGGTTTGCTTGGCATAAGCATGAAGCTGATGCGGCTTGTACGAGGTCAGTTCAGCATCGCTTCCGTATCACCCATACTTTGCAATGTGGTACCTATTATCTTCTCCAAATAAGGAGGACACCTAGGTGGGCTCGGAGGGAGGGGGGCGAAACCAAACTTCGTCCCGTTAGCAAAGTGAAGCCCAACGCACAACACTAGGCCACTGCTCTTCCTTTATGATGGTACATACCACATAATTGAGTTTGGTAAAGCGTAGCCAGGTCTCCAGCTTCAACGCGAACATTGACCCCGACGGAATGCATTTCAGACGGGGAAATTGGATCAGACTAATGGTGTCCTGCTTCCAGTCACGTACCAAAAGGCCTTTCGTCGATTTGAACATTTATCTTTTCAATTTTCTTGAGTAAAATAAAATATAAATTCACCTTAAGCCAACCAAAAAATAAAAAATAAAATAAAAAAGTTTTCGATGGAGAAAAAATGTTTGAAAATGTTCCAAAAATTTTGAAATTCTTCGAAAAAAGAAAAAAATTTTCTAATTTTTTTACGTGACTCATACAAACAACTAACTAATTTAAAAAAAATGTTTTTTGAAACAAAATGTCTTTAAATTAAGCGGGAAAAGTGCGGGAAAAATGCGAGGCAAAAAAAAATGATCGATGAAAATAAGAGAGAAAGAAAAAATGAGTCAGCCCCGAAGAAAATGAAATTTCGTTTCGATGAATAAGTTCACAAGAAAAAATTTCACTATGTACAGCAGAGCTTCGACTTGATTACAAATCAGTGTTGTGACTTGGCTCTATAAATGGCTTTACAAGTGGTTATGTGTTAAATTTATACTCTAATTTCGCGTGGATCTCCGTTCACTTTTAACTTAAGCGTTTGCTCACAAGTCAGTTTATTTCTAATTTAAGTTTACTCTCAATTCACTTCCAACTTAAGTAGTTTTAACTTAATTCACTCCACTCAAAAAATTTAAAATCTTTTTTTCTTAATTCACCCTTTTCGATAAAAGCGAAAGAAAAATCAACAAAAAATTTCGAAAATTCCTGCGGTTTATACACATAAAAAGGATATAAAATGCAATTCACATAAAATTGAAAAATTGAGAAAAAAAAATTAAATTTTAGAGTAAATAATTAATTAATTGAATCAAATTGAAATTTCAAATTTTAATTGAATCAAATTGAAAATTTTCTTTTTTTCCCGTTTAATCACCACTTAAAAACCAGTTCTCTCTCTCACTTAAGAGAGAGAGAGATAAAGAGAGAGAGAGAAAAGTAAAATTAAAGAAAATTTTCCAATTATTTCGGGCTCAAAATCAAAGCCAAAACTCAATCAAAAAAAAAAAAAAGATAAAATCGAATCGGGTATGTCCTAAATAATAATAACCAAATCAAGCCAATTTAATTAGGAATCCTTAAATCCTCAATCTACTCTAATTTTGCATGTATAAGCCGAGGGTGTTTTGAGCCAAATTTAAACTAGCGCCAATGAGTTCATTCTGCCAATTCAAATTTGGCTCGAAACACCCGCGGCTTAGTGTAATTGGCTAGGACCAAAGAGTAGAATTTGGTGCTATAAAAAATTATTTTACACCAAAAAAGCGCGGTAAAAAATGTTATTTTAACAATATCTGCCCCTCCACATAATCGGATAAAAAAGTGCGGCATCCTCTCTTTTACCCAAAAAAGAACTTCCAGTTTGGGACCGAAAAAAGGGGTTAAAATTTTAAATTTGTTCCACGCAAATCCCACTAAATTTCCGGTAAAAACGTTCGAATGGGGCTCAACGAAGAATAATTTTATCTGTCAATATTTTGGGGCTTTGGATTACTTACAAATATAGATGAAAATAATTTAAAAATCAACACAAAATGAAAAAAATAATTAAAATAGCGGGAGAAAAAAAGGGGAAAAATTCCGTCAAATTACTTTTAATTTTCCGTTAAGTGAGAGAGAGAACTGGTTTTTAAGTGGTGATTTTACTTCTTTTTTTGCCAAAACCCAAAAATTTATTATACACACACAAATTGATTTTTTTTTGAAGGGGGGGGGAAGGGGCAATAAAAAGATGAAAGAAAGGTTGGGGGAAAAATGAGAAAATGGGAAAAAATCGACAAAAAAAAGGGAAAGAAATGAAATGATTGAAAGGAATGTTTACAATAAATTGCATTGAACACAATAAAATCTCTCGCCAATATCTTCGCAACAACGCAAATAACGAAGAAAATGCACACAGAGAATTTGTGTAATAACGAAGCACACAAACAACGTACAAAATAACTTTATCTCGAAAATACGGGCGGTAAACACAAAAAAAAGAGAAATACCCAAATTCCCGGAGTATGAGGCGCGGCCGTTTGACGAATTTTTGAATATTGGACTTGACTTAGCATTCTGTTAATTTGTGTTGTCTGTTAAGGAAAAAATTTACCCTAAGTTCGGGTAAATAAGTTCGAAGAATTTTTGCTTTTCATTCTGTTATTCTGCATCGGTTAAGCATAAAATTTGAAAAGCACCATCATTAAAACAGGCCCAAGGTATAGTCTAAACATTTCGGGTTAATTAAAAATAACAGAATGAAGGCGAACTCAAATTTCAAAAATTCTTCGAACGGTCGCGTCTTATTTACTTGAACTTTGGATAATTTTTTTTTGCAATTTTGCGACTCGCGCCTTTTTTAGATTTTGTTTGTGGCTTCTGAATTTCAAAGTAAACTCAGGCGTAGGCTTAAGCATTGTTGTGACTTTGGCTCCGAGTTGACTAGGGGCCGCAAATTGCGGTGCGCCCGCAAATTTCCCGGCGACTCTTCGAACGACCGCTTCTTATACACACTAAAAATCCGTCGGAATTCCGATTTTTGAAAATTTGGCCATTTTTTCGGAAATATTGAAAATTTTAAAAGTTGAAAAATTATTGATTTTTGTAAGAAAAATCTTTTTGCCTTTTTGATTTCCGAAATTTAGTTTTATTTCCGAATTCCGAAATTTAGTTTCACTTCCGAATTCCGAAAAAAAAAATTTGAGCCAACAAATCCATATCCGCAAATATTTTTCCACACACACGTTAAATGTTAAATACTTTTTCGTCATATCATTTCAAATGCGATAAACACAAATGCACTATAAATAGATGAATTGTGACAATTATACGCGTAAATGAATTTAAATTTTTTTATCATCACTTATTGTTTAGTGCTAAATCAAAATTTTTTAACCAACTTTATTATTATCAAATTTTTGTAAAATCCACAAAAAATTGCATTACCCATAATTTCGTGTGTGTACAAGCTGCGGGTGTTTTGAGGCAAATTTAAATTGGCGCCAATGAGTTTATTCTATTGTACCGGATCTGTTGGGATCCAAATTTTGTGCCCGCCTTCGTTTCAGTTTCATAAAAGTTGGTACAAAATGCGGACTTGCTTGGATCCAATACAAGAGAATGAGCTCATTGGCGCCAATTTAAATTTGGCTCAAACAACCCGAAGCTTATTCAAAAATAGCGAATTTATTTTATCGAGCTTTTTTCTAGAAAAAAAACAATAATTTTCTTGCTTTAATTTTAATTTGTATAATTGAAAAAAAAAATTAAATTCAAAAATTTATTTACAGCGAAAAAATTCTAGGAAAAAAAAAGAAAAAAGAACATGCTGGAAATATATTGGGAAATTTTTTCACATTTGTTCGATATTCTACAAATTTCTATGGCCAAGTTTTGAAAATTGTAATTTGGGTAAATTTGATTTTAAAAAAATTGATCCAAAGGCTCTTCGCGGCATATACGTACACAAACTTAAGGTAGTCCGCGTTTTAAATATTATTCATTTAGCCAAAAGAGGAGCAGTGGCCTAGTGGTTGTGCGATAGGCTTTACTTTGCTTGGGATGAAGTTCAGTTCCATCCCCAACCCCATCTAGGTGTTTCCATATTTGGAAGACCATAGGTACCACATTGCACAGTGTGGGTGATACGGCGGTGCTGACCAGACCCAATGTATAAGCCGCATCAGCGATACCGCATGTTTATGCAGCAAACCAGCCGAGATTTCGATGGCTGGATGGCTCTCATCCAAACCCCCGAAATGATTAGTCCCAGGTCATTTCCAACGGAGGAGGATTGATCTGAGACCTTCACGTTAGCCAAGGAAAAAAGCGAGAACAAATGCCGAAAAAAATGGGCGCATAAAAAAGAAATTGCAGAATTTTTTTTTTTTTGGGGAGAGGCAAGTTATTGTTCGAATATTCTTCAATTCGATGGGCCGCGGCTTATACGCCGAATCTTTGAAACTTTGGATACTGAAAGTTAAAATTTTGAAAAATGCATTTTCTTTCAATTTCTATCATATATTCTTACTTTACTATACAACATACCCGAGAGTATAGGCCGCGCCCGTTATATAAGCCGCGCCCGTTGTATAGGCCGCGCGCGTTATATAAGCCGTGCCCTTTGTATAAGCCGCTGCTTGGCGAAAAAACAGCAAAATTTTCAAAATCCATCAAATTAGAAATGAAGAATGAATTCGCTTCAGGATAAGTTTGTAGTATAAGCAGCGGCTTATACACTCCCGGACCTCGGGAGAGTAATTTTGTTTTATTTGAGTGAGAGGGGCGAGGAGGAAGGACTATTAATGAGGAAAATATTTATATATAATGTTTGACTAACAGCAAAAAAAAATGAAAAATTATTAATACAAATACAATGGATGAGAAAAAAAAAGAAAAATACTTTTATAAAAAGATTTTCATTTTGATAGTATAAACCGAAATCGGCGGAGAAAAACAATTTTTTTGTGATATTCAAAGAGCAAAAAAAAAAATGAATTAGGCTCAATTCCAGAGGCGTATAACCCGCAGACACAAAAATTTGATATTTGTAAGGTTCGGTCGTCAGAATGGTCAGTAGTTACATATATATCCTAATTCCATATGTATAACGCGCGGCCGTTCGAAGAATTTTTTAGTTGGATTTTATTTCGTTTTATTTGCAGACGAGCTTTTCCCTTTTTGCCTCCCCTCATAGCTTGATTCCAAATTTTCAAAGAAAAGTTTAATTTTGTGTATACTCAATACATAATAATAACAAAATGAAACTCAAGCAAAAATTCAAAAATTCTTTTGGCGCTCAAAATTAAGCCATTTCGCTTGTTTTAGCCCGCCACAAGCAACGAGCCACTTGTATTGAGCCATTTACTCATCAGCAGTGTTGTGTGAGTTTGGCTCCGAGTTGATTCCGACAGACAAGCAGAGCACTATGATATTTCACCATTTTTTCAACAAAAAATATGATGGGCTTGCCTGCTCGTCTCCCAAAAATGCCGGAGTCAACTCGAGGAACCAAGTCACAACACTGTTTGAAAGTTTTTTAAAGCCATTTGGAGTCATTAAGGAACCATTAAGGAGTCATTTGAGGCTATTAAGGAGTAATTTTGAGCCATTATGAAATCATAAAGGAGTCATTTGGAGTGGAGCCATTAAGGAGTTATTTGAGGTATTAAGAACTCATTTGGAATCATTAGAGGCCACTAAGAAATCATTAGTCACCGCACTGCCCATCATTGATCCAAAGAAAATTAAAGAAAAATTTAATTCGGATGAGGAGGAGGGGCGGAGGAAGGGCTGGAGATACGCCTGAAATTAGCGTTATACAAATATCCGAAAACATTCGAAAATATTTTATAATTATTATATATACTTTCTGAACAAATTGTTTCACCTACATATGCAAAGTGAGCCGCCTAAAAAAGCAAAAAGCCTGGATGAGAAAAAAATATGGGGCAAAAAATAGTTCGATTAATTGAAGAAAATTATTACAAAATCCTTGCTAATCAATTGTAATCAATCCCAAAAATACATTTTAAAAAATTCTAGCTAATATTCAAAAAAAAAACAATAAATTGGAGCAAAAAGAAAGTCACTCAAAAGTTTACAAAGCTGATTAAAATTTTTGTCATCAGAGCCGTGAATAAATCTTGAATAAAAAATGGTATTTCGAAAAATATATTCTAATTTCGTGTGGATAGGTCCTGGCTTATATATGCATATTCGTCGGGGTGCGTAGAAGTTCCGATTTTCGACATTTTTGCCTGTACAATTTTCGATTTTCGAAAAAATTTTTTGGCCTGTTTCGAAAATATCGGAAATTTTAATACCCTAATTTCGCGTGTATAAGGCCGGGTGTTTTGAACCAAATTTAAATTGGCGTCAATGAGATCATTTCGTTGTATTGGATTCAAGCGAGTTCAAATTTTGTGCCCACTTTTATGAAACCGAGACAAAGGCGGGCACAAAATTGGATCCGATACAACAGAATGAACTCATTGGCGCGAATTTAAATTAGGCTCAAACAATCCGCCGCCTATCCACACGAAATTAAAATAGTTGAAAAAATAATGCCAAAAATACGCATAAATAAGCTTATCCGCACGAAATTAAGATAATTACAAATACTAAATGTAGTGATATAATATAAAATAATTATATAAAAAATTTTTTTCTATATTATTTACTATAAAATTGAATTGAATAAAATGTGAAAGAAAATTATCGCATCATACAAATAATAATATTATTTAAAAAAAGGGGGAGAGAGGAAGAATTATTAGAGCTTAAAAAATTCGCATCGAAATTATATTTGAATCGAACACAAAAATACAACTATTTTTTGGTGAATTAAAAAAAAATATATGAATTCTCGTTTGGGTCCGTATCATAGCCGGTTACGGAAAAAGGGGGCATCCTAAAATTCGCGAAATGCGCAAAATTTTTTGATCCCGTTGCGGAGAGAATCGAAAATTTGCTATTACCCGACTATAGTGCGTATTCTAAGCGAATGAAGAGAGAAGAGTTAAACGGGAAACACGTTAAATCTTCCAAAAAATGAAAGAAAATTATCGCATCAAAGATAGCGAAATATTATGAAATAGATTCATAGATCAATCCGATAAATGAGAACTGTTCAATAACAGTGCTGTGCTCTGACTCCGATTTGAATCACGCTGAAGCCATTTGGAGCCTCCCCGGGAAGCGAAGGCGAAGTTACTAAAGCCTCAGTGCCTCCGAGTCATATTTTAAAAAGCTCTGGATAAATGTCTCGATGTGCCGCCAAATCAAGTTTTTAAAAAAAGATATATCTGAAGCTTTTTAAAATTTCACTTTTTTTATTCGAAAGTTTTGTAATATGACTCGGAACTTCGAATATATGACTCACGACTCCATCCACATGCCCTCAGACTCCAGTTCCGAGCAAAAAAAAAGTCAAATGAGCCCAAAGCCACTTCGGAGGCAGTGAGTCATCTGTGATGCATAACACAGCACTCTTCAATAAGCCTATGAGAACAATAAAAAATGGCTCGGCAATCAAATCCAATCTGATTAGGATTCTTTGCATAAATGGGTTAACTCAAAATACCATGTAAGGAGATTTAACACATAATGAAGTCCTCTTCATGTATCAATCTATCTGAGAATCAATAAAAAAAAGAGCCCTATCGAATTATGATTTTCACTCTATTCATAGCTCAAAAACATTATTTGACAAACTCATATAATAGAAAACTCGCCCAGCACGGTTTAAATAAACGTTGATTTTTTTAAATCAATAAAAAAAAAGTTCATTGAGCTTCAATTCAAAATAGGATTAGAATTCTCTCCACTACTCCGAAAAAATACGTAATTCCAAAAAGCTTTGCCTTTACAAATAAAAATTTAATTTTACTTTTAATATTTACATTAAACCGAAGAAAATACCGGTAAAACGAACAAAAAGAGAGAAAAAATGCAAAAAAAAAAAACAATTAATCTATCCCAAATATTAATTACTATATACATTTATTCATCCAACCTCACTCAATCCTCACACACACATAATACATAGGTGGACACGATTTTCCTAATTCAGTCCACCATTTCCATGTCGTTGTCGGACGCGTTGTTGTCGTGTATCGAGCCCAACAACGGCTCCAATAATCGTTTGGCATCATTGGAAACGTTGAAACGCCTTAAAAATATAATTGAATTTTTGAAAGTAAATTGAAAATCTCTAAAAAAGATGAAAAGAAAGATTAAAGCTATTTGCTAGTCCAATAACTAGGCTAGAAAATTCATAGAAGCCTCATATATGCGACTCCTTAAGACTCTTCCGGAAGGAAGTAATTAGCACCATGATACGTGAAGGCCCCACAAATCAATCTTTCCTTGTTGGAAATGATCTTAAAATCATTTCGCGGGTTTTGTGGATGAAAGTTATCCAACCACCAACTATCGGCTGGTTTGATTGGCATAAGCACATGCGGTATGAAGCTGATGCGGCTTGTACGAGGCCTGATCAGCACCGCCGCGTATCACGCATACTGTGCAATGTACTAACTATTGTCCTCGCCAAATATGGAGGACAATCTAGGTGGGCTCGGGGGAGGGAGGGGGGAGCGAAATCGAACTTCCTCTCCTTGGCAAACTGAAACCCAACCATTAAACCACCATTGATTAGCACCGATAGGACTTAAATAGCTTTATTTCGAAAAAGTTTAGCGCTGATGGGGTCTTAGCTAAGTTGAATCTAAAAATCACCCCGATTTTTTGGGGGCTTCCACACACTCAATTATTTCACAATCCCACTATTAGTTCAAAAAACGATTCCAACTGGAAACGCCGTTGAAAAATCTCAAATGCTTTTTTATTAAAAGATATTATTGGGTTGTCAGGTTATTATTGCACGTTTTTAATTAGAATGAAATTTTATTTTTATATCTCTACATAAAAACAAAAGAGTGACCATTAAGAGGCATAATCACCGCCCGCATTAATAATTCCTTCCCATTTCTCTGGAAGAAGATCGACCTTCCTCTCACCCGCAATTAAAAGAGACATTTCCTACATACCAGTTGGAAATATTTTTAAGAACGAGTTGAGCCAGCTCGCGAACACGCTCCAAAGTACGCGGATTATGCGCGAGCTCAGTGAGCAGTGGTTCGCCGCCCTCGTCCTGCACATAGCGACAATATTTGTTAGGATCCGTAGACGTGAGATTCGCCAGCGCCCAAACCGCCCAATGCTGGCTGCCGCTCGAGTCATACATGGGCAACAGCTTGAGAATCGGCTTAAACGAGCGATAGTTAATGAAGCGCTTTGCGGTCAATTCCCACAAATTAGTTGCCTTAAACGTATTTGAAAAATTATTTATAAATAAGAAAGAATTTGAAAAAAATTATTTATAAATAAAAAAGAAATGTAATCCGAAAAATGGGCCATATTCAATCGAATGTAGAAGTCTATTTTATTAATAATAAAAAAATAAAAGCCTATGATCAAAGCCAGTATTGAGATTGACTCATTAAACGACTACGACTTTTTTAATAACTCCGGCGGATAAATAAGTCATTCAAAAATCACGATGACTCCAAATAGCTCCTAAATGACTCCAAATAGCTTCCAATTGACTCCGAATGACTTAAAATGCCTCCTAAATAACTCCAAATGCCTTCTAAATGGCTCCTAAATGACTCCTAACGGCTCAAAATGCCTCCTAAATGACTCCAAATGCCTTCTAAACGGCTCCTAAATGCTTCTAAATGGCTTCAAATGACTCCTAAATGACTCCAAATGCCTCTTAAAAGACTCAAATGGCTCCTAAATGCCTCCTAAATGACTCCTAAATGCTTATAAATGGCTCCTAAATAACTTCAAATAACTCCTAAATGACTCCGAATGGCTCAAAATGCCTCCTAAGTCATTCAGAAATCATGATGACTCCAAATAGCTCCTAAATGCCTCCTAAATGACTCCAAATGCCTTCTAAACGGCTCCTAAATACTTCTAAATGGCTTCAAATGACTCCTAAATGACTCCAAATGCCTCTTAAAAGACTCAAATGGCTCCTAAATGCCTCCTAAATGACTCCTAAATGCTTATAAATGGCTCCTAAATAACTTCAAATAACTCCTAAATGACTCCGAATGGCTCAAAATGCCTCCTAAGTCATTCAGAAATCATGATGACTCCAAATAGCTCCTAAATGCCTCCTAAATGACTCCAAATGCCTTCTAAACGGCTCCTAAATGGCTCCTAAATGATTCCAAATGCCCCTTAAAAGACTCAAACGGCTCCAAAATGCTTATAAATGGCTCCTAAATAACTTCAAATAACTCCTAAATGACTCCGAATGGCTCAAAATGCCTCCTAAGTCATTCAGAAATCATGATGACTCCAAATAGCTCCTAAATGCCTCCTAAATGACTCCAAATGCCTTCTAAACGGCTCCTAAATGACTCCTAAATGACTCCAAATGCCCCTTAAAAGACTCAAACGGCTCCAAAATGCTTATAAATGGCTCCTAAATAACTCCAAATAGCTCCTAAATGTATCCTAAATGACTCCAAATGCCTTCTAAACGGCTCCTAAATGCTTATAAATGGCTCCTAAATAACTTCAAATAACTCCTAAATGACTCCCAAATGACTCCGAATGGCTCAAAATGCCTCCTAAGTCATTCAGAAATCATGATGACTCCAAATAGCTCCTAAATGCCTCCTAAATGACTCCAAATGCCTTCTAAACGGCTCCTAAATGGCTCCTAAATGACTCCAAATGCCTTCTAAACGGCTCCTAAATGCTTCTAAATGGCTTCAAATGACTCCTAAATGACTCCAAATGCCTCTTAAAAGACTCAAATGGCTCCTAAATGCCTCCTAAATGACTCCTAAATGCTTATAAATGGCTCCTAAATAACTTCAAATAACTCCTAAATGACTCCGAATGGCTCAAATGCCTCCTAAGTCATTCAGAAATCATGATGACTCCAAATAGCTCCTAAATGCCTCCTAAATGACTCCAAATGCCTTCTAAACGGCTCCTAAATGACTCCTAAATGACTCCAAATGCCCCTTAAAAGACTCAAACGGCTCCAAAATGCTTATAAATGGCTCCTAAATAACTCCAAATAGCTCCTAAATGTATCCTAAATGACTCCAAATGCCTTCTAAACGGCTCCTAAATGCTTATAAATGGCTCCTAAATAACTTCAAATAACTCCTAAATGACTCCCAAATGACTCCGAATGTCTCAAAATGCCTCTAAGTCATTCAGAAATCATGATGACTCCAAATAGCTCCTAAATGCCTCCTAAATGACTCCAAATGCCTTCTAAACGGCTCCTAAATGGCTCCTAAATGACTCCAAATGCCTTCTAAACGGCTCCTAAATGCTTCTAAATGGCTTCAAATGACTCCTAAATGACTCCAAATGCCTCTTAAAAGACTCAAATGGCTCCTAAATGCCTCCTAAATGACTCCTAAATGCTTATAAATGGCTCCTAAATAACTTCAAATAACTCCTAAATGACTCGAATGGCTCAAAATGCCTCCTAAGTCATTCAGAAATCATGATGACTCCAAATAGCTCCTAAATGCCTCCTAAATGACTCCAAATGCCTTCTAAACGGCTCCTAAATGGCTCCTAAATGACTCCAAATGCCTTCTAAACGGCTCCTAAATGCTTCTAAATGGCTTCAAATGACTCCTAAATGACTCCAAATGCCTCTTAAAAGACTCAAATGGCTCCTAAATGCCTCCTAAATGACTCCTAAATGCTTATAAATGGCTCCTAAATAACTTCAAATAACTCCTAAATGACTCCGAATGGCTCAAAATGCCTCCTAAGTCATTCAGAAATCATGATGACTCCAAATAGCTCCTAAATGCCTCCTAAATGACTCCAAATGCCTTCTAAACGGCTCCTAAATGGCTCCTAAATGATTCCAAATGCCCCTTAAAAGACTCAAACGGCTCCAAAATGCTTATAAATGGCTCCTAAATAACTCCAAATAGCTCCTAAATGTATCCTAAATGACTCCAAATGCCTTCTAAACGGCTCCTAAATGCTTTTAAATGGCTCCAAATGACTCCTAAATGCTTATAAATGGCTTCTAAATAACTCCAAAATGGCTCTAAATAACTCCAAAATGCTTCCAAATGACTCCCAAATTTAAAAGAAAGAGTCGTTTAATTTTAGTTAACCTCATAACGATTCGAATTCAAATTCCACAATTGATCAAAGTCTTCTTTCTCTCCCACAAATTATAAAAAACAAAAAAAGCCCACCTTAACAATCTCCTGCATTACTTCCTCGCGTGAGATTTTCAAACGTTTCGACCAAATCTGCTCGCCATCGCTGACCAAATGCGCGAGAACGCCGGCGCTATTGTAGCTGATTTCGATGCCGTCGGTTAAATGCGACAAAAGCCGCCTGAAATTTATTTTAATTCAAAGTGTTATTATTGCATTTCATGAATGATGCGACATTTCGGGACAAACAAATCGAATAGAAGATACTATAATAACTCTTAACGATGGTAAAAACTTAACGTAAGCCTAAAGCCAACAAGACCTAATGATAAAAACTTAACGTAAAGCTTAGCCTAAGCCTAAAGCCAACGAGACCTAATGATAAAAACTTAATGTAAAGCTTAGCCTAAGCCTAAAGCCAACGAGACCTAATGATAAAAACTTAATGTAAAGCTTAGCCCAAGCCTAAAGCCAACAAGACCTAATGATAAAAACTTAACGTAAAACTTGGCCTATGCCTAAAACCAACGAAGGCTAATGACTAAGGCTGATCTCAAAGTCAACGAAGACTAATGACTAAGCTTAAGTCTAAAGCCAACGAGGCCTAACGACTAAGCCTAAGCCTAAATTCAGTCCCAAAATATTTCAATGCCATTTTATGTCCCTCGAATCACTCAATTCTATTCAGTAAATGCATACACAAAAATGTGAATATAATTGCCGTCCATAAGATCGCGTCGCAAATATTCCACTTCGGCGATATTGCCGATAAGACCCATCATATTGCGCACCAGCTCGGTCTCATTCGGAAATTGTGAATAGCATTTTTGAAAGAGATCGAGCCCGTTGGACTTTAGAAAACGCTCGCAATTTGACGGACTTTCATCTTAAAGAAAAATTGCATAAAATTGAATTTACGCAAAAATTATAATTGCAAAATTCGTTTTTAAATCCCAATAAGTAGTTAAGTAGATATAAGCAGCTAAAGTTTATCCAGTTTGATGACTTGACTCTCTAAATAGGTCCCGGCCCCGAAGTGGCTCCACATATGCCTCCGATGACTTCGAAAAAAATTGAAATAACTTTATTCACAGAGAAAAATGAACTATTACAATAATAGATGCCTAAAACAGTTTTATCTACAAATTTCATATTAAAGAGCAGTTTGAGCACCGAGTTGATTCTCCGGCATTTTTGGCCGACGAGCAATTAAACCCGTTAAAAATTAAAACAAGTTGGCTTAATATAATGATGATGCTTTGCCTGTCAGCCGTGATTTTTCCGCAGCCAACTCGGAGCCAAAGTCACTGCCCTGTTAAAAAATTATGCCATTCCTATTAAAAAATCACTTCATTCAAATGACTCCGAAGTCATTTAAACTTCATTCAAATGACTCCGAAGTCATTTAAACTTCTGTCAAATGACTCCGAAGTCATTTAAACTTCATTCAAATAACTCCGAAGTCATTTAAACTTCATTCAAATAACTCCGAAGTCATTTAAACTTCTGTCAAATGACTCCGAAGTCATTTAAACTTCATTCAAATGACTCCAAAGTCATTTAAATTTCATTCAAATGACTCCGAAGTCATTTAAACTTCTGTCAAATGACTCCGAAGTCATTTAAACTTCATTCAAATAACTCCGAAGTCATTTAAACTTCATTCAAATGACTCCAAAGTCATTTAAATTTCATTCAAATAACTCCGAAGTCATTTAAACTTCATTCAAATAACTCCGAAGTCATTTAAACTTCATTCAAATGACTCCGAAGTCATTTGAAATAAAGTGGCTCGGGAGTCAACTTGAAGCCAAGTCACCACTCTAAATACATTCATTCATGTGTTATTCTTTGCCAAGTGGAATAGGCATTTCAGAAACCGACCAGTAATATTCCACAAGAAACTCCATCCGATTTCCATGACGTCGTCACAAATACTGCCGGAATGTTTTCGACGTATTTGCTCCAATATCACCTAAACCACTTATAATATACAATAGATATTCACTTATCCGATAATTTATCATTCTTATTTAATGGCTAAACTAACATTGTCAAGTGATATTTCCCATGAATTTTCCTCATTAAAATTGTAGTAACTATGTATATATAGCCGATATTACCCCAAATTCCGGCTTATAAGCCGCGGCCGTTCGACGAATTTTTTGAATTATCACTTAGTCTTTATTCTGTTATTAAACGAAGGTGGGCTCATCATTTTTAAACTACAGCTTGGCTCTGCTTTAATAAAGGTATTCATTAACAAGCACAAAATAACAGAAATGAAGGCCAAAAAGCCGTCGAACGGCCCCGGGCTTATACGCCGAAATTTCGGGTAATATCGGCCCTTTAACAATATTTATAATGTTTTATGGAACCGATTGTTCCATAAAACATTATAAAAGCAATAGAATAAAAGCTAACCTCAACAGCTCCCATTGCTCCGACTTCAATCTTCTGATCGCCTTCCACATGGCAGACCATCGAGTTGAGCAGAAACACGACGATGCGTTGCGTTAGCCCGTCGGCGTGATGCATCTCCAGAATACGTACGAGAAGATTCGCCACCCGACCGTAATTGAAAAGAATGTCTAGAGGGATTTCGAATTGACACAGCGACAGACAACAATTGCGGACCAAAACCTGCTCGTCGATGTGATGTTCCATGCCTGAAAAGAAATCAAATGAAGAGAAGTGAATGGCACATTTCAGTTGTTTATTATAGCGATAGTAAAATTTTCCATTTAGAAAATAGAATAAAGAACTATCTTTTTGAATTCGAAAGTCATTTGTGAGTAATTTGAAAGTCATTTAGAAGTTGTTATGCCTCCAAAAATAATTGAAAAACCCCTAGCAATGTTGTGACTTGGCTCTGGATTGACTCCGGCGCCGCGAGCCGCCAGCGGCTTCGTTAACTCTTTTCAAAAAAGAGCCGGAACCACAAAAAAGCCAGATGATTCCACAAATTGACTCCAAATGACTTAGATGACTCGGAGCTTTTCGCTTCGCAGCGAGAGACATCGGCTCCAAATGACTCGCGAGCCATTTATGGAGCCGGAGCCACTTATCGAGTAGCCAAGTCACAACACTGACCCGGATTCAATTTTAAAGAGTCAAATCCGACCAGCATTGCTTGAATATATGTAAAACATAAACCAACCTGTGACGAGAGCCTCGATAACGGAGCGTTTCGTATTGCGATTCATTGAGACGTTTCGAATAATATAGAAGAGCGACGCGCTGCCGGCAATTTGAAGCGTCGTATGCGATTGATGCAAAAGCAAGGCGCGTAAAACCAAATGCAACGCCTCGACGTGTCGACTCTTGAAAATGAATTCAAGTTGATCAAAATAGAAAAGTGTTGAAATTGAATTAAGGAAAAAAATGGAATAATGATCCATCCTCAAACACTAGATTTTAATCCAGAGTTGCCAGATGTCGATGTCTTTTTTAAAAAGATTTGTTCTTTTTTTGAGGAGGTCTGTTCTTTTTTTCCAATTTTCTGCCTTGATTTTTTTTTCGCCTTTGTCGAGCGGATCTTCTCACTCTGCGCTGCCCAATGGACGAAGGAGCGGAATCTACTGAGCGTTGAGACCATCAAGGCGATTTTGGCGACGAAGACCAACTTCGATTTCAGCTGCACTAAGATGTTTGACTATCTGATGAAGAATGGCTCTCTTAGACACAGGATCAGGAGTTCCGAGAAGTATTAATTGTTGAGAGAATAAAGAATCTGACCCAAAAAGTTAACGAAATAGACCAATTCAGATATTTTTAGAAAAATCTTTTTTGTTGTTGGAAATTATCAATAAAATATTTTTTTCGTGCCCAGCGTTCGTTTTTTATTTGATTTTCATCTGGCAACCCTGAATAATGATAATAATATTCGGCATAATTATCCGGCATTTTTAAACAATTCTTTTATGAATAAAAACACGCCAAAATTTGGTATAAGCGTGTTTATGATCACTATTTTTGGAGTAAATTCACTCATCTTACTTCAATTACTATTTTCCATTTGACTCCGGGCTGACTTTCGGAGCCCAGCGAGTCGCCCGCGACTCTTATAGCTCTTTTCAAAAAAAAAATTGGAGTTACGAAAAGCCAGATAACTCCATAAATTGCCAGCCATTAAGAAATGAGGGTGAGCAATGGCCTAGTGGTTGTGTGATCATTTCTAATGGGGGAGGATTGATCTGGAGCCATCACGTATCACGTAAGACATAAATGGCTCCGGCTCCGATAGATAACTCCGACCAGTTGGCGGCCCTGCGGCGGAGCCATATAAGCTCTAAATGAATTTATGGAGCCAAGTCACTGCTATTTGCAATTTCCTTAATATCTTGATATCGTGTTCTTGGTTCATTTCTGAGTAAAGAAGATCGCTATTGTTAATAATCGTCGGATAACAATGCATCAATCGAATAGAATAATTCGAACACATCGAAAACATTTGTTGCCCACCAAATTTGCCGTAAATCGATAAAGCTGATAGCTTTCGTTGAGAACGCTTTGCATCATTTTCAGCCTGTTCATGTACGTTTCCAACGCCAAGAGAATTTGATCTTCGCCATTATCGCCGCAAATCTGCAAAAAAAAAAACAAAAACAAAATGCATGTCGCGAATAGCGAGAATTTGATTATTTTAAAACAATTCAAATTTATTTTTTTTTTGGCATTTTTGGAGCGTTTTGTTTTTTTTTTGTTGGCGAAAATTATTATAAAAGGCGCGTTTTGCTCCAGGTTTTTTGACGTGCTGGACTTTTTTATTTTTATTATTATTATTATTGTTGTTTTTTGTTTGAAAGATATTCTAAAAAAAAATAAAGTGCTTTTCTTCAAAAAGAATAGTTATCCCTTTGTGCACATAGGTCTTGTTGGGAATAGTTATTAAACGCGTGAACCGATTAAGATTAGTAATTATTCCCTACAATGCAAAACAAAATCCAATTTTCATGAGACAACGCAATAAATTAAAAGCATTTTTAACGAGAGAAAAAAACTGATTTCAAAGCTAATATATGATGAAACAAATTCATTCCCATGCGAAAATAAATAAAGCACAAAATAGTCCTACAAATCCGCTTAATTTTATATTTTTCCAAGAAATATAGGGGGAAAATGCCGACGATAAATAAATAAATAAAAAAGAATAAAAAATTTATAAAACTGGGAATAGAAATCATCGTTAATAACGAGCAGTGACGTGTAAATGGTTCAATAGTGGCTCGCGGCTGATCGCTTGCTTCGAGAGGCAAACTAAGCTCAAATGGCTCAATTTTAAGCCAAAATCGACAGAATTAAGTCAAATTTTTCACCAAACTGGCTCATGGCTTGCATAAGCATCGCGAGCCATTTATTCATCACTTCTGGGTATGTTCCGAACCGGCGGCCCAACAGGACTCGTTTTGGCTCGGTCCGACTCATTTTTGGCCGGCCTGATCCGGTCGAACTCAACCGCTGGACCGGCGCTCGCGGCTGGTCGTTTGGTTCGAGAGCCAAACTAAGCCCAAATGGCTCAATTTTGAGCCAAATTCGACAAATTTAAGCCGAATTTTTTGTGAAAATTCGGCTCAGCTCGCGAGAAAACGGGGGCCAAAACTTGGATTTTTTCTGGCATTTAGTTGGTTTGATCGCGAGCCAATTACCCATCACTGATAGCAAGGCATTCTATACCAGCCCCACGCTCCCTTCTCCACAACGGCCCCTATTAAAGAAAAAAAATAGCCGACCTTAATCGCGGGAATATTCTGAAAATGTGGCGCGTTATCGCAGTTGAAAATGCCCAAATATTGAAGCGGCTTCTTCAAATGACTTAAACCGGCGATATCGGAGGGAATCGTGCCGGTGCTAAAGAGAGAATGGGAGTAGAATTATGGCGAGAAACAAAAACGCCCCGACGAAAAACCAAAAGGAGCTTTTCGATATTATGAACAATCAATCTCACCCTCGAAATGGCCGATCGTCCTCGGAGCAGGCGGCCACCAAATTCGTGCCGGAAATGTCGAGATAGCGAAGATTTTGCAGATTGATCACCAAGCTATGAAGCGCGGTCACCGGTCGAGCGTAGAATCCAGTGGAACGTTCGCTTTGTGACAGGTCCAATTTTCTAGAAAAATTTTCATCTCATCAGCATTTACTAAAGACCCCTCTGGGATCCTGTATTTACTAAAGCGCTATTCTCCCTCGCGTCCGTCACGAAAAAATGTCCGCTTTTTTGAGGCCTTTCCGGTCTCAAATTCGAAAAATTTTCAAGATTGGGCTATTCCCAAATCGAGTCGAAGATGTCAAAGTTGAAGTCCGTTTTTTGATCCGACCCCTCTGAAATCCTGTATCGGGTCCAAAATAGAATCTCAAAAATTTTTTTTTATGATAATAGTGGAATGTCAAATAATCGGGTGCGAAGAGTTCGAAAATCGAGGCAATTTTTCGATCCGACCCATCTAGGATCCTATCCGAGTCATAAATAGACCCACCTGGGCTCCTGTATTGGATCCTAAGTAGGGTCCCAAAATATTTTTTCATGATAATAGTGGAATATGGGGTAATCGAGTGCGAAGAGTCCGAAAATCGAGGTAATTTTTTGATCCGACCCCTCTAAGATCCTGTATCGGGTCCAAAGTAGGATCCCAAAAAATATTTTTTCATGATAATAGTGGAATATGGAGTAATCGAGTGCGAAGAGTCCGAAAATCGAGGCAATTTTTCGATCTGACCCACCTGGGCTCCTGTATTGGATCCTAAGTATGGTCCCAAAATATTTTTTCATGATAATAGTGGAATATGGGGTAATCGAGTGCGAAGAGTCCGAAAATCGAGGTAATTTTTTGATCCGACCCCTCTAAGATCCTGTATCGGGTCCAAAGTAGGATCCCAAAAAATATTTTTTCATGATAATAGTGGAATATGGAGTAATCGAGTGCGAAGAGTCCGAAAATCGAGGCAATTTTTCGATCTGACCCACCTGGGCTCCTGTATTGGATCCTAAGTAGGGTCCCAAAATATTTTTTCATGATAATAGTGGAATATGGGGTAATCGAGTGCGAAGAGTCCGAAAATCGAGGTAATTTTTTGATCCGACCCCTCTAAGATCCTGTATCGGGTCCAAAGTAGGATCCCAAAAAATATTTTTTCATGATAATAGTGGAATATGGAGTAATCGAGTGCGAAGAGTCCGAAAATCGAGGCAATTTTTCGATCTGACCCACCTGGGCTCCTGTATTGGATCCTAAGTAGGGTCCCAAAATATTTTTTCATGATAATAGTGGAATATGGGGTAATCGAGTGCGAAGAGTCCGAAAATCGAGGTAATTTTTTGATCCGACCCCTCTAAGATCCTGTATCGGGTCCAAAGTAGGATCCCAAAAAATATTTTTTCATGATAATAGTGGAATATGGGGTAATCGAGTGCGAAGAGTCCGAAAATCGAGGCAATTTTTCGATCCGGACTATGCGGCGGCGCCAAACACTTTAAGGCGGAGTGTATAAACGCCGCATATGTATACGATTCTGTCCGAGTCATAAATAGAATAATACTCAAATCCATAAATATATTACTTACACGAGAGTTTTCATTTCCGAAATGTCGCTAATGGAGTTCTCCAGCGACTGAACGTCGTACAAAATCAACGTTGTGAGTTGGCGAAGCGGCGCTAACGCGCCGAGAAACGAGTGCAAATTTTGCCAGTCGGAAAGGTCTAGCGTGCGCAAAGCGTGACGCTGCGCGTCCAAGACGCGCCTTAAAAAGATGTCCGGCGTCTCGTCCTCAATGTTGTAGCGAAGTCCCTTAAAATGAAAAAAAAAAATTAAGCATATGTTTTACTTATAAGGCCTTTTGATTCCTGTAGACCCAAAAATTTTTTCTCTAGTTTTTATCGATTATCCCTTCTCCGTTTCAGCCAATTGGGCTTACAAACGCTAGGCCTTGAGCTCGGGCAATTAGGTCTAGGCGGCCTGGCCTACGTTCCACTTTAGCTTTATACCATGCCTTAAGATTAGGAATTTTTTTTTTTTTTTTGGAGTCCGATAATCCACAAGAACATAGCCCTATTATAGAAAGCGAGACCTCCAAAAAGTAGAGATGTTCGACGGCCGGACAAAAGGCCATAAATTGCGGCACTTCTCGCCTGCAGCTTTGTGCTTTAACTTCTTTTTTACGTGATCGCGACAAAAAATCAATGTCCGCGTCGTCCTGGTCCATATCGAGGCCGCTCGACATTGTCGAAATTTCCGTGCCCTAAATTAGAATCAAAAATAATTATCGAATTGGCGCGGCAAAAGCCTAATTATTTTTTCAATACAATTTCAGAACAAATAACAGCATGATTCTCACAAATTATATAAAAAGCCGTCGAGCAACCATTCAAATTTATTATTATTTTCAGCCTCCCAGAGAATAATTGCATTGGAATTTATACTCTGATTTCAAAAGCGAAAAAATCAAAAATTAGCCTTCTTGATTAATGGTTTAATGCTTCCAACAGAATGAATGGAACCTAGAGGGTTATAAGCCCGAAATTAGAGGGAAACTAAAAGATTATTTCCACAAATTCCACACCCCGTTCTTAACACGGGGTACATATTCAAAACGTTGACCAATGGGTTCTCAAAATCTATTTAAAAATAAATTTGAAAATTTCCCAACCGAATCCATGGACGAGCTCTCCTCCACATGCATATCAATCATATCAAAGTCGATGCTGATCTTTGGAACTCTGGGAAATTTTCGTTTGGAAAGCATGGGGCCAGGCAGCAGAGAGCGATGCGGTTTGTCCACGCTTATCACCAGAGTTGTGCAAACTTTCGGCACGCGTAACAAATCTGTTGACGTGAATTTCAGGCAGCGCAATTTGTCGAATTGAATTGACGACTCGGCCAGAAGGGCGCAAACGCCGCTGGCCGTTACGCCCTGAAAATCGGAAGCTGATGTCCGTCATTTCAGCCGATTGGACTTACAAAAACCGGGCTCTAGGCTCAAACAATTAGGCCTAGGCTTAGCCGTATGTTCCAATTTGGCTTTATACTATGCCTTAAGCCTAGGAATTCTTTTTGGGGTCCGACAACCCACAAGAATCGTCAAAAACTTATTCTTCTCCAAATAAAACCAAGATAACGATTATAATTATAATCTTAATTAAAGCTTAAAAAATATATCTATATAAACCTTAACACACGCCAAGTTAAGATTAATCATTGTGCGATGTTGCGCGATTAAAATTCCGGCCAAAGTGAGGTTGTCGAGCCGCAAGCCCGACAAATCGATATTCGAAAGCGGAAAGAAGGTGCCGCGATGAAATGATCGAAGAGCTCTATGCACCTTCATTGCGGCCTGATTCACTTCTGGCGGCTCCTCGTCCGCGATGTCCGGCTCGACGGTGCGTCTGTATTTGGCGGTGAGCGTGTTAAAAACCTGTTCGGCACACGCGACTGGCAGCCGAATGTTTGCGGACGCATTTGCATTCGACGCTGAAATTTCATCAACATCCATGCTCTGCTCCAACGTAGTTTGAATCTGAGAGAAATTCGCGTTTAATTCCGAGTATTCGGAACTAGACGGATATGAAATAAATTCGCATTGTTGCTCCTCTTTTGACTCAAGATGAAGTCCATCATCTCGTGCCACAACACACGCGCTCAGCTCGAGAAGTGATGGAGCAATAAGTGGTATATCTTTATGCATAATGTGTTTATTTATGTAAATATGTGTTTATTAACGTGAATATCTAAAAGCAAATCATTAATCTTAAATAGTTAAAATTACTCTATAATTAGTTGAAATATATGTTAAAACATTGGCTCCTAAAAAAAGCTACTTAAAATAAGTTAGTTTTTATATTTAGACGGGTACTATTTCGGATAAGTAAACCCACTAATGATTTTTGTGTAAGCTTTTAATAAGAAATTTTTCGATATGCTAAACGCAAATATAAGCTTATTATTTGTTTGGGCAGTGAACCCACTATATTTTCGCTTTCTTTATATATCTTCCAATATTATTTATCTTTTGTTTATCATTTTATTTAAGTTATTTTCAAAATAAAAATTATATAAAAATTTAAAAAAAAACCATATCGATTGTAATAGGGCGAAAACTCAACGTCAAAAAAAATTCTTTAAAATAAATGATAAAGCTTATATTCGTGTTCAGCATATCGAAAAACCCATATTAAAAATTTTTACGGAATTTTTGATGGGTCCACTCATCCGAAATAATATCTTCAGGCGTTTTCGAGGTCGCTAATTACGTATTCCATAAAGACTTTCGGGTGCGTGTAATCGGGGACCATGGAATATGAACACACAGTTAAGTTTCGAGCAAGAATGAGAAGAGGAATTTCTGGAAAAACTTGCAAATGCAAAACAGATGAGATTTTTCATTTACAGGCCAATCCTTGCGAGATAATTATCATTTGAAAAAATTTCAATTAATCAGAGTATACGATTTGCTTCCTCAATAAGAAAAAATTTTCTTACATACAATAGCGGAAATAAAAAACGCGACTCCAGTTGAAAATATGTTTGCTCACCAGGAATGTAATGTCCAATTTTTTTGTAGATTTCAATTTTCTACAATTTTTTATGCTGAATCCGATAGCGCTATCCGTTTTTTGATAAAAATTTATTTTCATTGTGAATTTTACTTTTTGTAAAAAACATTCATTTTGGGGGCGGAAATAAAAAACGGGACACTTGTATAAATCCATGTATATCAATTGTATATATGATATTTTTATTTTTATTAAAAAGTAATAATTATGGCCAAAATATGTCATAAAAACAAATTATGGAATCGTTTAGGCCGCGCTTGAAAACGTCGATTTTACATTAAAAATGGATCCTAAAATTTTTCAATTCCACATTATATTATGTAGAATTTCGTGCTCTTTAAAATGGCACTATTCATTTTTCTGAAAAATCCATATTTAAATCAGAAATCAATTTTTATCGTATTAGGATCTATTTTTAATGTAAAATCGACATTTTCATTCCTAATAAGTTACAGAAGTGCAGACATATTTTCAACTGGCGTCCCATTTTTTATTTCCGCTACTGTATATACTATTTAGGGTCTTTTTGGGTTTGGAGTGGGTTTCGTATGGAATTGGGCTTAGCGTTAAGAGAAAGAACACTTCTCCCAAGTATTCTGTATATAATTAAAAAAAAACTTTTCCAATATTGCATTTTAGGACCCGATGTGCCCCATACATAAATTTGAAAATTTCCCAACCGAATCTGCAGGTCGGGGGTCTAAATTTTGCATTTTTTGGGTTTGTGGTCAATTTGGAGTGGGTTCCGTGTGGAACCTGGTTTTATTAGTAATATATACATACTTAGCATTATCTGTAAATTTTATATTCTTGGGGTATTTTTAAAAATATCTTTTAAGATAAAAATTTTTTTTATTTTTTTTTAGAATTCATTTTTTTGGTATATTTTTGGTTTCTTTTTTATTTTTGGATTTTTTTTTATTTTTGAGGTTTTTTAATTTTTGGAGTTTTTTTTATTTTTAGGGTTTTTTAATTTTTGGGTTTTTTTAAAGTTTTTTTTGATTTTTGGGTTTTTTTATTTTTAGGGATATTTTTGGAATATTTTTAAGAATTTACATAAAAGTATGGGCCTTTTACCAGCACGAAACCCTAATGTAGCGCCCTCGTTGGCGAAGAGTGGAGCAAAATAATGGCGAATATATAGATGAAAACGATCCATTGTTGTTGTAGAAAATTTAAGTCTTTATAAAATTGTTTAAGTGTATCAAAACTTTTGGACCAACCTAATATTTACGTAAATTCACGGCCTGCTTTTTGAGTCTCGACCTAAATTTTTTATTATGCTTTGCGAAAATTCTAGCTTCTAAATATTTTTTACCAAATATTTTTCTCTAAAATTCGACGAAATCATTTACTATTTACTTCTTTGAATTGTTAAAATTTTTTATATTTTTCCATTAATTCATTTTTGATTTTGTGACTTTTTCAGCAATTTTAAAATTTTTTTTATTTATTGTACAAAATTTTTCCATTCATTTTTTTTGTAAATTACCCTATTTTTGTGGGTTTTTTTTCCTTTGTTTACTCAATCCCAAAAAGAGCTCATCTCAAATCCATAATGTAATGTCCCTTTTTCGGTTATCCGTCGTATGTTTTTTGCTACAAATATTTTTTTTTTCTATTTCTCATCTCTCGTATATTTTCCATTTTTTGTTCTTGTCTTTTAACATTTTCTTTTAGATCTTTTAACATCTCTTCTCACCTTTTCTTTATCTCAAACTTTTACTGGAACAGTTGAATTCTCCTTTTTCTCTTTATCCTTTCTTCCTTTTTCTCTCTTCTTTATATCTTCCAGTTCTTTCTCAATCTTTCTTCTCATCTGTCCCATTTTTCTCCTTTCTCCTCCTCTTTTTCTTTTTTTTCTCGTCTCTTTAAATCGGCGATTTAGGTCACGGCATCAATAATTCTTTCATTCTCGCCTCTCTCCCCCTCCATTATCCCAACAAAAATGGGCTAAAGAACGAAAGGAAGCACACGTTCTAATTTTTGCGGATTCGTTCACATATCAATTTCATTCTAACAATTTGCCGCTTTACCACAATGGCGACCACGTTCAATGGGCTTACAATTTTCACTCTTTTTCTGGCATTTTTTATCAACCAAGGTATCTTGTAATTAGTTCTGAAAATTTATCAATTAATTGATTGATCTTTTTACATATTATAAAAAAATTAATCAAGTCTAAAAGAATATTGAAAATGACATTCTAGGCGAATCCCAACTGGCAGCCATTTATTCAAATGTTTCCAGAACCGATGATTGTAGTACCTGGTAATAGAAAATAAACTAGAAAATTAAACGATAAAATTGACAAATGACTTATTTAAGGTCGAGTTGGGGCCCATGCATTTGGCCGGACGCGGATACAAGGGTGAGTTTTTTTTCAGATCATAAATTTTAGCCCAACAGCCTCAATAATCCACCAAGTCAAAATTCGAAAACTATCAATAAACACCGTTTAGTTACCGTACCTCGCGCAGCTCACGTCACCGTGTCAACAGCATTGGTTCTATAAATTCATAGGCACGCATTACGGACCCACCCTGCAAAGCTTTTTCGACTACTTTTTACTGGTTTTGATTCATAATGAATTAAATATAATCCATACGTTACTAATATTTCGAGATACATAACATGTTATGTTTAGATTATGAAGTCACCAAAACCATGTGGGGTTTGTTCGTATCGCCAAAGTTGTGGATACGGTGGGCCAAAAAAATGTCATCAAAGTCCATTCGAGTATGACATGCATATTATGACGCGTATAAATGAATCATAAAAAATTATTTTAATCAATATACAATAAAAACATTTAAAATCAGGTAAAAAAAATTTCCTAGAATCCCCGGCGGTCGTGCCATGACGCCATTTTACGTTTCGGAAAAGGTTTGCGGCCGAAGAGACCTACAAGGTGCGGATCAAATGGATTCATGTCAGGTATAAAATTGTGAAATTACACAAAGTTCGGGTAAATAAGGCGCGGTCGTTCGAAGAATTTTTGAATATTGACTTGGCATTCATTCTGTTATTTTGTGTCGGTTAAGCATAAAATTTAATGAACACCTTCATTAAAGCCCGCCCAAGCTGTAATTCAAAAATTTTGAGCTCAACTTTGCTTATAATATAAGAAGAATGAAGGTCAAGTCAAAATTCAAAAAATTCTTCGAACGGCCGCGTCTTATTTACCCGAACTTAGGGCATAAATTGTTCTGTCCTTAAAAAATCTCACCAAATTAATAGAAATAATGATCAATTAATCAATAATTGAGCTAAAAATAAATTTATAAACTCAATTTTTTCATTCCGAATTCAGGTCAATTACGATCTAGTGAAGGAAAATGGCGGCGAATGCAAACTTTGGCCATCGCCACGCGTGAATTTGGAGCGAATTGAGCCAATGTTTCGTCAGCAAATCGCAAACCTGGAATGGTATTCGTGCCTGCCACAAATCAAGTAATGTTTATTAGGATCTTGGGGTCAAAACTTAATTATAAACTCAAAAATTTGTTAAATTTTTTCAACTGAAATCCAAGAAATAATGCAAGTCAAAAATTATAGACCTTCAAAGAATAAAAGTGGCAAGACAAAGGTGGAAAAAGTATGCCGTTGTTGTTGTTTTCCATTCCGACCAAATCCCGTCACATTAAAATGTGAGTACGTTCCCGGCGCCCCGCCCGCGCCCGGCATGGAGGATCTCTTTTAATGAAAGATAGCTTTTAGGATTTTTTTAAAAAAAACTTTTCGCAAAGAATTTATTCGTTATTTCAACCTAAAGTCACACTTCAACCGATTATATGTATTACGCTAATTTCGCGTGTATAAGGCCGGGTGTTTTGAGGCAATTTTAAATTGGCGCCAATGAGTTCATTCTGTTGGGGTCCAAATTTTGCGCCCACTTTTATGAAACTGAAACGAAAGCGGGTACAAAATTTTTTAACCCCAACGGATCAAATACAACAGAATGAACTCATTGGCGTCAATTCAAATTTGACTCAAAACACGCGGCCTTTTACTCGCGAAATTAGGGCACGTTTTGTTGTGTAATTTTATATTTTTTCTGAATCAATTGTTCCGATCAAAATTTTTTTTTCTCGAATTTTATGCAGAAAAAATACGTGTCATGTATAATAATAATACACAATTTGTAAAGTCATTCATTTAAAGAAAAAAGAATGAGCAAAAAAAAAAGAAATAATTCACGCAAAATAAAAGAAAAAATGTGGAAAATTACCGGCAAAAAAATTTTTGTAAATACCAAACAAAAAATAAATAAAAATTTTGAGGGATTTTCTAGACGACTAAAAATTTTACAAAATATTTTTACATGTTTTTTTTTAAATTTCATGAAAGACTAGTTGATAAATGAAAAAAATAAATAAAGTTATGTCCGGATTCCATATACCCTAAGTTCCCAGCGTATAAGCCGCGGCCGTTCGATGATTTTTTGAATTTTAACTTGGCCATCATTCCTCTTATAAACAAAGTTGAGCTCATAATTTTTATCTTGCAACTTGGGCCTGCTATTATGAAGGTGTTCATTAAATTTTATGCTTAACCGACACAAAATAACAGAATGAAGGCCAAGTCAAAATTCAAAAATTCTTCGAACGGCCGCGTCTCATTTACCCGAACTTAGGATATTAGCTGCAAACATATTTTTTGAGTGCGGATTATACGCCTCTGAAATTGAGCGTAATTCACTCTTTTTTTTGCCCTTTGTAAATATCACAAAAAATTTACCTCTGATTTCGGAAAATTGAAATTACTTTTATCCGAAAGGGTACATTTTGTATAATACAGTAAACTAAAAGACCTTTCGAAATTTTTTGAATTTTTGTATTAACTTTGGCATTGTGTAAATATTTAAAATTGGATAAAATTTTGGAAAAAAAATTGTTTTTTTTTTCGAATTTGTACGGTCAAACCTGTCTACTATGGCACCTACCTACTGGGGAATGAAACCAATGCTAATCGAAAACGCGTGAGACATTGGTTTCATTTCCTATGGCTTATCTTGGAAAACTATGGCACCTTTGGCCGGTCCCGAAGAGTGTAGTAGACAGGTTTGACGGTATATGAAAGTACATGTGATTTCTGACTGATAATTGAATAGTAAATTAATCTTTGAATTTTGTGTAAAATAATTTAATGGATCATTTATATAGAGCCGGTAACTCCTCTTCCTTTTGGTGCTTATAAGGATCATTTATAGAGCCAGTAACTCCTCTTCCTTCTTTTTGGTGCTTATGATGGTTCTGATAAATCACTTTTTTTCCAGAACTTTTTCCAAATAAGCTTGCAAATTGCTTTCCCTCCTGAACTCTTTTTTTCCCTTGAGCCCTATAAATCCATTTTCCGCAGAGTCATTCCAGTCGGACACTCATACCCGGATTCATTCGTGCCTCATTGTCGTAGTTCCACAACTCTATGACTGACTCGGCTGGCGCATATCGACAATGGTCACGTAGCTGGTGCGCTGTCCCTCGGGCGTGCCCGGATTGTGAATGCCGCGCTCGTGTTTCGTCACATAGTCCAACACCCGACCCGCTTTTATCGTGTCCGACAACTTGCGTTCAATCGATGTTTGCGAGATTTTTCGCGCCAGTTCGCTACGGTCCTTTTGGTTGCATTATTTGTAGTGGTAAAAAATATTGTGTATAAGATAAATTCAAAATTTTGCCTACTTTTGTCCTCCATTTCGCATC
Source organism: Bradynema listronoti (assembly GCA_024678965.1). Classification (NCBI taxonomy): domain Eukaryota; kingdom Metazoa; phylum Nematoda; class Chromadorea; order Rhabditida; family Allantonematidae; genus Bradynema; species Bradynema listronoti. Next base: position 1,324,515 of record JANLNO010000013.1, read on the forward strand.
AGCCGGATCTTCTTCCACAATTTTATTTTCCACATTATTTTCACTTCGCGTTCGTTTTTTTCTTAAAAATATTTACTTTTAGCCAGTGTTGTATGACCAGTTTGAGCTCCTGCAAATTCAAATGACAGACAAGCAGAGCACGATGATATTTCGCCATTTTTAGAGAAAAATATATTAGGTTTGTCCGCTAGTCTGCCAAAAAAAATGCCGGAGTCAACTCGCAGTCAAGTCACAAGTCGCGTATGAAGCGAGAATTTAAAGATAATTTGAATTAGCGCTCAAAGTTTTTCGGTTGTCGCGTCAAGTGGGGTTGTGTGAAAATAATAATTGGAGACGAATAGGAAGGAGCAGTTCATTTTTTTAAATTCTTCTGGTGAAAAATATTATTCTCTGAGACCTTTGATAATTTTGCTTCGTATTGTTTCCTTTTTGCAAATAAATTAATTCTTTATTGAAAATCCGGTTGTGCGTAGCAAAGAAAAAGGAAACAAAAAAAAGAAAAACGCACTCGGTCTTGGTGAGAACGATCTGGGGGAACGAGCAGACCGATTGAAAGCTCCCGACGTACCCAACAGCTTTTAACTTTTAATCCTAATTAGCTCCCTAAAAATAAATACCTAAAACTCTGTCGTATCCGATCGGCAGCCGGTTGGAGGAAATTCGCCGCGGAGCTGCGATGCTTTTTCTGCGAGACGCGCCGGCCGTGTCTGGAGGCGCGACACTCGTGCATGCCGCCGGTGGCCTCCGTGTCGCTGGCGGACTCAAAGCAAACGCTTCGACCGGCGTTCGGCGACAGCGAGGATCCGGCCTCGTAAGGACTACTTCGTTCGCTGGTCGTCGACGAAATCGGCGATAGCGACGAGAAGTCCGATGAGACCGAAAACGGCGTGGAATAAATCTGCAGGGTCTGCGTTCGATTGGTTCGGTACTCGTTGAGGCGGCGCGCAATACGCAGATACGAGTCATCCGTTTGTATGACGAGATCCTGCAAAAAAAATTGGCATATTTCTTGAAGAACCTCTCCATTCAGTTATAATACGACTCATGGAATTTAATCATTAAAAAATAAAAATTTATCAATTCGTTTATATTTGTTGTTTTTATAATGTAAAAAACGCAAGCCGAAAATATGTAAACCTATTTTTTTGTATATACCGTTTCCTAAATTATTTTTTAAAATTATTTACAATTTAATTTCAAAAAAATTAAAAATTTTGTAATAATTAAATTAAATTGTATAAAATTAATTGTTAAAAAATAAAAATGTATCAATTCGTTTATATTTGTTGTTTTTACAATGTAAAAAACGCAAGCCGAAAATATGTAAACTTATTTTTTGCGTATACCGTTTCCTAAATTATTTTTTAAAATTATTTACAATTTTTAATTTACAATTTAATTTCAAAAAAATTAAAAATTTTGTAATAATTAAATTAAATTGTATAAAATTAATTGTTAAAAAATAAAAATTTATCAATTCGTTTATATTTGTTGTTTTTATAATGTAAAAAACGCAAGCCGAAAATATGTAAACCTATTTTTTTGTATATACCGTTTCCTAAATTATTTTTTAAAATTATTTACAATTTTTAATTTACAATTTAATTGCAAAAAAATTAAAAATTTTGTAATAATTAAATTAAATTGTATAAAATTAATTGTTAAAAAATAAAAATTTATCAATTCGTTTATATTTGTTGTTTTTATAATGTAAAAAACGCAAGCCGAAAATATGTAAACCTATTTTTTTGTATATACCGTTTCCTAAATTATTTTTTAAAATTATTTACAATTTTTAATTTACAATTTAATTGCAAAAAAATTAAAAATTTTGTAATAATTAAATTAAATTGTATAAAGTTAATTGTTAAAAAATAAAAATTTATCAATTCGTTTATATTTGTTGTTTTTATAATGTAAAAAACGCAAGCCGAAAATATGTAAACCTATTTTTTGCGTATACCGTTTCCTAAATGTTGCCTACATTATTTTACATTTTAAGCTGCAAAAGTTGAAGTGGAATCAAAGTTTGTACAGTCAAACCTCGATCTAATGACACCTAGGCTCGGTCCCGACGAAAACCTAACGTAAAAATCTTCTTTCAATGACAGTTGTAAGGAATCCAAACCTCGATCCAATGACACCCATTGCGCTCAGCTAGCTACTTTTTTACCTTGGTCCCCCAAGGTAAAAATGCATTGTCTGATCTCAAGTTTAGTAATGGAGACACTTGGGTTTACGAAATTTCTTTTTTAAATTCAAATTTTCTTTTCGCTCATCCTTTCTTGGCATTATGTTCAAATTTTGCCACCAAAAATGTTTTTTCTTTATTATCATTCTTAAGTTTTTCACTTGATCGGTCGTGTTCCTCTCTCGCTTATTGTTTTCGTGTGAGTGTTGAAAAAAAAAGCTTTTTCGTTTGCTGCTCTAAGAATTATGCTTCCCGATTTTATTGCTTTACAGGGTTTTTGCCTCCCTAGTCTTTTGGCGAATAAAGTGCAATGATCGACAGAAATTGAGACAGGAATTCCTCAGTGGTGCTAGCTAATTTCGAAAACCTTGATCTAATGACACCCTCGATCGAATGACACCTAGGCTCGGTCCCTAGGGGTGTCATTAGATCGAGGTTTGACTGTATACCCAAATTAAAATTCGCCGTAAAATCTAACCTGTTTTACGGGTTTTGGCAGCGCGCAAATTTGCTCGTCGCCGGTGAGCACGACAATCGAGTCGGACCGCGAGTCGCGCGCCGCGTCGTCCTCGTGCGGCTGATCGTTTAGGAAAAGTGCTGGTGGCGTAAACGCAGCACACGTCTCCGCATCAATGTCCTCGGGCGTGACTTGCGCGCCGAACTGTGCCATCTCGTTGGTCAGCGAGCATTGAATACTAAAGAAAATAATCAAAAAAAAAAATTCTGGCCCAGTATTTTAAAAAAATGCCAATTTTTCGATTTATTCTACTACGCCAAAAAAAAAAAAGAAAATGTGCGTGTTGCCTTGAACCGCAGGGCGGTTCAAGGCAATTATTCTCAATTACTTTTTCGTTCTGTTTTTATCTCAAGGAGAACAATGGCTCAAGGAGAGCTACTTAAGTCGTCTAACGCATTTAAGAGGCTAGCAGTGACTTATTGATTGTCCTTTGGGTTTTACTTTGCCAAAGAGACGTCCCCGACCCCACCCAGGTATCCTCCATATTTTTGTGCATTGCATAGGCGGCGATGGAGTCGGGGGCTGACCAGGCCCTCTCCTGCGAGCCGCATCAGCTTCATACCGCATGTGCTCATACCGCATGTGCAAACCATCGATATATTTCGGCGGCCGGGATGGCCCTCATCCGAAACCCGCGAAATTAATTAGCTCCAAAGATCATTTCCAACCGAGGGAGGCTTAAATTGTGATTTGCGTGCCCATATGCGCATACCTTCGCTCGTCCAACGGCACGTGCTCAAAGCTGTAGATGCGATTCTTCGTGTTAGAGAAACGACGACGCTTCGCGTTCGCGTCACCGCCTCCGCGGGCGCTCTCGCGTCGCGCGTCCTCCGCGTCACCGTCGCGTTCGACGGCGTCGGGAAAATTCATCGCCGCCGCGGTCATTGTGGCGCATTCGCGCAAACCTGACAACTTGACACTTTCTGCGCTCGTTTGTGCGCTGCGCGTCATCGCGCACATTGTTTCCGTTCCCGTCGCTATCGTCGTGGACTTTGCGGAAGTCGGCCGCCCCACATCCATATTAGCCTCCGCAAATTTGTTGTGCATGATCATTGGAATTGTCTCCACGGATTTGTCCTAAAAAGATTTTTCCTTTATATTTCATTGGTCATCTTTCCAAAAGACTACGGTATAAACGAAGCTAGTCAAAACTTCTTACAATTGTCACGGGACTCATTTAAATTACTGTAAAATAAATTTTTTCACCAATGTCTCATTTCGAAGATTTGTTTGAACCCCAAACGATTGATTGCGTATCGGATCCGTTACTGTAAATGAGTCTACTATAAGTCTCGGAATCGGAATTGGATCAACTCCGTTTTCCTTCCGCGTTACTATGCATTTTTCACGATGTTCCTTAATTTTTTCACATTATGCCAACCTCATTTTTTGCACATACGGTAGTAGAGAATTACTTGTTCTTCGATTCTCGCAAGAATTTCGCTCATTTGATTACTGTCGATTGTGGTTTGCGTGCCATCGGCGACACGGTACGCGCACGGCAATACAACGGCTTGAACGCCGGCATCCACCGTATTCGCGATTCGGCTATAGGAGGAAAAAGTTAAAAATTATATAGTAAACCATTTGAGAGAGATTTCTTATCAATTTGCCCGACTCGTTATCGATCGAATCCATAATACAATACGATTTTGTTCTTTAGCTTAATAACCATTAGTAAACAAAAAAAAACTCTCGGTCAACCTGATGGGATCCATGGGCAGTAAAAAAAAAACTCTCGGTTAACCTGATGGGATCCATGGGCAGTGAAGTGGCCTCGGAAAGCGAATCGTTCGACGGTGCGCGCAAAACCGACGGCGCCGCCATTTTTTGTCGCGTTAGACTTTCGTGCACCGACGCGTCCATACTCAAACTTAAATTATTCTATACTATAATATATAAGGAAATTTATATATTAAAAAAAAACACTCAAAATGTACTCTTTCCGAATCTGCCGCAAAATATTTTTCTATAAATATGAATCTAGGTATTTTTCAAAGAATCAAATACACACAAAACAAACAAAAACCCATACGATTGACTGAGATAGGCGCTCATGCTGAGCTGATCCATTGCCGAGAACATTTCCGTGCTGTTTTCCGGCGATTCGTTTTCCACTTGATAGCTCAACTAAAAGCCAAAACAAAAATTTATTAAAAATATCGATCATTGTTCCATAAATCATATAAAAAAAGAAAAAAAAATTACCCAAAGTTCGGGTAAATGAGACGAGGCCGTTCGAAGAATTTCTTTATTTTGACTCAGTCTTCATTTTGTTATAAACAGAGTTGAGCTCAAAATTTTTGAAGCTTGAGCCTGCTCTTATGCTTAACCGATACAAAATAACAAAACGAAGGCCAAGTCAATATTCAAAGATTCTTCGAACTTATTTACCCGAACTTAGGGTAACTAACCATTCGGACAACCGAACCTTACAAATATCAAATTTTTAAGTGTGTCTGCGGGTTATACGCCTCTGGAATTGAGCGTAATTCATTTTTTTGCCCTTTGTAAATATCACAAAAAATTTACCTCTGATTTCGGAAAATTGAAATTACTTTTATCCGAAAGGCTACATTTTGTATAATACAGTAAACTAAAAGACCGTTTGATATTTTTTGAATTTTTGTATTAACTTTGGCATTATGTAAATATCTAAAATTGTATTTTTTCATCTCATAATCGCTTCAATATTTTCGGCCAAAATTTCTTCGGCCTTATAAGTGGTCAAAGAAATTTTGGTACAACAGGAATCAAATATACCGTGTCAGCTCCACGATGCACGGCGCTACTGTCGGCGTCGTTAAGTTGCGTTTGGCATCCGGTACAATGCGAACTATCTGGCGAAATGATTTCCGTTTGAATGTTTTTATTATTTGTCGTTCGAAGAACTTTTTCGAATGTTTCGGCCTATAAATTTCTTGATTCTCACAATTTTAAGCAGTAAAAAAATTTTAAAATTTACCGTGCGAAACAAGTTAATTGGCATTATATCAGGGTTGCCAGATGTCCTTTTTAAAAAGATTTGTTCTTTTTTTGAAAAAGTCTGTTCTTTTTTATTTTTTGTTCTTTTTTTCCACGAAGAATGGCTCTCTTAGACACAGGATCAGGAGTTCCGAGAATTATTAATTGTTGAGAGAATAAAGAATCTGAGCCGAAAAGTTAACGAAATAGATCAATTCAGATTTTTTCAGAAAAATCTTTTTTGTTGTTGGAAATTATCAATAAAATATTTTTTTCGTGCCCAGCGTTCTTTTTTATTTTATTTTCATCTGGCAACCCTGAATAATGATAATAATATTCGGCATAATTATCCGGCATTTTTAAACAATTCTTTTATGAATAAAAACACGCCAAAATTTGGTATAAGCGTGTTTATGATCATTATTTTTGGAGTAAATTCACTCATCTTACTTCAATTACTATTTTCCAGTGTTGTTGTGACTTGACTCCGGGTTGACTTTCGGAGCCCAGCGAGTCACCCGCGACTCTTATAGCTTTTTTCTCTTATAGCTCTTTTCTTATGGCTCTTTTTTTGATTCTCACAATTTTAAACAGTAAAAAAATTTTAAAATTTACCGTGTGAAACAAGTTAATTGGCATTATATGCATTGAAAATTTTTAAAATTGCCCTTACGAAATTTCTTCTCTCTTCACTAATAGCAGCGCTTTAAAATTAGCAGCATATATGTCTGCGCAAATAACGCCTTCTCTCTCTCCCCTCACGCCCCCCGCCCGCTAGAAAAGTCATTCAAAATTCAACATTTTTTACCTGATGATCCAGCTTGGAGGTCTGTTTGTCGCTGAGGCACAACGTCGCCAAATTACGCATGTACCAGGGCTCATCGCGCATCGCGCTGGCGAGAAAGTCCTCCGCGAGATCGGCCGGCATCGCGTCGATGGCGCCAATTTCCAATTTTCGTTTGTATTCTTCCTGGAACAAAAAATTGGTCAACAATTCGACACGAAATAGTGGCGAACTTTTTTTTAGGCGCCAACTCTTTTAAGCCAAAAAACTGCACGAATATATGAGCGTCAATAAAAGACGGAGAGACCCTTTAATTTCCCAGAAAATTTAAAGCAAAAAAAACAAAAACCAACCCGCATTTTGATCATCATCCGATAGAGCCATTCCTCCATTTTGATTTGAATAACGCTAATCAGCATTGAGACAATTGAGAGACCGAAAATCACGAACACAAACATGAGAATGAGCATGTGCGGATGATCGGGAACAATGTCACCTGTATGCGAAAGAAAATCGCTATACAATTTTAATTCAAACTCGAAAAAGCTGTTGGTTGGAATTGAACGTCTTTTTTTTGGGGGGGGGGGGAGGGCTTACCGAGTCCGATGGTGAGACAAGATATGCAAATGAAATAGAAGGAGTTGAAATAGGTCCATCGAGTCTCCCAAATGCAAAAGAGCGCCGCGATTAGACAAATGTAACCGATGCATAGTGAGAGAGCCGCCCATACGGGAATCGTCCTAAAAAGTTGAGAACCATTTTAGCATAAGAGGATTTAAAAGGTGACTCAAAGTGTACCTGCTCTCGTGGAGTTGTGCCTCGTCGTCGTCGAGTGGGTCCGGGTCGGTGTTTTTCGGCGCCGGCAAAACGCCGCCCCGTTCCACATCCGTGACGAGAACGTTTTTGCGCAGTCGACTCAGCTTCCTGGCTCTAAGCTCATTGAGCTTCTCGAAACGGACCTTTTTGCGATACCTGGACAAAAAAAGGAATTATAAAGGCGCACCGCAATTTGAGGCCTTACAATTTGCGACTCGACGCTTTGTTAAGTCTGATGTTAGCCTAAAATCCCGGGTATGGAGTCAAAGGACGGGCTGACGGCCCGAAGCCTAAGCCTAAGTTTAGCCTAATATGTGAAACCGAATCTGAAAAAAAGGCGCGGGCCGCATATTGTATTAAAAAAGCCGCAAATTACGTGAGCCCGATACGAAAACTACGCACTTTTTAGCGGGCCGATTTGATTCCATTATATTAAAAATTCAATCGAATAGACAGTAATATATAACTACAGGATGTTCCGAATTGGCGCCGTAATTTGTTTTTGTTATGACTTTTTTATTTTGGATCCGATTTACAGCTTTTCTGCCATTTTTGTCAAAAATACAGGCAATATCATTGAAATTTGTAACACAATGATGGACGCGTCCTAATCCATATTGAATGATTTCGGCATTTTGATTTCAAAATGAGGATCAAATTAATCATAATGAACATTATTTAATCTATTTGAGAAAATTTTAGCAAACCGACGAAAAGGATCGTCTACGTTTGGAGAAATTTCTCAAGGATCGTGTGGAACCTTTGCTTAAGTCGGGCGCCGTCTACGCCGTCAATTGGGCCATTGAACCGTTGCCACACGAGCAGAATTTTCAAGTACTTTTTGTTAGATGGCATCTTTAAGGGATACGTGAACGCCCCACAGATCAATCCCCCCCGTTGGAAACGATCTTGGAAGTAATCATTTTGCGGGTTTTGGATGAGAGCCATCCCGACCATCGAAATCTCGGCTGGCTTGCTTGGCATGAGCACATGCGGTATGGAGCTGATGCGGCTTATACAAGGCCTGGTCAGCATCGCTGCCGTATCACCCACACATTGTGCAATGTGGGACCTATTGTCCTCTCCAAATATGGAGGACACTGGGTTGAAGGGAGGGGGGAAATCGAAATTCCCAGATGGGGTCGAGGTGGAACTAAACTTCATCCCAAGCAAAGTGAAACCCAACGCACAACCACTAGGCCACCGCTCTCCTTATCCATAAGGGAATGAAATGTTAAATTTTATGGCCACTGCTCCCCTAAATTAATCATAATGAACATTATTTAATCTATTTGATGAAATTTTAGCAAAATTCAAGTCGAAAAATTGACTCAATTTCAAGTCAATTTTATCCCATTTTTCACCTTTAAAAATGGTGTCAAAAAAACGAATATAAAATTTGTAAATCGGAGCCAATATGGACAAGTTTTGTGTCGAACAAATGCTCTTGCAAATTGAATAAACAAATTTTTTTGCAAATCAGATCCAAAATAAAAAAAAAGTTATAACAAAAACAGATCCCCAGCGCCAATTCGGAACATTCTGTAAATAAATTGTAAACTTTGGCCGAAAGTTAGTCAAAGAGCCCGCAGATCAATCCCCCCCCTCCCCCGGTTGGAAATGACCTTGGAGCTAATCATTTCGCAGGTTTTGGATGAGAGCCATCCCGGCCATCGAAATCTCGGCTGGCTTGCTTGGCATGAGCACATGCGGTATGGAGCTGATGCTTTAGCCGGCCATAATATACCCTGTACATATTCAAAAAATAGCTTACTTTATCCACCTGGCGCTAAGGTACCGTGTCATTTTTTTGCTGAATTGATTGAGAATCGCGAGCACCAGCGGGATGCCGACAATGGCGTACAGTATGCTGAGCGCTTGCCCGCCCACCGTACGCGGTGTGATATTACCGTAGCCGATTGTCGTGAATACGGTGCCCACGTAGAAGATCGCGCCCCACATGTCCCATTCCAGCGCCTCGGGCAATTTGATTTTGGCCAAATCCTTTTCGAATTTTAGTAAAATACTTCTGAAAAATACAAACTTTAAAATGAAAAATATATCGCCAAAAAAAATACGATTTAAAATTCCTCTAAAAATCCCTAAACACCTGGAATTTGTAGAATTTATCGTCTCGCCCATCGTGTCACTCGCAATTACCGCTCTCAGACGCTGTACGGTATCGTTACGGAGTTGGTTGAGCTGGGCTTCCTCCTTTCTTTAAACCAAAGATAAAATAAATAGCAATCAGAAAAGCTATCGTACCGACCTACCGTAATAAGGTCCTTTCGTAATCGTGTTCCACAATGTAAAAAACGTAGGCGCCGGCGAGCGCGTAAACGCCAAGCAAAAGGAACGGCGCAAAATGACGCACCACCGAATGATCGTAATGATATTTTAGCTAAATTCATTCCCTAATAATTATAATGCCAAAAATTCCGAATCCAACTACTCTAATTTCGCGTGTATAAGACCGGTAGTTTTTTGAGGCAAATTTAAATTGGCGCCAATGAGTTCATTCTGTTCGTATCTGATCCGTTCGAGTCCAAATTTTGTGCCCACTTTTATGAAACTGAAACGAAGACGGGCACAAAATTTGCACCCCAACGGATCCGCATACGAACAGAATGAACTCATTGGCGCCAGTTTAAATTTGGCTCAAAACACCGGGCCTATTATACACGTGAAATTAGGGTAATATAATCAACTGGATCCTATAAAATTGTATACGATCCCAAACCGAACTATAAGCTATTGTGAATTTCGAGGTCTCAATTACAGCTCAAAACATTCGCGGCTCAAATTAGAGTGATTTTTTTTAAGTATATGCCCAAATCAAAAATGAGTCAACCCGCGCCAGCCAATTTGCCGGTAGTTCGCCGGCGGATTTTCGCAACGTTTCTTTGCTTTGCCGCCCTGGCATTCCGCCGTTGCTTATCGTATCATCGGTAGTCGGCGATTGGAACATCTGTAAAAAAAAATCCGAATTAAAAAAGTACGAGAAAAGATTGTGTTTAAGCTTGCGTTACGGTTAGGCCATCATCGTCGAGTGCGGATATAATGGAATGACGTGCGGTACAAGCCATCGAGTTTGTTGTGTTCGATATCGTGGTTGAAAACTGAGATTGTGGCCTAAAAATAAAGCAATGCTAACTAATTTAAAAAACATTCCGAAGGTCTAATGCCATTGTACAGCAAAATAGCTATGCTCAAAAAAGCCAAAGAAAATCTAAAAAAAAGAATTTTAGATCAAATCCAAAAATAATAAGTCTAATCTTAAGTGATTTCCTATTTTTGAGTCTCAAAAATCAATCATTTAATTTAAAAAAATGATTTAATTTAATGAGAATTTAGAAAATTTTCAAAACAAATTTTTATTAGCTTTTTGAAAAATTCGAAAAAAACTGGAAAAAAATGAATAAACAATTTCCTATAAAAATGTTTTTTTTTCATATTTTTTGGTTAAATATTGGGAAAATGTAAAAACAAACTCATTGCAGCCTAAAAAAATTAAAAATAAGCTGAAAGGGACTAAATCTAAATCAAAGGATTAAGAACTAAAAGGTAATCCATAAATTATACATTTCAACGCATATTTTTACTAACCGGCTCCTTTCAAGTGCCTATCGCCCCGAATCTATTATACGCTTACCGTACGTTCTCGTAGCGACTAAAATGACCGTCATCGGAGAGACATTCGCCCAGCAGAAATGTAGTCGGCGATGACGCTGAAGCAGGCGATGATGCGCTCAATGCATCCTCTGTTGGCGCGCACCCAGCCGACGAGGACGCGTCCTGCGAGAGGAACACAGCCATTAAGACTACAAGAATTCGACAGCAATAGAGCAGTCCTCTACACAACTAGGAAATGATAATAATAACTTTTTTATGTATAAACTACTCTCGAGGATTTAATAATCGAACCAGATTTGCTATGTTTTACGTAAATTAAGTCATAGTTATGAAATTTTGAGTCATAATGTCCGACGAAAAGAAGTAAAAAAAGAGATTTAAAAAGTGAAAAATTGAAAAATCAAATAAAAATATTACGAGATGTTCAAAGTCATTTTTCTCTTTCTAACTTCCCTCCATTCACTTTCTCAATTCACAATTATACCTATTTATTTTATCTATTAATCTCTCACCCCAATTTCAGCGAGATGATTGCATGTGCTAAATAGGCTCATCAAAAAGAAGACATAAAATTTTTTTTTGCTAACTTCTTTGATTTTATTCCAAAAATATAAAAATAATTATATCAAAACGCCACACAAAACACAAAAAAAAACAAAATAATAACAAGCGGTTTTTCGTTTTTGGGAACAAACGATGCTTTTTCCTTTCTTTCTTCTCCTCTTTTCCCTAGGCCAGCTTAAAGTGCGGCCGTTCTTTGTGTCTTTGTTATTATTTTGCCTAAAGAAGAAGGCGAAAAGAAAGAGGAAAAGGAAAGAGAAAAGTGAATAAAGAAAAATAGAAAGAAAATTTAGCCAAAAAAAAATTTGAAAATGAATTTCGAAGGGAAATCGCTTCGGGATCCAAATCGTTTTGAGCAACGTAATCGAAAATATTTTTCCCATTCGCCTCATATGTTTTTTTTTGTTTTTTCTCCCCTTTTCTTTCTCTTCTTCTGTTAGATTTCTTCCTTTCTCATTAATATCCTCCCTTTCTTTCCATTTTTTTCCATATTTCTTAAACGTTTATCTCAATCTTCGGACAATTGTCACCCAAAATTAAACACACATCTAAAAATTATTTACCAAGCCAATTAAATGCCTTAATATCTCGTAAAAATGAACAAAGATAAAATAAAAGAAGAGAAATCTGATAATCTTTTTCAATTTTTAGCCAAAACTTTTGCAGAAAAATAAAAACAAATTTATTACAAATTAAATTAATTTAATTAAATTTTAAAAATGTTTAATTAATTTTCATTTTATTCGTTGAAAAAATTAAATTAAAAAATTTAATGAAAAAGTACCCGATTGCATAAATAAATTAATTGGAAATATCATTTTGTATTAAATATATTAAAAAAATGGAAAGATATCATTCAATGTTTAATTGAAAAATGAAAAACATTTGCATTATGCTAAAAGGAATTTGCTGTGAATTACGGTATTACAGACAGGTTTCGTTCGATGGTTTTCTTACGGTTCGACGACTCATTAGCATTACTAACGTAATTGTGCCCGCTGGTGGGGTTCGGTGCGGCGCCGCCGCCCGTGGATGAGTTGCCAAGAAAGGAGCTACGGCGGACCTTTAAGAAGAGTAACTTACGCCGCAGAATTCGCACCAAACGCCGACGGAACGCCGCCGAGCTGAGACAAAACAGCACAAAGTTGAGCGTTTTGCCGATGATGACCAAAAAGCCGGTGAGCGAATTGATTTGATACCAGAGCGCGTTCGAGTTGACGAAAGGCGGCTTATGACCCGAGAGGAAACTCATCGAAAGGACCACCGCCGATGGACCCTGAGAATACGCAAAATAACTATTATATGGAAATAAAATTCTAAAGTAATATCCACTATAAAAATATTATTTAAAAAAGTTTTAAAAAATTTCTACAGTACCTGTGTTATCGTAAAACAGGTGACAATTGCGCATACGGTCACCGTAACGCGATGTTCCGCCTGGAATTGGACGGTCTGAAAAAAATATTGAAAAGAAAATAGTTCATAGAAATTTTCAATGTTCCTATAAAGGCGCTTACCTGATCGATGCTCCGCCGAAACAGATTTGTCTGAACGTTCTGAGCTCCACTGTTGGCCTCCGAGGCGGCTACAATCGCGGAGCTTTTACGCAACGTTGGCGGCGCACCGTTAGTAGTGACGGAACGCCTCGCAAACGCGGCGCAATTCTCGGCTATGCCAACGGCGGGCGGAAAACGGGTACAAAACGCGTCGTTCAGTTCTCCATTGGGTGGACTAAATGCTGGGCCATAGGAGGGCGGATGTGCGGACGACTTGTGCGACAAGGACGCGCTTTCGCGGGGTGTCGCGCTGACGCATGCACCCTCGGTGGTCGTCGTATTCGCGGCCAGCGTCGTCGCGCAGCCGCCGGACAGCCGACGCGTGCATTTCGCGCAGATTGTCGGCGTGGCCTCCGAGTTGGTCGATGTCGCCGAATGCAGTCGGCTATAGACCAGAAAGCTCTGTTGACGCACAACGAAGAGAAGCGCGACATTCAGCGCCAGCATTATCACAATCGGCAAGACGATGACCACAATGACGTTGGCCACCTGACTCCAGCGTACGTAGAGCCGAATCGCGGTCGGCGTTATATTAGTGTGATTGCCGGGCCAACTGGAGAAAAAAAAATGAAATTATTAAAAATTTATGACCCAAAATTTTTGAGCCAAATGGCCTTTTGTTGACCAGAATTAAAAGACATTTATAAATGAGATAAAAAAATCACTATTTGAATAGAAACTTATCCGAATTAAAAATTTTGCCTAAATTTACTTATATGGTATTTCAACGGGTCGATAGAAAAATTATGCCATTCGATTCCCCGTTGTCCAAAACGGTCGGGACTGAAAAAATTAGCCGTCACTCGTACCTGGGTCTCGAGTTATGAGGCTCCAAAGTCCCGAAAATTTGCCAAAGTTTTGCAATTTTTTTCAGAAAAGTTTTTATTTTTTTGTCAAATGAAATTTGTCATGACACGATTTGCATGATTACTGTATTTTTAAATGTTTCTCGATCTATTTCTTTGCTTTTTCTAGACTCTAGGCTTAGGCAAACAGAAATGGAGGACAGTCCGATTTTTTGAAGCCCCATAGTTCGGGACGCAGGCACAAGACGACGGCTAATTTTTTCAGTCCCGACCGTCCATTACCTTGAATTTTTGATCCAATCAAAAGAATTTTAAAAAATTCCAGCCTTTTGCTGAATTCCGAAGAATTCAAAAAATCAATAAAAATCCTATTTAAACAAATTAGAAATGAACTTACGTATCCTGAATAACGTCGAAGCACTTGGAGATGATTTGCGTGTCGTTGCAAAGCAGTTTCACTACGCAATGATACGAGAAATGATTATAGGAAGTCAATAGTGCCGAACCCGTAATAATGCACACGATCACGTGCGCGGTCTTGCAATAGGACCAGTTGGTTTTCGAGTGTTGAAATGAACGAATCCCGGTCAGGCGCTCCGCGCAAATCGCGATCACGAGCCTTAAAAAAATTAAATAAATTAAAGGCAAGCGATAAGCCCATAAATAAGGCTCAAATTCAACTCAAATTAAGCCAATTTTTTTAATCCCAAAGTCCTTCATTAATAAAATTGGAGAATATTGTTACGTATTGCTCGCTAGATAATCCATATCCAACAGATATGTTTTAACACAAAAACTCAGGAATACGACTTTCTACCCCAAAATAAACATTCTTTTTTGTGGTCCGTAAGAACTTAAAGTAATGGTGTTAAAAAGTCTATGCATTAACCATATCGCCACGGCCGAGCACCAATTCGCCAGCGAAATCAAATGCACTTTTGTGGGCAAATACAGTGATCGAAACGTCAAATTCATGCCGAAATAATCGAAATTCGCCAGTGAATGCGGAATTATGAGAACGAGAAAGAGAATGTCGCAAAACGCTAACGCGACCAGCAAGACGTTGGAGCGCTGCGTGACCTGCGATTGTCGGAAACGTACCTCGCCGCTGAGTAGCACCGTAAGATTGAGGCAATTTCCGACGATTCCGATGGCACACAGCCATGGGAAGAGTCGCGTGTAGAAGAAGTTTTCGGCGGCAGAACCTTGCAGCCGCAAGTACTCCTCGCCCACGCAAATGCTACTCGCCGCTGAGCTCGTCGAGTCGCGAAACAACGACATTAGCCTCTACTATATCGTAATCGTAATATCGTCGGGGATACACAAATTTTTCCAGTTTTCTATCGTAAAATCTCCATTCTTTCAAAACGATAAAATCCGGCGCGATAATTCAATTCGATTACATCATGTAATAATTTTTCGAGACAAAAATAGCCTAAAACCCGGAAATTTAAAGAATATTAAATTGAGATTTAATTTAATTAAAATTCAATTAAATTATAATCTATTTAGTTAATTTTAGATAAATAAATAAATAAATGAATACCAGAAAAAATAATGAAAATGACGTGAAAATTATTAAGTATTAATAAATTAACGAAAAAAGCGAAAAAATAATTTTTAGCGTGAGAAAAAATGAATTTCTTATCAAAAAATAATATTTTATTTTCGTTGCAATTCAAATTAGAATTTTATTGAAAAGGCCAAAAGAATTTTCGAAGATATGTTTTTATTAGATTGTTCAAATACATATAAGTGCAGGTTTTGTTCTAACTTTTTTCTACGATAGATAGAAACGTAAGGTTTTTTGCATTTTGTAGAGCGTTTGTGGGAGACGTGTTTCAGCGATTTTTAAAATTTTCATTTCTAACATTTTTATAGAGGAAAATGCAACGAAAAAAGTGCATTTGGCTGAGCATTTTTTTCAGAGAGTGATCCAATGGATTTGAAATTTTTTTTATGAGCTCCCCTTACATACACTATTAAATCGATTGGATAGGAGCCGAGTCACGAAACTTCAAAAAACGTCAAAAATTAAAAAAACTGCAAAAAATAACAAATTTCGTCATTTTTGACCTTTTTTGGAGTTTCATAACTCGGCTCCTATTCAATCGATCAAGCTGAAATTTATAGAGTGTAATAGTAAGGGAAATTTATAGAAAAAGCTTCAAATTTATTAGATCACTCCGATAACCTTAAGAAATAAATCAAATCGAAAAACGGAAATCGAAAATTTTTAGAAAATTTTTATAATTAAAAAAAATTTTAATTTCTGAAAATTTCCGAAATGTTGCCTATTTTTTTGGATATCGGAAAAAAATGGCTAAAAGCCACGTCCGGTACAACACATTGGAACAAAAATACAAATTAAAATTTTAACAAAAACAGAATGTCAAAACAAATTAAAAAATTTTGAAATATTTTCGAATGGACAGGGTTGAAAAAAGTAAATAAAAATTTGATTTTTTTACCTAAGTCCATTCCTCCTGTTTAAGAATATTAATCAAATTATTATTATCTACTTGTTCCAAAATAAATTTGAATCCTTCAGCCTATAACCTGTTATTTTTACTTGACATTAACTTCAAGTATTATGTATAATAGTTGTATATTTATGTAATAAAAAAATGCTAAAAATAACACAAATATTCTTTTTCTAGTGTTTTGGTCAAAAAAAGTAAAAAAAAATGTAAAAGTAAAATGAGCTTTAAAATTTCAAAACGTGTTAAATAAAGAACGCCAAATAAAAACAAATGGAAAAAAACGGAGAAAAACGGGGAAAATGAACAAAATAAATGCCTTTTAGAAGCACGCCACGGCAAAATAAAGTGTGAACAACACACGAGAACGAATAAAAAAAGCTAGGCTTTTAGGCTTAAGCTTAGACTTATAGAAATTGACTTAAGGTAAATTTGGCTTAAGAGGGAACATTTAAGCTGTCCAAATGTCAATTTCATTAATTGAAAATAATTTTGACTAATGGAGAATGGAGACATTAATTTTTTCAAGTTTGACATTTTCAGGATACTTTTGAGAGGTCTCAAGTTTCGAATCCAATGAGTCCAATGTAGGAATTTAGTTTTTTCTGTACTAGAAAGCAAGTTAAACTAGAAAAAAATTATGAAAATTTTTTTGTCAGTTAATGGGATTCTGAGCTAATAGAACAGATTTGTATGTCAGATATAAGGCAAAATAATTCAGCAAATTACCTAAAATAAATCGTTAAATAAATAAATAAATATTAAAAACGAAAAAAATTTACGCGTTTTCATGTAAAAAACCCGTTATAAAAACAATAATTTTTTGAAGGAGAAAAACATTTAAAAAGCATATTACTCACAAAAACACAACCCCATTTTCGAGTTGGTTAATGAGGCTGGCTTGGGAAATTCGGAGATGGATTTGGTCGGCCCCAAAGTTGGGACTAACAAACGATAATTGACGCAAATTAAAAAGAATTTATTGGGTTGACCGGAAAGTTTTTCGACAAAAATACATCAAAATTGATGGATTTTTGGCGAAAAATTTTTCTGTTTAGCCGATTACTAATTTTCCATTAATTTTTTTTCTCAAAATAAAAGAATTTAACTTTTTTTCTCTTTTTCCACATGAAAATTTGATCTTTTCGGGGCTAACTAGTTATGTGTATAGACTAAAAGCTGCTAAGTCTTAAATCTGTGATTAAGTCTGGAGCCTTATTTTTCATTCTTTTTTTTATCCAAATTGATAAAAGTAAAAAAATTGTCAAACGAGAGAAATTTTTTCCCCTTTTTTTACTAGAGAATGTTTTTCCATTTTTTTTTGTGAAATTCAATTTGAAAGGGGCAAAAAAAGTATGGACAATTTTCAACAAATTTTGCACACGCAAACACAGTGCTGAATAATATAAAATTTATAGAGTCTGATACCTTTTTTTCGAGAAATTAAAATTTCTTGGATAAGAAAAAAATGGAAAAACAAAAAAAGGATAATTTGAAAATAAAAAAAGAAATATCCTACTGCATTTAAAAAATGTTTTATCCCATGTTCTCATAGATAAGCCGCAGAGAAAATTTTTTGAATTTTTAATTGAATTCTATATATATCTGGCTGCTAAGAATTTTCCAGTTTTTCTAATAAAATAGGATTTTGACAGAGTTTTCTCCTAATTTTTCTATATTTTATTTATTATTTTTTCCATTAGTCTAAGCTTTTTTTTGTGTATTGACCGCATGGAAATTTTTGGGAATTTTCGAATTTGATCTTCATTCTGTTATTATTTTATCGGATAAAATTTAATAAATATTTTTATTCGATTAATTGTCAGATTCAAAAACTTTGGTATCTCCGACCATGATTTGGGGATGGTCCAAGTTTTGAAAAATTTTCGAATTAGGGATGTGAAAGGCCTCAAAAAGTGTTGCGAAAATTTTCGTCACGGGCGGACGGACAGAAAATAGTGCTTTAATATTTCCGCTGAATAAAATGACATGAATTTTGTAGTATGCCTTCAGCAAAAATAGGCCCAAACACTACATTAATCAATTTAGATTCATTCTATTCAGTAAAATATTTTTGGGATGAAAAAAACATTTTTTTTTAATACTTACATTTTCAACTTTGACTAACTTTTTAAGGACCAAAAAGCTACTTTTAAGAAAATTCATCTTTAAACATAAAAGAAAGAGTTAAAAGAAGAAAATGAGAAAAAATTGGTCAAAAAGAGAAAAATTGATTAAAAAAATCCCGTCGAAAAAATGGACAAACAATTGAAAAAAAATATTCGGATGAAAAAAAGTTTTAGTCCTATTTTTAGACCTCGTAACTAATAATCATCATGTGTCTGTCTATTTTTGGGCCTTTCACATAAGAAAAAATAGCATTTCGAATATCACTTCAACAACATAATTCAAAATTATGATAAAAACTACTCAAAATACGAACACAGAGTGACCAAAAAATTCGGGCACAAACTTTTTCAATCATAAATTTTTTATTCAACAACGAAATTAAGCAATATATAAAAGGAAATAAACATGGCTTGTACAGAACTTAACGGGCTAAAAGATAAGCTAACAACACAACGATTCATAACTCCTTGAGAATTTTTTCTACGCCAAACTTTGTTTACAATTTTGTTTTTCGTGTATAAGGCGAAGCCGTTTGAGATTTTTTTGAATTTAGTCTTCATTTTCATTCTGTTATAATTAATAGGATCATTACAAAATTTTGCATTCATATTCTAAATATCATAGAGAATATGTAAGTCAAAAATAAAATCCCATCATTCAATTATAATAGAATGAAGGGAATATTAAATTCAAAAAAGTCTTAAAGTCTTATACACGATAAATTAGGGTAAATTTTTTCCAAATTAGTTAGAAATTTGCTTAAAAAATAATCGATAGAGAATTAAATCCTGAATCAATGTAGTAAAAATTAATTTTTTGAAAAAAATCTTTGTGCTTCTCAAAAAAATTGCGAATAATGCATGTTTTGAATTTAAAATTGCGCGCAAATCGGCACAAGTCGTCATTCGGTTCTTTATGTAGAACAGAATTTCTTAAACTATAATCTAAATATGCAGGCAATTTATCTCAATTAATCTGACGACAGCTTACCCAAAAAAAACAGAGTGCCAATTTGCGCGCAAATTTGAACGCGTCCGACATTTTTTCCTTCCAAATCCAACCGGTTGACACGGCGTACGCAATGTGTTAACCAAAGTTGAAAATCACCAAATGTCGCTCTACCTTTATACCAGGGGTATATCGGAATTCCGATTTCCGATATTTTTTCCTTCCAATTTCCTAAATTTTGGCCATTTTTTCGGAAATATCGGAAAAAAGTTGAAAAAATATTGATTTTTATAAGAAAAAATTCTTTTTATAAAACAATTTCCGATTTTCGATATTTCTAATTTTAGGCATTCTTTGCCCTTCCGATTTCCAAAATGTTGATTTATTTCCGAATTTCAATTTCCGAAATTTAAAATTGATTTCCGATGCATACTTGCTTTATACCTCCCAAAAAATATAGAAATTTTTAGAAAAATTTTTCATTATTAAATTGGATTTATTTTGGCAAAATTTCTAACGAATATTTATCAAATTCGATCAACGAAAAAAAAGAGAAATGGATAATGTTAATATTATAAGTACAAGTTAATTTAAATGATAGTATAAGTTAGTATACGTTAGTTTAAAATAGTATAAGTTAGTTTAAATAATGAAATTAAATATAATAGTAACAACAATTATCGAATGTGTCACTTTTCGCATTTTCGAAAGCATTTTTCCCTATAAAAGTGCATTTCTTAAAACTTTTTTTTTCGGAAAAAACTAAAGAAATCGAACGGTGAAAATCCAGAAAAAATCCAAAAAATAAAAAAATATTTCGCATTTTAAAAGGGCAAAATGCAGCGAATAACAAAAATTGAGTGAATCAAATGAAAGTTTTTGCTGAAAGCTTAATGGAAATGCCTTAAAAAATTTTAAGTTTCTCACTCGCTTTGGAAATTCCAACTTGGAATAAAAAAAATATTTTTGTTATCAGTTTTCACGCACGCTCACCAACGTATCCTCGAATTTTGATTCATTCATTTTTTTTCTCTTTTTCACTGAGCGTTAGTTCGGATAAACCGTTCGAAGAATTTTTGAATTTTGACTTGACCTTCATTCTGTTATAAACGAAGTTTAGCTCAAATTTTTTAGACTAAAATTGGGTCTGCTTTAATGAAGATGTTCATTAAATTTCATGCTTCATAAACATAAACACAAAATAATAGAATGAAGGCCAAATCGAAATTGAAAAATTCTTTGAACGGCCGCGTCTTATTTACTCGAACTTAGGATAAATTAGCCACACGTTCACCAATGTACCCTCTAATGATGAGTAAGTGGCTCGCGATCAAACGAGCCAAATGCTAAAAAATCCGATTTTTGGCTGGTTTTTTCGCGAGCCATGAGCCATTTTCTTACAAAAATTTTGTCGAATTTGACTCAAAATTGAGCTATTTGACTCAACTTGGCTCGCAAACCAAATCGCACTGTGAGCCATTATTGAGCCATCACTGGTACCCTCAATCACTTTACTCAACTGTTCATTCACTGATTTACCAACACTTTCACTCAATAATTTACTTAATTTCCTTGCTCAAACTTACCCATTCACCACCCCCCTCCCCCAAACTTACTTATTCATTCCGCCTTCATTTACTTTATCAATCACTGACTCATTAATACATTTACTCTGTCACAAACCTTCTTACTCATTACTTAATACTCATTCACTAATGGACTCACTCAGTTTGTAAATAATCTACATAACCACTCACTAACTTTTTTATTCATTCAGATTCTTCTTTTATCTTAACCTAACTTGTTCAAAATTTAAAAAACATATGAAAAAATAATGCCAAAAAACGAAAAATGATACAAAAATTTAGCGAAAATTGGTCTAAAAAATGCCTTTCGACTTAAAATTAATTTCTCAAAAATGAGTAAATAAATAAAAAGACAAAAAATTGACGTCAAAAATTAATTTATTTAATTAAAGAAATTAAAAAAAAAATTAAAAAAAGGAAGAAGAAAATGTAATTTTTGCAACAGACAAAACAAATGTTTTCGCACAAAAAAAATACAAAGCCCAAGAGCTTGAAAAAAAACAACCGAAATAAGTCCAAAAAATTGAAAAAGAAATGTATTTGTATTTTATCACACATATTACACACACACACACAGACACACGGACACACAACATAGTCTAATTTTGGACTCAAAATTCAGGCTGGAAATCCGAATTCATGAAAATCCGATGCAAAAATTCGGAGATCTGATGAGAAATTTTAAAATTCGAATAAAATGAAAAATTGGTGTTGTGTTTATGGCGGATTATGACTCGTTCCAAGAGTGCAAATTTCACTGAATCGGATCCAATAAAATAAATTGGATCCTAATCGAGTTTTGAACCTTAGACAAGGCTAATTTTTTCATTTTATTCAAGTTTTAAATAACACTAACCCTATTTACGACCCTTCTTGAATGGACCCTAGACACACAAAGCCAATTTTTCATTTTATTCAAGTTTTAAACAACACTAACCATATTTAAACTTTTTTTTTTGAAGTCAAATCGATGTATTAACACCGAGACAAAACGCCAATTATTCATTATATTTGAACTTTTAAAAAACAATTCAAAACTTTTCCATGGAAAAATGAAATATTTTCGACATAAAAAATGACAAATTATTACAAAACTTACGAAAAAAAGTGAAAAAATTTTGCTTTTTAAAAAATAATAAAAAAATTTTTTTTGAGAAGCGAAAAATGAGTAATAAATTGATATTGATAATATGAATGATAATGATAGTAGGAATAAGCGCACAAGAAAATATTATTTATAATGATAATTAAGCAAAAGCAGAGATGATAAATATAGCCAGCCAAAGCTATTATCATTACATATTATCAATCTGAACTGAGGTTGTACTAAGATTGTATAATTGATAATAATGGGCTGGGGCGAAGAAGAAAGAAAAAAAGTGAGGGAGTAATTTTTTAAGTTTTAAGCTTAAATATTTCAATTTCAAGCTCAACTTTATTAGGCTTAAAATTACAAGCTCATTCCAATTAAAATACTCATTATCGGAATCTCTCTCCATTTTCTCTCTCTCTTTGGTGATGATGAGCAATTGGCTAATTACTTTATTATAAGTCTAACTAATGGAATTGAAAAAGAAATATTTTTGCTCATATATTTGAGAAAAGTTTAGACTAAAAGGAAAAGTCCACAAAAAAATCTAAAAAATTAATTTATTTTTGTCGAAAAACTTTTTATAGGGCCCAAAAAAATTATGAAAAAAATGATTAAGCTAAAAATTTTAAAAATATTCCGATTTTTAGTTATTTAGAAACACCAAAAAATTAAAATACTCTAAGTTTGTATAAATAAGATGCGGTCGTTCGAAGAATTTTTGAATTTTGACTTGGCCTTTATTCTATTATAAACGAAATTGAGCTCATAATTTTTAATCTGCAACTTGGACCTGCTTCAATGAAGATGTTTATTAAATTTCATGCTTCACAGACACAAAATAACAGAATGAAGGTCAAGTCAACATTCAACAATTCTTAAACGGCCGCATTTTATTTACACGAATTTAAGTTTAAAAAAAAACTTTTCGAAATTTAAAAATATAAAATAAGATAGAAACTTGTTTATTGTCATTTTTAATGTCTATCAAATAATTTGTACCTAAATTGTTTTTGTATGATTTTGTAAGATATCATTTTAAAAATTTAGAAAAGAGCTCATATTTGGTAAAATTTATATCACCCTAATTCGTGTGTAAAAGGCTGGGTGTTTTGAGTTAAATTTAAATTGGTGCCAATGAGTTCATTCTGTTGTATCGGATTCGTTGGGATCCAAATTTTGTGCCCTCGTTTCAGTTTAATAAAAGTGGGAACAAAATTTGAACTCGCTTGGATCCGATACAACAGAATGAACTCATTGGCGCCAATTTAAATTTGACTCAAAATCCCCGGTCTTATACACACAAAATTAGGGCATATTTGACTTGAATTAATACGTTTTAATGACTCAAGATTATCTCCCAAATTTAAAAACTTTATTCTCTGTTTATTTATTGTTAGAAAATTTTTAGAGAAAGAAAATTTCTCTCTATCCACAAAATATCGAAATTGAATTGAGTTGTCTTTTTTGTTCAACTCCTAAATTTCAAATTCATTTGGATAGCATTTTTGTTGTTTCACTAAAAAAAATTCATTCTGTTATAACTTTTTTTGCTGATAGAAAAATAAAAAAATTGTTGAAAAAAGCTGGCCAAAAGGACAAAAATTTAAAAATAAAAATGAAGAAATGGATAAAAAAAGAAAATTGAATAAATCGAATTCGAAAAATTAAAGTAAAAAAAGCCAAGAAAAAATGCAACGCGAAAAAAAATGCTAAGAATTCTAACGAAAAAATGCCTATAGCAAAAAAAGTAAAATTGAAAAAAATGGAAAAAAATTTACCCTAAGTTCGGGATGATAAGCCGCCCCCATGCATAAGCCGCTGCTTGGCGAATTGAAAAAAAATTGAATTCACTTTTTTTTTCAATTTTGTTGCAATTGATGAAATTTTTTGTTTGTTAGATATTTTTTCGTTTATATTATTAAGTTTTCATTTTTAGCGTATTTTTTATGTATCAACATCGAAAATCATACACTGCAGAATTCAAATTGCGTGCGGTTTCTTTCGCCGAGAAAAATGGAAATCGAGCAGCAGGGAATTTTTTCAGCGTTGACGAATCGATGGTGAGGAGATGGCGAAAGATGAGTCACGTCTTAAGTGCGACTAAACGAAATAGGAGAACATTCCGAACAAAAAAACCCTATTGGCCAGATTTGGAGGAGAGCATCAAGGAGTGGGTATTGCAACAACGAACCCTACAGCGTCAAGTTATTTCCTTTTTTTAAGTTTAGCGTTGTTTTTGGCTTTTCTATCCCTATTCTGTTTGCACCTTTTTTTAAATCAACGATACAAGAGCACTCTAAGATCGCAATTATTCCAGGCGGGCTGACGAAAATACTCCAACCTTTAGACGTTGCAATAAACAAGTCATTTAAAAATCGACTTCGTCGCAAATGGGAAAAATGGATAGTCGACGAGGCTACACATACTTACACGGCCGGCGGGCGTATGCGTCGAGCATCTTATTATCGAATCTGCTCATGGATTCTCGACAGTTTCAATGAAGTGCCTCAAGAATGCGTGCAAAATGGATTTCGACGCGCCTTGGAAGAAGGCGCGCCGATTTTACAAGAACCAGATCACGAAGAAACTGTGGAACTAAAGCAAGAAGAACAAGAAATCTTAGAGGAGGAGGAGGAGGCTGAAATTGTAGCTGAAGCTCTGCCCGAGGAATTTTATAACTTGTTTGAAAGTTTTCATTTTGTTTCTGATGAAAATTTTAATGGATTTTAATTCTATTATAACAACAACTTATTTGTTCTTTAAATAAATTATTTTTGCTTTTGAAACACAAAAAATAAAAATAAAACTCGAAAATGTTTGATAAATTTTAGAAAATATTGCAAAAAATTTCAAATTTATTAAGAAGTGAAATTCGCTTCGGGACGAGTTTGTTCTATAAGCCGTGGCTTATCATCCCGAACTTAGGGTACCTTGATTTCGCGTGTATGGGTGTTTTGAACCAAATTTAAATTGGCGCCAATGAGTTCATTCTGTTGTATTGGATCCAAGCGAGGCCAAATTTTGTGCCCACTTTTATGAAACCGAGACAAAGGCGGGCACAAAATTTGGACCCCAACGAATCCGATACAACAGAATGAACTCATTGGCGCGAATTTAAATTTGGCTCAAAACACTCGGCCTTATACACGCGAAATTAGGGTAATGGAAAACCAAAATTCTTAAAAAAAAATTAAAATATTTTAAAAAATTCATACTTCATTAATAACTTCTTTTTTGAATACTTTGTCTTAAATGTTTTATCCTTCCAAAAAATCTGATTTAAAGCGTATAAACCGCCTTATTAAATTATTTAATTTACCCAAGAAACTGTCATATTCCAGCGAACAAATGTGTTCACTTCGAGCGATCATTGGGCTCAGCGTCATCGGGTGGGAATAGCGGCGAGACGACTTGGCACATCCAATAACTGCCTGGTGGCCCACTGAAAAAGAAAATGATTCGGTGAAAAATAATTTAAAATAAGAAAAGGGGTCTATAAATAGCTTAATTTTTGAATTTTTGAATGCTTTGAAATATGCAATTTTTTATCTAACTTTCCATGCAGTGATGGGTAAGTGGCTCGCGATGGCTCGCAACCCAACGGGCCAAATTTTCTTCGTGATCTCATTTTCTTTTTGCTCGAACCATACAGAATCTATATATAATCAAAAAAAAAACGACTCACTCTCCAAAAAAAGTTTCAAGCTTGGAAAAAATGTAATTGCAAACTTTTTTTAAATTCACATTCATTATTTTCTTGTAGCAAATTTTGCGCTCTTTCGAATGAGATATTTGATTTTTTGATAGATTTTGTCAAATGTTCGATATTTGCTTCCAAGTGGAAGTGGCCATTTTTAGGGGGTCTCAAAAAAATAACGATTCACTATATCAAAACAATATCTAACGAATTTAAAATTGGAAAAGAATCTTCCTATGTTCTAATTAATAAACAAAAAACCAAAATAACTTGTAAAAACAATTGTAGCATTCGTAAAAGCCGCACTTGTCCATTTTACATTAAAAATCGATCTAAATCGGAAAAAAGTCGAATTATGATCCGAATATGCATTGTTCAGAAAAAATAATAGTGCCATCTTTATGAGCACGAAATTCTGTATAATATTTCAGAGCTTTTTCAAGTGCGGCTTTTGCGAATGCTACAATTGTTTTTACAAGTTATTTTGGTTCATTGTTTATTAATTGGAACATGAGAAGATTCTTTTCCAATTCGTTAAATATTGTTTTGATATAGTGAGTCGTTTTTTTTGACACCTATTTCTTTTAATTTTTTTTGATTGTCTTAACATATTTTGTTAATAAAAATTTGTGAAATAAAATACAAGCGTAGGAAAATTGGGTGGTCGAAAACCCGATTATTACGCTAAATCCCCGGCGTATAAGTCGAGGCCGTTCGACGAATTTTTGAGTATTGACTTGGTCTTCATTCTATTATAAACAAAGGCTCATCATTTTTAAACTACAGCTTGAGTCTGCATTAATAAAAGTGCTCATTAAATTTTATGCTTCACAAACACAAAATAACAGAATGAAGACCAAGTCAATATTCAAAAATCCGTCGAACGACCCCGACTTATACGCCGGGATTTGGAGTATATTGTATACATGAATAAATCGCTTCAAATAAATTACAAATTAAAAGTAGACGTACTTTACTCGATTTAACTATGGTATATAAAATCCTGACTCATTCAACACATCTTTATCCCTTGGATTTACTTCCAGAAAAATATTATAAGCAATAGAAGGACTCTATCATTGAGAAATCAAAATACCTCTGCTAAAAATCACAATTTTTTTTGTCAGAACAATTAATCCTTGGAATAAAATATCTGAAAAAATAATTCTCAGTAATAATTCGGAACTATTCTCTAAACGACTCGTGAAAGCGGGAATTCTCAAAACCCAGGCTTATGGCGAGGAAGTGATTTATGAATAATTGCATTTCTTTTTTCTTTCCTTATTGTTATAATTAAACCAAAAGTTTTTATTGACTTTATTATCATTGTAATTTTGCTGTATTATGACAACGTTAGTGTACCTATTGTACCTGTTTGTCCAATAAATTATATTATATTATATTAAAAAAATTTTATTTCCACAAAGAGAGTAAATAAGAGTATAAGTTTAAAAAGTAACCGAATGGAAAACATGAAAATTAAAACAAGTAAAGAAATTTTTAAAAGTATAATTTATAAAAGAAAAGACAAAAATTCCCCAAAAGGAGACAACTCCTCCTCGTCGGAGTCGGCCAACGAGGATGGCGAAGCCGAGCGAATGCCCTCGTCGCTGCTGTCGTCCGCGTCGTCGAAATAGGCGGCCGTCCACGGAGGATAAAGTTCCATCGTCATATGATTTTCGATCACCTCGCGCGTTTCGAATAATGTCGGTGATGATGGCTTGGGTTGCTCGTCGGTTGGAGCCGCGCCAATGAGGCGATCCCTAAAACAAGTTGGATGATTTATTTTGATTGAAAAATAGGCTACATATTTCGTCCAAAGAGGACTCTTTCCTCAATGAAAATAGAATATAGGAAAGGGATGATTTTATCTATTCATTAATTTTATCTCCTCTAGGAATAAACCCGAAAAATAGCTCGAGAATTAACATATTATACGAAATTTTATTCACAAATTACTGCATTTTAAAATTGCTAGAATCTCAAAATGCATCTCACTAACCAATCGCGCTGAGATGTGAAGTAGAAAATGGAGGGCCGCTTAATTCCGCCAAATTTCGTCTCGCCATAGCCGAACGAGGACGCGTCGTCATCGTCGCAATTATTGAGCGTATAGGCGCCCATATTCTCCCACAAGAGCCAATCGCCGACGCGCAGCGAAGTCGGCAGACGACAACGCGTCTCCAACAAATCGAAACGCTCGTCGCCGGTTGTCGGCCCGGAAACCGCGCTGTAAGCGTATCCGTCCGTGAAATAATCCTGAAAAAAAGGAGTAAAAATTTTTAATTGAAACTTCACTAATCCAAAAGCCCGAGTCAAAAAAAAAAATGGGATTGTCCGCTAATGCGAAATAAATATATCGTTATACATTCCTGTGCAAAACTATAGCGCCACTTTAGAAAAATGGCCCAACTTTTAACCGAATTATTCAAACGACGTTAAACTTTATCATATGGCATATTTTCGGATCGAAAATATGATGGAGTAATTAATTTTACAGTATGCAAAATATGTTTTTACGAAATTGGAAAAATACTGTAAATTGCTTGATTTCTTCTTGTGCAAAATTATGGCGCCGTTTATTTTAACCCATAAGTGACAATGAATGTTTTGAGTTCAAATTTGCGCGCGAATTGGCGTTTGCCTTCATTCTGTTCTTTAATTGGGTAAAGCTTTGGAACCACACTCAAAATATGTGCCTAGAAGGTTTCTTATACGACAAATTCTTTTTATGTTTATAAATCCATACAGAACAGAATGAACACATTTGCCAATAATTGCACAAATTTAAATTCGTGTACACAAAAGTATACACGTCGTCACTTATGGGTTAATCACATAGCAAAACAATTTCAAAACAAATAATTAATATTTTGTTGGTCCGCCTTTACATATTTTACAACGTCAAGAAGACGATTGGGCGCACTATGAGCTAACTTGTACAAGATAGCATTCCGATTAACATTATTCCATGCGACAGAAATTGCAAGTTTTAGCTCATTCACTATAGCATACTGTCCGATTGTCGCGATAAACCTCCGGAACCAAAATTCCCCACAAATTCTCTATCGGATTCAAGTCCGGGAAGCGAGCCGGCCAATCTCGACGGCGCCCGGACGGATTTTGTGGATATTGGCACGATCTCCGTGAAGATTCTCGATTTTTCTCGAAAAGGAATTTTGGAAAAGGGATGGGGATGGTTTGGGGGGAGGGGGGGGGGCTTTCGAAGCATCGGGACTCTTCCGCTTGCATTCGAGCAAAATGAATAACGTGGAGTACCAGCAAATTCTCGAAGAATCTAATGGAAAAATACCCAAAGTTCCCGGCGTATAAGCCGCGACCGTTCCACGAATTTTCGACTTTTTTAACTTGGCCTTCATTCTTCTTATAAACGAAATTGAGCTCATCATTTTTAATCGACAGGTTCAATGAAGGTGCTCATTAAATTTTATGCCAAGCAGACACAAAATAACAGGATAATGGCCAAGTCAATAATCAACAATTCGTCGAACGGTTGCGGCTTATACGCGGACGAATTGTTTAAAAAAAAACTTACAAATAGTGGAGCGCAACGCGGATTGCAGTTGGCGTTTATCTGACAGCCGAATGAGCCGTAGTAGCTCTCGTTGGTCTCGTAAATGTACGCATCCGAGTTTATGTCAAAATCTGTTGAAAAAATACAATATAAAGTCGGTGAAATATTTTCCAAATTTTAATTTTCCATAACAATTTTGATAGAGAGAATGGTGGCCTAGTGGTTGTGCGCCCAAGGAAAAAGCTCGAAGGTCTCTCAAAAGCGATCGTTAATATCGAAGCTTGCATAACTCTTTATGCGCTTTCAAATCTTATACTCAATTTTTTTCAGATAACGTATTTTCGAAAATGGCATACTGCATAGAAATTACTGTAATTTCGGGATACTGTATTATCCAAAAAAAAAAGAGTTATAAAAAAAATTTGGTTGGTCTTTAAGTTTTCTCGCAATTGTATGTTTTAAAGACGGGGAGGGGGGGGCAGTGGCCTCTAAAATATTGGATCTCGAGACGTCAATCTTTGGGCTTTTCAGAGGGACAGCGCGTCTAGCGGCTGTGCGTTGGGTTCCGAGGCGAGGAGGTTCGGTTTCGCCACCCCCGAGCCCATCCGGATGTCCGCCATATTTGGAGAGAACAATAGCACAATGTGCGAGTGATACGGCGGCGGCGGCGGCGCTGACCAGGCCCTCTCTCGCGAGCCGCGCCAGCTTCGTATGTGCTTATGCCGAGCAAACCAGCCGATATATTTCGATGGCCGGAATGGCCCTCATCCGAAACCCGCGAAATGATTTTAAGATCATTTCCAACGAGGAAGGATTGATTTGTGGGGCGTTCACGTGTTCCGGAAGAGTCTTAATGAGGCTTCTATGAATTTTCTAGTCTAGTTATTGGACTAGCAAATAGGTTTAATCTTTCTTTTCATCATTTTTTAGAGATTTCGTGAGTGATCGCTTTGCCAAGGGGACGAAGTTCGGTTTCGCCTCCCTCGCCCCTACCCAAACCCGCGAAATAATTTTAAGATCATTTCCAATCGGGCGAGGATTGATTTGTGGGGCCTTCACGTATCGCTTAACAATTTTGATTTAGCTTTAATTTTATCGAATGTACCACTAGCGCGACGTCGTCCCACAACATTTGTGATAAGCGCGAACGCGGACTCGGCGATAAAACGTCCCGGCGTGGCGATAATTTCCAAATTTGGGAATTCATTCGGCGGAAAATGAACGTCCAATGAATGATTGATTTGCTCGCAAATCTGAAAAAGAAAAATTTATTAAAAGACTCCGAAAAAAAAAATTCGAAAATTAATATATTTACCTCCGCAAAGTCGAGCGCGTTGCCGGACGTGCAAAAATCGCCGCCCAGGTTGAGAATGCGCATCGGCGCGCCGATATCGCGCGCCACACCAAAGAGAGCCGCCATTTTTGCAATGGCGCGTTGATAGCGCGCCGGCGTGCCGCCCTGTCCGATGTGAAAGGCAAGACCGGCGCACGGCGAGCCCATTTCGGCCGCCAGTCGAATCAGCTCCGCGGCGTCGGCAAGCGCACAGCCGAAAGACGCCTCGACGTCTTCGTCCGCGTAGCAGCCCACGTCCTCATCGTCGTCTTTCAATGCGGTATTGACACAAACGTTGAGAATGAGTTCAATTTCCGATTTCGTCGAGGCGACGGCGCCCAACAAACGCGTCAAATCGCTAGCGCTTTCAAACGAGACGCGTCGCACACGCGTCGCACACGCATACGCGGCCGTCGAGCGCGTCCAGCAAGCGTTCGCGTAGAGAACGCGTTCCGGCGCGACGTATTCGAGCGCCTAAAAGGAATTAAAATTAATTCCATTTTTAACGCATTTTCCAAGCCCGCCTCGGAAAAAAAAACGCTCAAAAACCAGCGCGCACCTTTTTCACATTCTCGCGGGTTCGGCATTGAAGTCCGACGTCAACGCGGTCCGCCAGTACGCCCAATAGAACGTCGTCCGCGTTGCAGTTGACCGCGTAGAAAGGGCGGACACGCGGCAAAACGTTTTGCCAAATGTCGAGCAAAGCATTCACACGACTTACGTCCATCACGTAAAATGCTCTGCTGTCAGCCTGGAAAATTTATTTTCAAAAAATAATAGAAAAAAATTTATCATTTCACGTTATTTGCAAAGAAGCAAAGGATTCATTTGGTATTCAAATCTTAAAAAGAAAACCTAAAAAATACAAATTTTTCTTAAATAACTAATAATTCGAGAAATAGAGAGAGGAGAGAGCGAAAGAGAGAGAAAAAGAGAGAGAAAAAAGAGAGAGAGAAAAGAGAGAGAAAAGATGAGAAGAGAGAGAGAAAAGAGAAGAGAAAAGAGGAGAGAGAGAAAGAAATAGAGAAAAAAGAAGAGAGAGAAAGAAATAGAGAAAAAAGAAGAGAGAGAAAAGAGAGAAAAGAGAAAGAGAGAGAAGGAGAGAGAGAAAAGAGAGAAAAGAGAGAGAGAAAAGAGAGAGAGAAAGGAGAGAGAGAAAAGAGGAGAAAGAGAAAGAAATAGAGAAAAGAGAAGAGAGAGAGAAAAGAGGAGAGAAAAGAGGAGAAGAGAGAGAGAAAAGAGAAAGAGAGAGAGAAGGAGAGAGAGAAAAGAGAGAGAGAAAAAAGGAGAGAGAGAAAGAAATAGAGAAAAGAGAAGAGAGAGAGAAAAGAGGAGAGAAAAGAGGAGAAGAGAGAGAGAAAAGAGAAAGAGGGAGAGAGAGAAAAGAGATAGAGAAAAGAGAGAGAGAAAAGAGGAAAGAGAGAAAGAAATAGAGAAAAGAGAAGAGAGAGAGAAAAGAGGAGAGAAAAGAGGAGAAGAGAGAGAGAAAAGAGAAAGAGAGAGAGAAAAGAGAAAGAGAGAGAGAAAAGAGAAAGAGAGAGAGAGAAAAGAGAGAGAGAAAAGAGAGAAAGAAAAGAGGAGAGAGAAAAAGAAATAGAGAAAAAAGAAGAGAGAGAGAAAAGAGGAGAGAAAAGAGATAGAGAGAAAAGAAAAAAGAGGGAAAAGAGAGAGAGAAAAGAGGAGAAAGAAAAGAGAGAGAGATTCAAGGAAAAAAGAAAAAAAGAGCCGATTGTATTCGAGGAAAATGGGTAAACAAATGTTATTTGTGCACTCTTGACGATTAACACACATACATCCACACAAATCACACATTCCACACATCTACACAATTCATATACACAGATACACAAACAACAGTTTAACCAACTAATACTCCCAAAACTGTGTGGCATTTTTCGGCTAAAAAATCTCACCTGAAGACTCTTAATGCTGGCCAAATGACGCGCGAAATTACGCGACTCAAATTGGTCGCAAAAAACGGTGACATTTTTCTTGGAAAAAAGCTCCACACGACAAGCGGCACTCATCGGCTTGCTGGCGTTCATCCAAAAAAAAAAAAACGAATTTGTCGAAACTTTTTTTGGTTTTGGTGCTTCCCACTTTTTGTCTTGTCTCTGCTTATTTGTTTGGGGTCTGTTGTTGTGTACTAACTAAGCTGATATGTATACGAAGACGCGGTTGGTACCGCAGTCAAAAAGTCTCTTTCTTCGAAATGTGAACGTGAGTCCCGCTAAGGAGGTCGGACCACGAAGCGTAGGGCGTCCAAAGTAGGGCGACGCTCCTCCTCCTCACCTAAACAAAATTTGATTATTAATATGAAAACGTTGAATGAAAAAGCTTCAAATAAATCATTTTACCAGCAAAGGTGAGCGCAACCGACGACGCTACTACGATGTTGTGGGCCTTCGACGAGTAGCACAATGGAGACGGGCGAGCGACCGAAGCTGAAGAGGATTTCTTCTTTTGCGCTGGGGCCTCTAGGGCGTTGGCCGACGGAATTTTGGAGTGACTGGAAGAAAAGGTCCGCCGGAAAAAGGCGAAAGAGAGGGAGAGAGAGTTAATTTGATACACACACACGCACAACTTCAATGCCCAATACACTCGACGGCTGTTTGTCTGGGCGGAGCGAAGCGAAAACTGAAATGTTGAACATTTGATATTTTCGTTGAACATTCGATATATCGAATCCACCGGATGGCCCTATGAATTATATTGCTGATTTTGGTCCTGTAAAATACAGAACACAGGCTTATCTTTATCGAACGGTTTGAATTCGCTCCAACTTTTCTTACGAATTTTGTTTTAATATTAATTCAAATTGGCGCCGGGATTTGTTTTTGTTATAACTTTTTTTACTTATAAGCAAATTGTAGAATTTTAAAATTCTTTTTACATTCGATTTCCAAGGTTTTGCCATTTTGTTTGGAATATATTTGACGCCAAACTTGTCTTTATACTTGTCGATATTGGTTTCGAATTACGAGTTTACTAATCATTTAAACTTTTTGCTGAAAATGAAGATAATATTCGTTCTGGAAGGCAATATTTAAGCTATTAAATAAAAAAATTACCGAAAATCAATTCGAGAAATTGCGTCAATTTTTAATGTCAATTTTACACATTTGACATTTTAGTTGAAAAATGAAATACGAAAAAAAAAACTAATCGTTCCGGTTAAGAGTTAAACAGAAAATCGAAGATATTAACAAAAAATATACAAGTTGAAAATAATTTAAAATATACAAAGCTACAAAAATAATTCACAGGAGAAAAGTTAAATATACATTATGCAGGATGGCGCAAATTGTGTTATAATTTTTTTACTTTTAAACTAAATTGTAAAATTTTTTTGCATTCGATTCCCAAGACTTTAGGATTTCATTCGACATCAAACTTGTCGATATTGGTTTCGAATTACGAATTCGCTAATCATTTAAACTTTTTTTTACCATTTTTTCAAAAAAAAAGACATTTTCATTAAAGTGAATGGCATAAGGATCAACTCGTCCTAAACATTAAACCTATTTTGGACTAATTTGACATTTTAGTTGAAAAGTGAAGATAATATTCGTTCTATAAGGCATTATTCAAGCTATTAAATAAAAAAATTACCAAAATTCGAAAAATTGCGTTAATTTTTAATGTAAATTTTATATATTTTTGACCTTTTGAAAAAGTGACAAAAAAGTTTTATATGATTAGCGAATTCGTAATTCGAAATGAATATCGGCAAGTTTTGCGTCAAATAAAATGGTAAAACATTGGGAATCGAATGCAAAAAGAATTTTACAATTTGGTTGAAAAGTAAAAAAGTTATAACAAAAACAAATCCCGGCGCCAATTTGCGCCATCCAATGTACAAAATTACCCTAAGTTCAGGTAAATGAGACGCGGCCGTTCGAAGAATTTTTGAATATTGACTAGCCCGTCATTCTGTTATTCTATGTCGGTTAAGCATAATATTTGAAAAGCACCATCATTAAAACAAGCCCAAGATATAATTTAAACATTTCGGGCTAAATTTCGCTTATAACGGAATAAAGGCCAAGTCAAAATTCAAAAATTCTTCGAACGGCCGCGTCTTATTTACCTGAACTTGAAGTAATATTAAAACAAAAATCGTGAGTAAAGTCTGAGCGAATTCAAACCGTTCGCTAAATGATGGACCACCCAATATTCTTTACAAGACCAAAATCAGCAATAAAATTCATGGGAAAAAAAATGAAGAATATTTGAAAAAACTTCGAAAAAACAAGCAACCTTTTTAAAAAACTGGAAGAAAAACGGTAGTTAAAAAAAGATTAGCAAATATCGTTTCAAATACAGTTCCGTAGTCCTGAAAAAAAAATCCAGTTTATATAATATTCAAAATAAATTAAGGGATTAAAGCGTACAGTTGTCCGTTAATTAAGCGATATCAAACAAGATTTTAAAGAAAATAGTTGTCCAGAAAACGGAACGTTATCAACTTTAAAACTTGTCCAAAGCTTAATGTATATGCCAATGGGTTTTTAAGTGCTCGGGTCGGGATCCCAAGGAGGCTCGGCGTTCTTGTCGAGATGGACTTGCGAGTTTCTCGGCCGGGGCTCTACGTACACGACGAGCTCCGACGACTATAAAAAGAAAGAAAAATTAACAAGGCTAGCTTGGGCCAAATGAAACTCAAAAATAGTTAAAATCAAACCCAAATTAATAAGAAAATTTCTTACCGGGACGAGTAATGAATCAAAAACCGCTAAATGCTCTTCTGGCGTAATTTTTGCGGGTGAAATATGGAGATAACGAGGGAAATTTCCATACACACGCTATCTCCTAGCCGTAATATGGAAAAGAAATATAAGTTAGCGAGTGATTTGTTGCTTAGAAAAAAAAAAGTTTTTTCTTTAGAGATATAGCTTTATATCTGAAATGTTTCGAAAAATTAAGTATGAAAAAACAAATTAAAAATCAAAAGTATTCAATAATATTATTATTATTATTCATACGGTCTTATACACACGAAATTGCAATAATTATCTCTATTAATTTCCTCGTATTACAATGTATTTTGCAAACTTTTTCCAGATATGTGGTTTTTTTATTATTTACTAATAAAAAATCAATTAGGTACTTATATATATTTTTCCTTTTAGCTTTTCTTTTAATACTTTTTTTATCATCTTATATATCCAGTTCAAGCGAGTCCAAACTTTTTGCCCACTTTTATTAAACTGAAACGAAGGCGGGCACAAAATTTGGACCACAACGACCCGATACAACAGAATGAACTCATTAGTCATTAGTTTGGCTCAAAACATCCGGACTTACACACACGAAATTTGATAAAATTTTGTTAATAATTATTCAAAAAATTACATTTTCTAACTAAAAATATTTGCAAAAATTGACAAATGCAAAAAAAAATTATTTTTGACATTAAAAAAAATATTTTACGGATTCCTCTTAAATAGCTATTAAGCTTTAATTTAAGCCGGAAGCCCGATAAAAAGCCGATTTTTGTTGTAAAAAAATTACGTAAATGTTCGTTTTGATTATTAATCGCCTTTTAAATTTTCGAAAATCTCAAAAATTAAAAATTATTTCGAATTACGTATCGAATCAGCGAGTGAGGGGATTGGGGAGGGGGGAGGCAAAAAGTTCATTTGTAATCGGATTACAAATCTTTTTGACAAAAATTGAATTAAAACTTTAAATAAAATAATAAAAAGTAGAAAACAAAAATCAAATTGAAAGAACATAGTAAACAAATTTTTTAAACAAATTTTGGGGGTGGCATCAAGTATGATTAAAATGACATCAAATATGAAAATACAACAGAAAAAAATAGATTAAAATTGAATTTCGAATGGGCGGATTGTTTTTTTGTTAGACAAAAAATTTTTATTTTCTCAATTTTTTTAGAAATTTATAGTAAGTTCACCTTCCAAATTGCAAATAATTTTATATATACCTAATAAAATTTAGCCCTATATATTCTAATTTCGCGTGTATAAGGCCGAGTGCAAATTTAAATTGGCGCCAATGAGTTCATCCTGCTATGGCGGGATCCGTTGGGGTCTAAATTTTGTGCCCGCCTTTAGTTTCATAAAAGTGAGCACAAAATTTGAACTCGCTTGGATCCAACAGATCGAACTCATTAATGTCCATTTAAATTTGGCTCAAACACTAGGTCTTATACACGCGAAATCAGGGTAATAAAATTTGTCATTTTATTATATGAGGCCTTTTTGGGGTCTTTAATAGGAATTGAAGTTATTTTTGGACCCATTAATTATAGTTAAGGCGTTTTCGGATCTTCAAGAATATTCAAAACATTGTTTAGTAACTAGTCCGACCCGAATTTCTAGCCAACTTAAACAAAGTTAAGTATTAAAAAATCGATAATTTCGCAATTAAACGTAAAAATTACCTATTTGAAAAAAATTGAAAATACATCAAAATGTAAAATTTAATAATAATAAAAAATTGAAATTAAAAGTAAACAAAATAAATGTTTACGTGTAAAAAAATATTTGAATATCTATATACAAAAACAACCAAATTCCGCCATATTTTCAATTATTTATTTATCCTAATAAGAAAAAAAGTTATGTATAGGTAAATGACAAATGATTTTCAAAATCTGGAAAATATAAAATCAGTTGATTTACAAGAACAGACTATATGTTTTAAAACATTTATAATGTCAACAAATATTTTGCATATTCGATGGGCACATAATAAAAAATGGAAAAATTATGACTGAAATACGTTAAAATTCGGTCACAAGTCGAAAATTTGGGTTTGGTAAAACAAAAATGTGAATAATAATTTCGTTGAAATTATAAGAGTGAAAAGAAGGGGAGAAACGCGGGATGAAGAGGATGAGGGCAAAAAAAGGCAGAAAACTTTTAGAAAAATGTGAATAAATACGGAGAAAAACGACGGCAAAATTGTAAATGAAAATGGGAGAAAATGGAATAAGACAACGTGTGTGATGAAATATGCACACGCGTAACGCGAAATACAAAGATGTACATTTATAAATACACACGATAATGATGCGAATGCATGTACACAATCATAAAATGATGACGAATTTTAGATACAGGAGTTCAGTGACACATAAATGGACGATAGACCTACACGATAAGTCATATTGCATATGTACAAATAAGTGATAAAACATTCTTTTTTAACTCCGATAATTTTAGAGTATATGCGTAAATACGAGCAAACACATACATTCATGTACTTATACACAAACAATGAATGACACACATTATACACATACAAAACACGTGAAAAAATATATTTTTCAAGTTCAGGACACACGTACATTGTACTTGTGTATTCGATACACAAAAACACGTACACAATTGAAAAGAAAATGATGCTATACAAACAGAAATATACGCTAAATCAAGATACACACAAAATAGACAATGTTGAATGTTTCTTCACTGTTCATTCAAATTGGTTCTTGTGTTCTTTACGTTTGAGCTAAACAAAACTAGGCTTTAATAAACACTTGCTTATAAGTTACTTCCGAACTAATAGTTACAAGATTAGTTTATATTATTGGTTTTAAAAGACAATTATGAGTAAGCTCAGAGAGAGAGAGAGAGAGAGAGAGAGAGAGAGAGAGAGAGAGAATTTGCTATATGAAAAATAAAGTAGAAAAGTATGGAGGTAGCAGTAATAAAGTAATATACAGAAACATATTCAGCTTTACTTCTTTTTCTATAGCATCAATATGAATCGCATACTTATGTTACCAGCCGATTTCGTATCCACATACTATGAAGTCTGTTAATTTTCAAAAAGCTTTTCAAGAAAAAGTTCCATAAGTGTATGAAAAAGAAGGCAAACACGAGCAGGCAAATGCCTTGTTTTTATATTCTTATATTTTAGCTTAAAACACACAAGCAAACCTACTAGATAAGAATGTATATAGTTGAAATATTTACACGTATAAAAAGCACATATTAATGGGTTAGAATATACATAATACATTTAGAAATAATAATAGGTATAATGAAAAAATAGTGAAATGAATATAAAATGTATAATTTAGATCGTTATGGCTTTTCGTGTTTTATTTGTACACATCTTTCTCCGTTTTTTGCGTTGCTTTTTCATTTTCATTTTCATTTTACTAACTTGTGAGCTGATAAGAAAAAAGTCGTGATAAAAAATGTTATGTTGGCTGACTAGCGCCAACCAAAAAAATTATGTATATAAATATTTAAAAATACATATAAATTAACGTTCAACGAGACGTGAAAAAGCGTAACGGAAGAAATTTCAGGGAACAGGCAAAAACCACTTTTTCCAAAATAAAATATGCAATGCTACTATTATTAGATATCAAAATTACATTGAACAAATATGATTATAAAATTCGGTTGTTGGGAATTCAATGCCAAGAATAAGAAAAAAAATAAGTGAATGTATCGAGGCCACAGGATTCGTAATCATTTCTGGTTAAAATGAAAGATCAAAAAAGATAAAATTTGTATTTTATTAGCAAAAAATTAGAAAGAAAAATCGGAGAAATGAATTAAAAAAATGGCAGCTGTTCATAGAAAATGAAGAAAAGCAAAAAGCTTACAAACAATAAAAACATTTAAATTTACAAAATTTACAAATTATCGCTGACATTTTTCTCCATTGTTCATCGTCAAATGCCAGACAGAAATTGGGCTAATAGACTGAAAATGACATCGAAAAATCTCTTTAGAAGTTTGGGGAGGAGGGGAGGACCACCAAAATTTTCATTATACTTTTTTATTTAAATTAAAGAATAAATTTTTCTTTAAACTTCTTTTTGAAAGAATAAAACGTAATAATAATAGAAAAAAAAAATTGAAAAATTTCGAGTCGAATTTGATGAGAAAATGGAGAAAAGAATCACGTAAAATCTATTCATATCATAACAAAAATTAACTAAAAACAAAACGAAAAAAAACGAAAATTTAATGGATAAAAAGAAATGTTTATTACCAGAAAAATATTTAGATTTTTAGAAAGAATGGAGAGAGGAGGGGATGGAGAATTGGAAAAATAATTTTTCGATATGGGAAAATTCTAATAAAACACGCATTGAAAAAATTTGAAAAAAAAGAAGGGACAACACAAATTTCTAGAAAATCATCGAACAAATTTAAAAAAATGCGGCAAAATTACATGCAAAATGCCGAAAAAATATTGTTGGAAAATATTTTTCTTTATCAGAAAATTTGAACTGAAACAGAATATTTGATAAAATTTCGTCCACAAATCAAAGAAAAAATTTCAAATGAAATGAATATGAATAAATCAATGAATAGCAATCAGCAATGAGAGCAATTAATATATTAATATGACTGATATCAATATGATTAATAGCAATTAGGCCAGTAGCCAAAGAAAAATAGAGATTTCGGAACTACTCATTGAAATTATTAAAAATAATTAGCCAATAATTGTTTTTTAAAGCGTGAATGCCTCGGCCGGCTTCTATTTCACGCTGGTGGTGTTGATCAACGACGCGATTCGAGACACCGCCGACACGGCGGATACGAGCGTCCAGGCTTCTAAACTGCCATTTTCATTGCTATCAGCAACCGTTAGGGCCGAATGTTCAGTAAATGTTTCGTTTAAAGAAAAAGAAGTATGATATTATGGAAATGATACAATAACATTTGCTGTGATTTATTTATTTTATTTTTTTAAGACCTACAATCATAAAGATGACACAGGCGACGCAGCCGCTGAGAGCTCACGAGAGATTCGTCATCCGCCAAAATCAGAAGCAATTCGTAAGTTTTATGATCAACTTTTTAAAATAAAAACTTAATTTATAGAATTTGAAAGATAAATATATAGATACTTGATTTATTCGCCAAAATAAGAAAAAAATATATAAAATAATGATTTTTATACGAGGGAAGCTTGAGGCGTTTTAGCGATTAAGTATATAAAAAAAATTTGTGCTAAAAACTATGTAGTTTTAGCGACGAGAGTTCGTCAGCAGGCACTTTTCGAACGTACGCACAATTCGTGTAGCGCCACTTCGGTTCGATCAGTGCCGGTCCGGTCGAAACCGGGTAGTCTAGCGACGCGACACAGCAGAAAGTGTATAAAAATGATTGATTTTGAAATGTCGTTAAGTCAGAAACAAAAATTAATTTTTGTTATTGTTATGGCCAATGTCAGTATTGTATTATTTTTTATATCTTATGGCTTATTATAAAATGTTATTAATTTTTTTTAAACATCTCTAAATATCAAAAATTGTAGCTTTATAAATAGAATTCATATTTCAACCTTGAAAATTATCCCTAATCCACATTGATGAACTTCGAAATATTTTATTGTTTATAGAATAAAACAATCAATAATTAAATTATAATCCCTTACACGATAGTTATTGTCGGTTAGGTGTAGAAGTTAATTTAGGTAGGACCACAGTGATTCACGGACTGATATTAATCGATTTATTCATAACATTTCAGATATAAAAGTTTTGAGACCCTGTTAGGACCCATTAGGATCATCGGATCAGAAATCTGATATCGAATCTAAATTCTACGACCCCGATTAGGTAGAGGTTTCCTAAAGGGGGATCGCAAAATCACCATTTGTGGTCAGGACGTTGGCAAGATGGATTAACGGCCATCGTTTGCGTGGCACACCTCAAAAAATATACATGAAGCGATTTGTGGGCGTGGCCATCACACTTCAAAAGTATATAGCGATTTGTGGGCGTGGCTACCACACTTCAAAGGTATATATAAAGTGATTTTTCGCAGAATACTTCAGTCTTCGGCTCGGACAATAATCAAAGCGATAAAATTCTTCAATATGCGAGCGAGGACGGCGATGATAACGGCGACGAGCGCGCCGACGGCGGAGACGGCAGCGACGAGTGCGGCTCCTTCGCATAAAGAAGACGATTCAACCAGGTAAAAAAAAGTGGTTTAATAAATTTTCGTCGTTAATTTTCTAGTATTACGGCCGACGGTCTTTTTTTTGTTTTTCAAATTTTTTCTTTTTTTTTGAATTAATTTTTTAAGCAAAATTTGAGACCTATTTGTGAGAGGTTGT
The DNA here is from genome assembly GCA_024678965.1 of Bradynema listronoti. Taxonomy (NCBI): domain Eukaryota; kingdom Metazoa; phylum Nematoda; class Chromadorea; order Rhabditida; family Allantonematidae; genus Bradynema; species Bradynema listronoti. The sequence goes on from JANLNO010000013.1 coordinate 1,366,215, forward strand.
TATTTTAAAAAATTGGAAAAAAAAGAGAAATGATTGTATTTTTGTAATTAAAATTTTAAAAAACTAGAGTTGCGAAGATTCAAATTTAAAGAATTTTTTATTTTTGGTAATTTCTTTATTTAAAAATTTTGAATGTATCAATCCCCGATTATGATTCTGGAGAATCTATTTCACTTTTAGATATAAAGGATTTAATCTATTTTTCCCTTTTGTTTTTTATTTTTATAATTTAACTTTGCAAATTTTATAACATGATAAAATATTAAAAAATTGTTTAAACCTTTCAAAAAATAAAATTGTTGAATTATTTTTTTTTTTATTAAAATATTCCAAAACTTCGGGATAATTTTATTAACGTTCGAACGAAAAAAGTTTTTTTTAATTTTAAAATTTTGAAGCGAAAATTCAAATTTTTGTTTTTTTTAAATTTTTATGAAAATTTTTTGGCAAAGTTTTAAAATTTTAGGTTTTAGTAAAATGATTGTATTTTGTGTAATTTAAATTGTTAGCAATACTCCAGCATGTATGCTAAAGTACGCAAAAACAATTCGAATAGATTTGATTCATTCTATTTTTCTTTCACGTTATTCACATTATAAAAATAATTTGAATGTCATCAATCTCAACGATTATGATTTGGATGAATCTGATTATCAAATTTAGATGACAAACACTTAATGCGTTTTTTCCAATTTTTGTTGTTTTATTTTTCAAATTTAATTATACTTTTGCAAGATTTTATAACATGATAGAACATTTTTAAAAAACGATTAACAACTATCTCAAAATAAAAAATTGTTGAATTTATTTTTTTTTAATTTATTACATATATATCAGCAACGTCGCAGAATTCCCAAGAGTCAATGCACTTGTATTAATAATAATGATAAAATAAAAAATTGCCAACTAAATTTGATTTTTGGTGCGATTGTTCCTAATTCTAGGGCTTTGCTGTGGCTTATACGCGGATTATGTAATCACATTCGCTCGCGAAAACAGCAATAATTTCATCTGTACTTTTGTTGATTTTGGATTATTTGTGACTGGTTCATAAAAATTTAAATCAAGCGAATTGCAAATGCGCTGGAATCGCCTCAGAAAAAAAATTACTTTAAGTAAGATTTATTTTTTTAAAATTATAAATTAAATTCAAAATTTTTATTCAATCAAAAAGATATGGCCACTTATATTTGATGTTATTGATTAAAAATTTTTTCTAAATAGCAATCTATTTAATTGAAAACTAAAGTATTTTCACATTTAATCGAAAAACTAAAAAGTTTTTAAATTTGTAGTTATTTTGGAGTCAAAATTAAACTAAATGAATTGATAATTTGAAGTGTACAGTCAAATTGTAATTTTTCTTTTTTTAATAGGGATTATTTAAAGATGAAAGTTTGGATTAAATTTATAACCGAATTGCTCTAAATTTATTGAATAAATTAAAGACATTCGGTATATTATTTCAATATACTTTCAGGCTATGCTTAAATTTCTACAAAAAAAAGAATACTAATTAGCTTAATTTCCAAATTATCAAATTTAAATTTTGTTATCAATGACCCAAATGGCCAAAATTTAAAAAATTTTAGTATCGATTTTGGGTTTTTTAGTTTTTCCAATAAAATGTTTGAAAAATTATTTCATAACATCAAATGAGAAACCGATCTTTTTATTGAAGAGGTTAAATATAAATAAGCAAAAATTAAAAAATTTGCTGAATTGACAATTTCGCCTTTTTCTTTAGATCTTAGAATTTTGTATTTTTCTAGGTATTCTTTTCCAATTTGAAATTTTTAAATCAAATTTTGCGTTACTCTTCTTACCTAAAAGTCGATGTGATTTTAGATGTTCCATTGAGGACGAAAACAAACAGGCGAAATTTGTGCAATTCCCTTATTTAAATTTTTAATTGAACCAGACTATTAATTAAAAAAATAATCAACCCGAATACTGTATTGAAATTATCATTTTAAGACTTTCTTTCTTTGCCAAGCAATGTCGATTGGACATAATGCCAGGACGGTATAAAATGACCACAGCAAAGCCCTAGAATTAGGAACAATCGCACCATAAAATCAAATTTAGTTGGCAATTTTTTATTTTATCATTATTATTAATACAAGTGCATTGACTCTTGGGAATTCTGCGACGTTGCTGATATATATGTAATAAATTAAAAAAAATAAATTCAACAATTTTTTATTTTTTGAGATAGTTGTTAATCGTTTTTTAAAAATGTTCTATCATGTTATAAAATCTTGCAAAAGTATAATTAAATTTGAAAAATAAAACAACAAAAATTAGAAAAAACGCATTAAGTGTTTGTCATCTAAATTTGATAATCAGATTCATCCAAATCATAATCGTTGAGATTAATGACATGTGCATTCAAATTATTTTTATAATATGAATCATACAACGTGAAAGAATAAAATGACCACAGCTGTGGTCATTTTATACCGTCCTGGCATTATGTCCAATCGACATTCGCTCGGCGAAATAACAAAGCCCTAAGGTGAGGACCTCATCTGTACGTTCGTTGATTATTTTATTATTAGTGACTGGTTCATAAAAATTTAAATCAAGGCGAATTGCAAATGTTCGCCTGCGATCGTCCTCAAGGAACATCTAAAATCAGCATCGACTTTAAGTAAGAGAGTTGTGTATTTGTTTAATATTTAAAATTGAAAATTTCTAGAAATTATTTATTCTTAAGTGCTAAAAAAGATATGGCCACTTATATTCGCAACTTTTTTCATCATGCTTATGAGATTGATCTCTTCGTAAATGAGATCAATCTCATTTAATTTAGAAACTAAAGTATTTTCACATTTTAATCAAGAAAATCCTACAAATGCAGTCGTTGCACTTAATATTTGTAGTTATTCTCATGGAACTTGTCAAATTAAACTAAATGAATTGATAATTTGGGAGGTGAATAAAGATCAAAATTGTAAATTTATATCTATAGGTGTTTTTGATGGTATTATTAATAAAGATGAAACGTATTGGATTAATAATGATAACCGAATTGCCCTAAATTTATTGAATAAATATAAAAGACATTGTGGAAATTATTTACAATATACTTCCGAAGGCTATGCTCTTAAATCTACTACTAGAGAAAAAAGAAGTACTAATTAGCTAGTACATTTCAAGTTCTCATTAATTTACTTATCAAATGACCCAAATGGCCAAAATTTAAAAAATTTTTAGTATCGATTTATGGCTTTTTTAGTTTTTCCCAAAAAACGCATTTGTTAGAAAAAATTATTAATCAATAACATCAAATAGAATGGCCGTATCTTTTGTGATTGAAGCATTTGGTTAATATATAAATAAGCAATAATCTTACATTAATTAATTTTTGTCTGAATTGAGCAATTTCCGCCTTTTTCTGGTTCATGATCTTTTTAGATATGTATGGTATTTTTACATAGGTATTCTTACGTATCCGCAAATCCCATTCGAAATTATAAAATTAAATTATGCGTTTTCGTCGTGTGCTCTCATCGCTAAATAGCCAAGTGAGTACAGACGGTCCGTCAAATGCGCATAAACTGAAAATGATGAAACTCAAAAATGAGAAAGAAATTTGTGCCTTCCATTTTTTAAAAAAGTTTTAAAAAATATCATTTGAGCCAAAAGACTATTAAAATTGGAAAAAAATTTTATGAACTTTTCAGTTACCCTGTATTTATACTTGTATTACAAAAGAAAATTATCATTTTGAAGACTTTCTTCTCGACCAAGTACAAAATGTATTTCATGATGAAAATTAGGATGAAAATTCTAATATACGTGATAAATCAAGGCCCCAGATTAATCCATCCCAGTTGGAAACGATTTTGGAACTAATCATTTCGCGGGTTTGAATGAAAGCCATCATGCAACCGAAATATCGCCTCGTTTGCTCGGATAAACATCGCTGATACAGCTTGCAAGGTTTAGATTTGCGCATTCCGACTTTTGGGCATTTAATGAAAATTAGCAAAAATTTAATTAAAATTATTAATTTTTTAAATTTTACTCTAAAAATTTACAAACCCGATATTTGCGCATTATACGAAATATGTTACGTTTATTAGGTTAATTTTAAATTTATACCTCCAAAAATAGAGATCGTTGAATTGGCGAATTTGTGGAATTTGCATTAAAGGCGGCCAAGGAACGGGAAAATATTCTTCTAAAAGACTGTAGTCAAACATTATTCTCACACTCGGCGAACACACAAACCGATCATAATGTAGAATCCTGTGTATATGGAAAAAAAAGTAAAAACTAATAAAAAAAGTTATATTTCATATTTCAATTCACCTTTGCATTAGTGGACAAAATCGTATATTTGTACAATACATGAAATCAATATCGATTGCGACTTGAGCTTTTTCCCAAATCGAGCATAAGCTCTCGACAAGCTAGAATAAAAAATTACAATATCGTAGCAAGGGAAATACCGCGCTTTCCCCTCCTCCCCCCTATCCAAAAAAAAAATCTTTTTTGAATTTACAAAATGAAATTTGTAATTAATTTTTTTATTTGTAATTAATTTTTTATTTTTATTTTTGAATGAGCCAAAATGAATCATATCTCTAGCAGTTATACCAAAAACAGTTAGATATAAAATTTAAGAATTTTTGAATATTACTTTAGTTCTTGCATAAATACCTCAAGTTGTTCAGGAATATTGAAGTTTCCATTTGTAGTAATTTGTAATCTTTGTGAGACCAAATATTTTGGTCTATTCTTTATAAGTTCGACGTCATCGGGATTGTTAAAGAACAAACAAAAGTCGTTGAATACAATTTTAGAATTATGAAAAATCCTTATAGAATATTCTATGAAAGGTGGCGAGTTCTCAGTGTAGGCAATAATATTATTAAAACGCGCGCAAACTAAACGCAAATTGCATTCAATAAACTTTCGTTGCATGTAACGAAATACGTCCCACTATATCTCAGATGGCAGGATCACGGAACGAAAGGCCCGATGACGGTGGACAACCTTCCGATGATGAGCAATTTGCCTGGTTGAATATATGCAGTTTAAAAAACACGATTTGAGGCACTTCATTTCTTTTTCAGTTTTTTGTATGCTTAAATTTGTCTTTTAAAGCATTAAAAATTTTTGAAAAAATTCGAAATTTTGCAGCTTATGTAATAAATTTCTTTTTTTCTTTTAAGGTTGAGCTGAATAATTTTTTGGCGAAAGTTGTTATATAGCACTTTTTTAGCACTAAAAAAGTGCTAAATAAAAATTTTACGTTTTAGCAACATTTCTTTAGTGGTAAAAATATCAATGGTGCTAAATTTAGTACTATTTTTAAATTCCCGGGCGAAAAAAAACCGTCAAATCAGTTTGCAGCTAATACTCTAGGTTTGGGTATATAAGACGAAGAATTTTTGAATATTGACTTGGTCTTCAATGAAGACTCTTCATCAACTGAAATTTCAAATTTTTAAAATAGTCAAAAAGCCAAATTTTTTTTCCTAATTTAAAAACCAAGTACAAAATGTATTTCATGATGAAAATTAGAATGAAAATTCTAATATAAGTGATAAGTCGAGGCCCCAGATCAATCCATCCCTTTTGGAACTAATCATTTCGCGGGTTTGAATGAAAGCCATCATGCAACCGAAATATCACCTCGTTTTCTTGGGTAAACATCGCTGATACGGCTTGCATGGCCTAGTTTTGCGCATTCCGACTTTTGGGCATTAAATGAAAATTAGCAAAAATTTAAGATTTTTGAATATTAAGAATATTTTCCCGTTTCTTAGCCAACTTTAATGCAAATTCCACAAATTCGCCAATTCAACGATCTCTATTTTTGGAGATATACATAAATTTAAAATTAACCTAATAAACGTAATATATTTCGTATAATGCGCAAATATCAGGTTTGTAAATTTTTAGAGTAAAATTTTAAAAATTAATAATTTTAATTAAATTTTTGCTAATTTTCATTTAATGCCCAAAAGTCGGAATGCGCAAAACTAAACCTTGCAAGCTGTATCAGCGATGTTTATCCGAGCAAACGAGGCGATATTTCGGTTGCATGATGGCTTTCATTCAAATCCGCGAAATGATTAGTTCCAAAATCGTTTCCAACTGGAATGGATTGATCTGGGGCCTTGACTTATCACGTATATTAGAATTTTCATCCTAATTTTCGTGATGATTTAGTTCCTGATAAACGAAAGAAAAAATTACAATAAAATGAATTTAACAATAGCAAATACATTTCTTTTTAAATATTTCTAAACAATAGATCGTAGTGTATGTAGTAAGACCATCGATCCTAGCGTTTACACTTCATAAATGGTTTACGCTTTATAAACGGCCTTATAAAACGGCTCAAAATCGAAACCTTTAAAAATGGCAACCGGTCACGAAAAATTATTTTTAAATTAGGAAAAAAAATTTGGCATTTTGACGTATTTTAAAAATTTGAAATTTCAGTTGATTACCAAAAATTCTTGCTAAGTTCCAGTGTAAAAGTTGCGGTCGTTCGAAGAATTTCTGAATTTTGGCTTGGTCTTCATTCTTTTATTCTTTTATAAACGAAATTGAGCTTATAATCTTTTATCTGCAACATGGGCCTGCTATAAGACCTGCTTTTTCGTTTATTAAATTTCATGCTTCGCAAACACAAGATAACAGAACGAACGCCAAGTGAATATTCAAAAAAAATTCTTCGTCTTATATATGTTACGGGAAAATATGTTGCACGGCCATATACGTATTTGGCCGGCCATATACGTATTTTCTCGGCCATATAAGTTTTTTTTCCTTTTAAAAACTTATATGGCCGGCCAAATACGTATATGGCCGTGCAACATATTTTCCCGTAACATATACCCAAACCTAGAGTATTAGCTGCAAACTGATTTGACGGTTTTTTTTCGCCCGGGAATTTAAAAATAGTACTAAATTTAGCACCATTGATATTTTTAACACTAAAGAAATGTTGCTAAAACGCTATTTGCTATTGTTAAATTCATTTTATTGTAATTTTTTCTTTCGTTTATCAGGAACTAAATCATCACGAAAATTAGGATGAAAATTCTAATATACGTGATAAGTCAAGGCCCCAGATCAATCCATTCCAGTTGGAAACGATTTTGGAACTAATCATTTCGCGGATTTGAATGAAAGCCATCATGCAACCGAAATATCGCCTCGTTTGCTCGGATAAACATCGCTGATACAGCTTGCAAGGTTTAGTTTTGCGCATTCCGACTTTTGGGCATTAAATGAAAATTAGCAAAAATTTAATTAAAATTATTAATTTTTAAAATTTTACTCTAAAAATTTACAAACCTGATATTTGCGCATTATACGAAATATATTACGTTTATTAGGTTAATTTTAAATTTATGTATATCTCCAAAAATAGAGATCGTTGAATTGGCGAATTTGTGGAATTTGCATTAAAGTTGGCTAAGAAACGGGAAAATATTCTTAATATTCAAAAATCTTAAATTTTTGCTAATTTTCATTTAATGCCCAAAAGTCGGAATGCGCAAAACTAGGCCATGCAAGCCGTATCAGCGATGTTTACCCAAGAAAACGAGGTGATATTTCGGTTGCATGATGGCTTTCATTCAAACCCGCGAAATGATTAGTTCCAAAAGGGATGGATTGATCTGGGGCCTCGACTTATCACTTATATTAGAATTTTCATTCTAATTTTCATCATGAAATACATTTTGTACTTGGTTTTTAAATTAGGAAAAAAAATTTGGCTTTTTGACTATTTTAAAAATTTGAAATTTCAGTTGATGAAGAGTCTTCATTGAAGACCAAGTCAATATTCAAAAATTCTTCGTCTTATATACCCAAACCTAGAGTATTAGCTGCAAACTGATTTGACGGTTTTTTTTCGCCCGGGAATTTAAAAATAGTACTAAATTTAGCACCATTGATATTTTTAACACTAAAGAAATGTTGCTAAAACGTAAAATTTTTATTTAGCACTTTTTTAGTGCTAAAAAAGTGCTATATAACAACTTTCGCCAAAAAATTATTCAGCTCAACCTTAAAAGAAAAAAAGAAATTTATTACATAAGCTGCAAAATTTCGAATTTTTTCAAAAATTTTTAATGCTTTAAAAGACAAATTTAAGCATACAAAAAACTGAAAAAGAAATGAAGTGCCTCAAATCGTGTTTTTTAAACTGCATATATTCAACCAGGCAAATTGCTCATCATCGGAAGGTTGTCCACCGTCATCGGGCCTTTCGTTCCGTGATCCTGCCATCTGAGATATGGTGGGACGTATTTCGTTACATGCAACGAAAGTTTATTGAATGCAATTTGCGTTTAGTTTGCGCGCGTTTTAATAATATTATTGCCTACACTGAGAACTCGCCACCTTTCATAGAATATTCTATAAGGATTTTTCATAATTCTAAAATTGTATTCAACGACTTTTGTTTGTTCTTTAACAATCCCGATGACGTCGAACTTATAAAGAATAGACCAAAATATTTGGTCTCACAAAGATTACAAATTACTACAAATGGAAACTTCAATATTCCTGAACAACTTGAGGTATTTATGCAAGAACTAAAGTAATATTCAAAAATTCTTAAATTTTATATCTAACTGTTTTTGGTATAACTGCTAGAGATATGATTCATTTTGGCTCATTCAAAAATAAAAATAAAAAATTAATTACAAATAAAAAAAATTAATTACAAATTTCATTTTGTAAATTCAAAAAAGATTTTTTTTTTGGATAGGGGGGAGGAGGGGAAAGCGCGGTATTTCCCTTGCTACGATATTGTAATTTTTTATTCTAGCTTGTCGAGAGCTTATGCTCGATTTGGGAAAAAGCTCAAGTCGCAATCGATATTAATTTCAAGTATTGTACAAATATACGATTTTGTCCACTAATGCAAAGGTGAATTGAATTATGAAATATAACTTTTTTTATTAGTTCTTACTTTTTTTCCATATACACAGGATTCTACATTATGATCGGTTTGTGTGTTCGCCGAGTGTGAGAATAATGTTTGACTACAGTCTTTTAGAAGAATATTTTCCCGTTCCTTGGCCGCCTTTAATGCAAATTCCACAAATTCGCCAATTCAACGATCTCTATTTTTGGAGGTATAAATTTAAAATTAACCTAATAAACGTAACATATTTCGTATAATGCGCAAATATCGGGTTTGTAAATTTTTAGAGTAAAATTTAAAAAATTAATAATTTTAATTAAATTTTTGCTAATTTTCATTAAATGCCCAAAAGTCGGAATGCGCAAATCTAAACCTTGCAAGCTGTATCAGCGATGTTTATCCGAGCAAACGAGGCGATATTTCGGTTGCATGATGGCTTTCATTCAAACCCGCGAAATGATTAGTTCCAAAATCGTTTCCAACTGGGATGGATTAATCTGGGGCCTTGATTTATCACGTATATTAGAATTTTCATCCTAATTTTCATCATGAAATACATTTTGTACTTGGTCGAGAAGAAAGTCTTCAAAATGATAATTTTCTTTTGTAATACAAGTATAAATACAGGGTAACTGAAAAGTTCATAAAATTTTTTTCCAATTTTAATAGTCTTTTGGCTCAAATGATATTTTTTAAAACTTTTTTAAAAAATGGAAGGCACAAATTTCTTTCTCATTTTTGAGTTTCATCATTTTCAGTTTATGCGCATTTGACGGACCGTCTGTACTCACTTGGCTATTTAGCGATGAGAGCACACGACGAAAACGCATAATTTCATTTTATAATTTCGAATGGGATTTGCGGATACGTAAGAATACCTATGTAAAAATACCATACATATCTAAAAAGATCATGAACCAGAAAAAGGCGGAAATTGCTCAATTCAGACAAAAATTAATTAATGTAAGATTATTGCTTATTTATATTAGGTTGTTGCATAATTTTCTGACAATTTTTTTCAAAAATTTTAATTTTATTTTTCGAACAAAAGAAACAACAACATTAAATGAAATATGCGCCATTATTATCTACAACAGTCTGCCATTTGATTGGTAATTGAAAGATTCCTCGAGAATAGAATTCCGGCGATCGGGATGCGAAGAAGTCGGCGAGCCCATTTTTCAGGTGTTCTTCATCGTCGAAGTGCTTGTCCCGCAGGTGATCGCTCAGAGCCAGGAACAAGTGGTAATCCGTTGGGGCAAGGTCCGGTGAGTACGGCGGATGGGGCAGAATTGTCCAGCCCAGTTCTCGAATTTTCTGGCAGGTCTGCTTAGCGACGTGTGGCCGGGCGTTGTCATGAAGGAAGAAAACTCTGTCCTGTTTTCCACGAAGTTGCTCGGCAACTCTATCCAATTGTGCGCAGTAGTAATCGGCAGTAATTGTCCAACCGCTAGGCAAAAGCTCCCAATGAACGATTCCTTTAACGTTCCACCAAACTGAAATCATAACCTTTTTGGGATTCAAGTCGGCCTTTGGCGTTGGTATGCCGCTGTCGTGCGTGCTGAGCCACTGGCGTTCGCGCGTATGGTTGACATAGAGGACCCACTTCTCATCGCCGGTGAGCAGATTCTTCAACCAGTCGAACGTACGTTTAAAAGTGAGAAGTTGCATGCAGTCGTTGACTCGCTTCGTTGCTTGAAATGGCAATAACTCATGCGGTATCCAAACTCCGAGTTTTGACACCTTTCCAAGACGGTGCAAATGGCGTGCGATGGTAGTATGGTCGGACGCGAGCAGTGCTTCAAGTTCACGTAGACTTCGCCTTGGGTCTTCTTCCACGAGCTCCAGCAGACGCGATTCATCTAGTTCCGCCGGGCGACCGCTATGCCCATATTCGTCGATGTTGAAGTCGCCGTTTTTGAACTTACGAAACCAATCTACAGTGGTGTGGTAGGAGACGGTTCCTTCACCCATCGAACTGCATATGTTACGGACTGCATCCGTTGCCGAGTGTTTCAGGCGGAACTCGTGAAGCAACAGTATGCGAACCTGCTTACGGTCAAGCGCAGTTTTTTCGGCCATAACAAATAAGATTTCCAATACTGAAACTGTTGTTCAATACTTTACTGAGTGGTCCTTATATATAAATTAACAGCATGTTTCTAGAACATTCTAGAAAGTTTTAGAAAAATCTTAAAAAAAATTGTCAGAAAATTATGCAACAACCTAATATATTAACCAAATGCTTCAATCACAAAAGATACGGCCATTCTATTTGATGTTATTGATTAATAATTTTTTCTAACAAATGCGTTTTTTGGGAAAAACTAAAAAAGCCATAAATCGATACTAAAAATTTTTTAAATTTTGGCCATTTGGGTCATTTGATAAGTAAATTAATGAGAACTTGAAGTGTACTAGCTAATTAGTACTTCTTTTTTTTCTAATAGTAGATTTAAGAGCATAGCCTTCGGAAGTATATTGTAAATAATTTCCACAATGTCTTTTATATTTATTCAATAAATTTAGGGCAATTCGATTATCATTATTAATCCAATACGTTTCATCTTTATTAATAATACCATCAAAAACACCTATAGATATAAATTGAAAAAAGTTGCGAATATAAGTGGCCATATCTTTTTTAGCACTTAAGAATAAATAACTTCTAGAAATTTTCAATTTTAAATATTAAACAAATACACAACTCGTTTACTTAAAGTCGATGCTGATTTTAGATGTTCCTTGAGGACGATCGCAGGCGAACATTTGCAATTCGCCTTGATTTAAATTTTTATGAACCAGTCACTAATAATAAAATAATCAACGAACGTACAGATGAGGTCCTCACCTTAGGGCTTTGTTATTTCGCCGAGCGAATGTCGATTGGACATAATGCCAGGACGGTATAAAATGACCACAGCAAAGCCCTAGAATTAGGAACAATCGCACCAAAAATCAAATTTAGTTGACAATTTTTTATTTTATCATTATTATTAATACAAGTGCATTGACTCTTGGGAATTCTGCGACGTTGCTGATATATATGTAATAAATTAAAAAAAAATAAATTCAACAATTTTTTATTTTTTGAGATAGTTGTTAATCGTTTTTTAAAAATGTTCTATCATGTTATAAAATCTTGCAAAAGTATAATTAAATTTGAAAAATAAAACAACAAAAATTGGAAAAAACGCATTAAGTGTTTGTCATCTAAATTTGATAATCAGATTCATCCAAATCATAATCGTTGAGATTGATGACATTCAAATTATTTTTATAATGTGAATAACGTGAAAGAAAAAATAGAATGAATCAAATCTATTCGAATTGTTTTTGCGTACTTTAGCATACATGCTGGAGTATTGCTAACAATTTAAATTACACAAAATACAATCATTTTACTAAAACCTAAAATTTTAAAACTTTGCCAAAAAATTTTCATAAAAATTTAAAAAAAAAACAAAAATTTGAATTTTCGCTTAAAAATTTTAATATTAAAAAAAACTTTTTTTGTTCGAACGTACAAAAAACCTAATAAAGTATCCTAGAAATGGAAAATTGCTATAAAAAATTCGTATATATTATTTTTTATAAGGTAATCTAATTTCTAATACAAAAATCAATCAACATCAAACTTGTCGATATTGGTTTCGAATTCGAATTTGCTAATCATTTAAACTTTTTTTTACCATTTTTTCAAAAAAAAGACATTTTCATTAAAGTAAATGGCATAATCCTAAACATTAAACCTATTTTGGACTAATTTGACATTTTAGTTGAAAAGTGAAGATAATATTCGTTCTATAAGGCATTATTCAAGCTATTAAATAAAAAAATTATCAAAATTCGAAAAATTGCGTTAATTTTTAATGTAAATTTTATATATTTTTGACCTTTTGAAAAAGTGACAAAAAAGTTTTATATGATTAGCGAATTCGTAATTCGAAATGAATATCGGCAAGATTTGCGTCAAATAAAATGGTAAAACATTGGGAATCGAATGCAAAAAGAATTTTACAATTTGGTTGAAAAGTAAAAAAGTTATAACAAAAACAAATCCCGACGCCAATTTGCGCCATCCAATGTACAAAATTACCCTAAGTTCGGATAAATGAGACGCGGCCGTTCAAAGAATTTTTGAATATTGACTAGCCCGTCATTCTGTTATTATATGTCGGTTAAGCATAAAATTTGAAAAGCACCATCATTAAAACAGGCCCAAGATGTAATTTAAACATTTTGGGCTAAACTTCGCTTATAACGGAATGAAGGCCAAGTCAAAATTTAAAAATTCTTCGAACGGCCGCGTCTTATTTACCTGAACTTGAAGTAATATTAAAACAAAAATCGTGAGTAAAGTCTGAGCGAATTCAAACCGTTCGCTAAATGATGGACCACCCAATATTCTTTACAAGACCAAAATCAGCAATAAAATTCATGGGAAAAAAAATGAAGAATATTTGAAAAAACTTCGAAAAAACAAGCAACCTTTTTAAAAAACTGGAAGAAAAACGGTAGTTAAAAAAAGATTGGCAAATATCGTTTCAAATACAGTTCCGTAGTCCTGAAAAAAAAATCCAGTTTATATAATATTCAAAATAAATTAAGGGATTAAAGCGTACAGTTGTCCGTTAATTAAGCGATATCAAACAAGATTTTAAAGAAAATAGTTGTCCAGAAAACGGAACGTTATCAACTTTAAAACTTGTCCAAAGCTTAATGTATATGCCAATGGGTTTTTAAGTGCTCGGGTCGGGATCCCAAGGAGGCTCGGCGTTCTTGTCGAGATGGACTTGCGAGTTTCTCGGCCGGGGCTCTACGTACACGACGAGCTCCGACGACTATAAAAAGAAAGAAAAATTAACAAGGCTAGCTTGGGCCAAATGAAACTCAAAAATAGTTAAAATCAAACCCAAATTAATAAGAAAATTTCTTACCGGGACGAGTAATGAATCAAAAACCGCTAAATGCTCTTCTGGCGTAATTTTTGCGGGTGAAATATGGAGATAACGAGAGAAATTTCCATACACACGCTATCTCCTAGCCGTAATATGGAAAAGAAATATAAGTTAGCGAGTGATTTGTTGCTTAGAAAAAAAAAAGTTTTTTCTTTAGAGATATAGCTTTATATCTGAAATGTTTCGAAAAATTAAGTATGAAAAAACAAATTAAAAATCAAAAGTATTCAATAATATTATTATTATTATTCATACGGTCTTATACACACGAAATTGCAATAATTATCTCTATTAATTTCCTCGTATTACAATGTATTTTGCAAACTTTTTCCAGATATGTGGTTTTTTTATTATTTACTAATAAAAAATCAATTAGGTACTTATATATATTTTTCCTTTTAGCTTTTCTTTTAATACTTTTTTTATCATCTTATATATCCAGTTCAAGCGAGAGATTAACAATATATCGACATTTTCGCGGCGCCAAATATTATAAGGGGGTGATAAACGCCGCATGTGCGGCGGGCGCGAATTTTCCGAGATTAAAGTGGAATGTGGGGTAATTGGGTGTGGGGAATCTGAAAATCAAGGTAATTTTTTGATCCGACCCTTCTGGGATCCTGTATTAAGTCCAAAATAAGATCCCAAAAATTTTTTTCAAGATTATAATGGAATATGGAGTAATTGGGTGTGGGGAATCCGAAAATCAAGGTAATTTCTTAATCCGGACTATGCGGCGCGCCAATATTTTCGCGGCACCAAATATTTTAAAGGGATAAATAAACGTCGCGTATGCGGCGGGCGCGATCAATATTTAAACATTTTTGGGTGGAACGAAAAGAGCGCTTTTACTTATAAAATAGTTTGTGTTCGCCAGGCGGCGCATTTCTAGTTGTCATATTCTATTTTACAATAGCATATTTTTCCATTGTGATAAACGGATTTTGAATTCTTTTTTACTTACATATATTAATGGAATATTATTATGTTTCAAACATTTTTTTTTCAATTTAAAGGATAATGAACTATAAAATTATAATCAAATAAATAAATCCGCTTAATTTTTTTTCTACTGCTTTTTATAATGTAAGTTCCGATGTATAAGCCGCAGCCGTTCGACGGATTTTTGAATATTGATTTGGCCTTTATTCTATTATTTTGTGTGTGAAGCATGAAATTTAATGAACACCTTCATCAAAGCGGGCCCAAGTTGCAGATTAAAAATTATGAGCTCAATTTCGTTTATAACATAATGAAAGCCAAGTCAAAATTCAAAAAAATTAAAATTTATTTTCGATGCATCCCTGGTATAAACGTTTGTTTTATTAGCAGATTATTTTATATTTTTAGCAAAAAAAATTTAAAAATGCTTTTAAATATGCTAATTTAATTTAGTAATTAATTAAAAATAAAGATACCGAAAATGATCAGAATGAAAATGATCAGAATAATCCTGATTAAAAAAAAATGTGATTTTTTAAAATTTGCAAGACTTTATACCCAATTAATTTTTCTCAAATACTTATACTAAAAAATCTAAAAATTCAAAATTTGAGTATATTTATAGTGCCCGAGTTAGAATTGAACTCATCGTTCAGCCTTAGGTTAAAACTCGCTTAAAAAATTTTCTTGTTGAAAAAACTTAAAAAATATATTCAAAAGTAAATACTTCCGATATTATTCGACCGAAAGCCTTTTATTATTATTTTTATCATACTAAATTTATTATGTACTTTAAAAATGCATAGTTGCATTTTTAATTATCATTTGATTTTATGTACATACAAGTTTTTTAAGCCAATAAATTCAAAAAATTGTTTGGTTTTTGCCTATGTTTTTGAAATTGAAATTGAACATACCAAAAAAATATTGTATTTTTTTGTTTAATCTGAGACAATTGTGAAATAAATAATTCTGATTTTAACATTAAATGAGGACTTTTTTGAATAATTTCGAAGATGACCGAAATCACATTAAAAATTATTTTTAAAACCTTAGTTTTAAAAATTAATAAAATTATTTAAAAATTTAAAAAGCAATTGTTAAAAAAGAAAGTAAAAAATTCTTACCCAAATATAATATGATAGCGCTCAATGGACAAGATGACAATGGCTTTGGCAAAGTCGTTTGTGTGAAACGCACCATCTTCTGACACCCATCAACCACGATAAAGAGAATTGGAAAAAATGTGGCTAGAAGTGTGTAGAATATGACAAGTCTTAAAGATTCCGATTAAATTACCTAGTAGCTTAATTATCGTCTTACCATCTCTTTTCTTTTCTTCTTTACTTTCTAAGATATTCTTAATCTAAGATTTTTGATTTTTTGATTTTGACATTAGCGTTTTGTTTCAAATCAAAGCAAAAATCACAAAAAGAAGCATGCCTAGAGTTTGAACTCAAAAAATATGAAAACATCATTTTAATATCGTTATTAAAAAACAAAAAGAAAAGAATAGAAAAATAAAATTTTTTTTATTTTATTCTCAAAATATTGGCCGATCAAAAATCTCGTTGCTATTCCACATTATTGATGCTAATGAAGAATTTAAAAGAAAAATTGATTGATTTTTTAAATTAATGTGAAGATTTTTGGTGGAGCTGATCACAAAAAGAATATTTATTTTTAATGTCATCAACGTTATTGCGTCGAAAATTTGGTAAAAAAACCAAACTCATTTTTTATCTTTTGGATTCAAATGCTTACGGTAAGAAATTTGTGTCATTTTTTCACGCTTTTTTAACGTTGATAAGATTAAAAGTAAAATTTTTTATAAATGCTTTGAAAACACTGCTTCCAGCAATGACCAATAAAATAAAAATCTCGAAAGTCGAAAATTTTTTAAATTTTAAATTAAAAAATTCAAATGATTTAAATAAAAATGCTTTGCAATCAGGAGGCCCACAAAAATTTAAACAAATGTTTTATATTTTTCAATTGAGGTCTTAATTGAAATTGAGCCTAATACAATGATTAATAAAATGTGTGTGGATTCTTTCATGTCCCCACTTACACCAATACTAAACTCTATATCTCATTTTAAAACAATTCGTTATAAAAACTGAAAATTTTTTTGTATTATAATGAGCCGCCGGATTTTTGTTTTTTTTTTTTTAAATTTACGTTTGGCACATTTGAGTCAAGACTCGGCGATGCGCGACGCCAACGTTGCCAATGTAAGTTTTTCACGTCGTGTTCCACCCATGTCCATGTCCAAAACTTTGAACAAAATCGGAAAGCCGATAGTTTATTATTTGCAATGAATCTCTTGCATGCTAGAAGTCCCGGCTAAATTTACTTGTATGATACTTCAACAGATCGGTACAAAAAGTACGCAATTGGATTCACCATGGTCCAAAACGGTCGGGACTGAAAAAATTAGCCGTCACTAGCACCTGGGTCTCGAGTTATGGGGTTCCAAAATCCCGAAAATTTGCTAATTTTTGTAATTTTTTTAGAAAAAAGTTTTTATTTTTTTGTCAATGAAATTTGTCATGACGCGATTTACATGCTTACTGTATTTTTTATGTTCCTTGACCGATTTTTTTGCTTTTTCTTTGGTTTTATCCGAAAAAGCTTGCTTACTATGGCTTAGGCTAGAGCTTAGGCTTTAGACTTAGACTTAGATTTAGGCTTAGGCTCAGGCTTAGACTTATGATTTTTTTAATGATTTTTTTGAAGCCCCATAACTCGAGATCCAGGTACGAGCGACGGCTAATTCTTTCAGTTTAGTACCGTTTTGGACCAGGGGTAATCGAATGGCATACTTTTTGTACCGATCTGTTGAATAAGTAAATTACTCCGTAAAAACAATGAATGATTAGATTTAATTTAAATTTTGATGTAATTTAGATAAGTGTGAAATGCGTTTATTGTGTATCGCGCTCAATTTACTTCGTAGGGATTTCTAATTTAATATTTAAATACATAATTTTAATACATAATTTATAGTTTTTTAAACACAATTTTTGGTCACTAATAGGCTATGTCATCGCTTTGCGATGATTATAAATATTACTCTATTACGTAGATAAAACAGAAAAATAGAATCACAAAAATTTAACTTTAGATTTGTTTATTTAAAAATGAAACCTAATTTAAGTCATTATTACGCATGCTGATTTGCTGTATGACGGTGGCGACGCTGTCGGAGTGGGCGGCTTACAAAAGTCGTCACCGCCGCGCTCTTTTTTTTTCTGCGGAATGCACGTTCACTTTGTGCCCTACTCGTTGATGAAGACCAATCCGACGTCGTGGCTCACGCAGGTCACGCGACATCGCGCCAGCTTCGCGCTGGCGCGCTCGCGCGATCTCCACTGGAGCCTGGCCGCCTATGAAAGCTCGCGTCGCAATACCAACAACAGCAAAGAGCCGGCCGTGAATCTCAGCTCGCTGACGGCCATCGTTGTGGCCGACGGTAATGGAAAATAATCGAGTTTTTATTCTAATATGCGGCTCATTGAATTTGCCTTTCAAAATATACGAATAAATATTTGCATTTTGGATTGGACTTTATTTTAGATTAAAGCTTTTCATTTTCTGTCCATTCGATTTTCGTTTCTTTACGCTTTTTAATTTTTCAGGCGCCAATCCCTGGTCTCTATCGTCGTGCGATCAATTCCTGGCGATGTTCCGTCCGTTGGGTCTGCACGCCGAGGCGATTTGTCCGTGCGCAGGCGCGCCAGAAACGGGTACGGTGGCGCTTTTTGTGCCTGCCTTCACGTCGGCGATTTTTTTCTTGTACGCGATCGCTTTTCTCTGCTGCTTCTGTTCCATCTTCCATTTATTTAATGTATTAATTTTTACAATTTTTACACAAAAAAATGCGGACTACAAGAGATTGCTCAAAATAATTTAATAAAAAATTGAAATATATTTATTATTTATTTTGAGATTTGTCGAAAGCCGATTTCTGGCGGAACTCTCTGCCTCGTTTGGCGCATAAAAATAGGTATGACTTTTCGTGCTTTTCTAATTTTTATTATGCAATATGTTTGCATAATTTCAAGTGAGAAATGCCTGTGAGAACATGTTTTACCAGTTTATGGAACACAATTTTAAGATATTATTGACACACAACAAATTCCCAAAAGTTAACTACAAAATAAATAATTTTGATATTTGATTAAGAAAACAAAAACATTTTTTAATGAATGGAAAGTTTTAAAAAATATCTAATAATTTTTTAAATACATAATTAAAAAAATCAAATACTTCTTCTAAAAATCACAATTTCTTTTGTCAAAACCATTAGTCCTTGGAATAAAATATCTGAAGAAAATTCTTCGTATTCTTAAAACTCGTGGCATTAAAATTTTAATTCAAGCTTTCAAAACTTATGTTAGACCTCAATTGGAATATACAGCAGAAATATGGAATCCATCCGACAATTTTGAAATTAATTGAATTGAAAAAGTACAAAAGACCTTTATTTTTAGAGCTTTTAAGAAATGTGGAATTAAAATGCCCAAAAAAGATAACTATGTAATAAGACTCAAAATATGTAATCTACAAGATCTGAAAAGTAGGCGTACTTTGCTCGATTTAACCATGATTTATAAAATTTTGACTTATACTAATCATCTTGACCCCTGGATATATTTTGAGGAAAATATTATAAGTAATAGAAGGGCTTTATCTTTACGAAACCAAAATACTTCTAAAAACTACAATTTCTTTTGTCAAAACAATTGGTCTTTGGAATAAAATATCTGAAGAAATAATTCTCAGTAATAATTTGGACATATTTTCTAAAAGACTTTTGAAAACAGGACTCCCAGGCGTATGGCGAGTAGGTGCTTTTTTAATTATATTGTTTTGTTCTATTTAATTGCCTATGTTTCTCTATTTCTGATTTGCATTGTTTCATTTTTTTATTGTATTATGGCTACATAAGCGTACTTATAAGTACCTGTTTGTTCAATAAATTATAAGTTTAAAAATATTTAAATATATTCAGAAGGAAAAAACGCAATCGTATTAGCGGCGGACGGGCGTTCGGTGGCACCAGAAAACAACACCGTTTTTGCAGCCTTTCGACGAATATTTCAATTACCATCAACATTCCGAGAGAAATTAATTCCTAAAAGAAATATTGCCGAATGTATGTTTCTCTGCGTTTAACTTTTCTAACTTTTAAAAGTGATGTTTAATAACGAAATTTTAGATTTACGTGAGGCAAGTGAGAATCAACCTCCACACGGCACAAATTATAAGTTAGTTTTCAGCATTTACTAAATTTCTGTATGTTCGTCACGAAAAATGTCGAACGCTTGAGGCTTTCCGACAGAAAATTAAAATTTGCCGCATAGTCCGGATTAAAATTTCGACTCCCGTTCCGATACTATATTCCACTATTATTATAAAAAATTTTTGGGATATTATTTTGGACCCGGTAAGCTTCCAGAGGTACGGATCAAAACGGACTTCAATTTTAACATCTCCGACTCGATTTTGGGACAGTCTCAGTCTTGAATATTTTCGAATTGAGGACCGGCAACGCTTTTTGAGGCCTTTCCGGTCCTCAATTCGAAAAATATTCAAGACTGAGACTGTCCCAAAATCGAGTCGGAGATGTTAAAATTGAAGTCCGTTTTTTGATCCGTACCCTCTGGAAGCTGGTACCGGGTCCAAAATAATATCCCAAAAATTTTTTTTTATAATAATAGTGGAATATAGGGTAATCGGGAACGGGGAGTCCGAAATTTTTTAATCCGGACTATGCGGCGGCGCCAAAATTTTTAAGTTTTTCTGGTCGGAAAGGCCTCAAAAAGCGTTGCGGACATTTTTTCGTGACGAACATACAGAAAATTTTAGTAAATGCTGAAAACTAACTTATAATTTGGTAGCCGTGTGGAGGTTGATTCTCACTTGCCTCACGTAAATCTAAAATTTCGTTATTAAACATCACTTTTAAAAGTTAGAAAAAGTTAAACGCAGAGAAACATACATTCGGCAATATTTCTTTTAGGAATTAATTTCTCTCGGAATGTTGATGGTAATTGAAATATTCGTCGAAAGGCTGCAAAAACGGTGTTGTTTTCTGGTGCCACCGAACGCCCGTCCGCCGCTAATACGATTGCGTTTTTTCCTTCTGAATATATTTAAATATTTTTAAACTTATAATTTATTGAACAAACAGGTACTTATAAGTACGCTTATGTAGCCATAATACAATAAAAAAATGAAACAATGCAAATCAGAAATAGAGAAACATAGGCAATTAAATAGAACAAAACAATATAATTAAAAAAAGCACCTACTCGCCATACGCCTGGGAGGTCCTGTTTTCAAAAGTCTTTTAGAAAATATGTCCAAATTATTACTGAGAATTATTTCTTCAGATATTTTATTCCAAAGACCAATTGTTTTGACAAAAGAAATTGTAGTTTTTAGAAGTATTTTGGTTTCGTAAAGATAAAGCCCTTCTATTACTTATAATATTTTCCTCAAAATATATCCAGGGGTCAAGATGATTAGTATAAGTCAAAATTTTATAAATCATGGTTAAATCGAGCAAAGTACGCCTACTTTTCAGATCTTGTAGATTACATATTTTGAGTCTTATTACATAGTTATCTTTTTTGGGCATTTTAATTCCACATTTCTTAAAAGCTCTAAAAATAAAGGTCTTTTGTACTTTTTCAATTCAATTAATTTCAAAATTGTCGGATGGATTCCATATTTCTGCTGTATATTCCAATTGAGGTCTAACATAAGTTTTGAAAGCTTGAATTAAAATTTTAATGCCACGAGTTTTAAGAATACGAAGAATTTTCTTCAGATATTTTATTCCAAGGACTAATGGTTTTGACAAAAGAAATTGTGATTTTTAGAAGAAGTATTTGATTTTTTTAATTATGTATTTAAAAAAATTTTTAGATATTTTTTAAAACTTTCCATTCATTAAAAAATGTTTTTGTTTTCTTAATCAAATATCAAAATTATTTATTTTGTAGTTAACTTTTGGGAATTTGTTGTGTGTCAATAATATCTTAAAATTGTGTTCCATAAACTGGTAAAACATGTTCTCACAGGCATTTCTCACTTGAAATTATGCAAACATATTGCATAATAAAAATTAGAAAAGCACGAAAAGTCATACCTATTTTTATGCGCCAAACGAGGCAGAGAGTTCCGCCAGAAATCGGCTTTCGACAAATCTCAAAATAAATAATAAATATATTTCAATTTTTTATTAAATTATTTTGAGCAATCTCTTGTAGTCCGCATTTTTTTGTGTAAAAATTGTAAAAATTAATACATTAAATAAATGGAAGATGGAACAGAAGCAGCAGAGAAGAGCGATCGCGTACAAGAAAAAAATCGCCGACGTGAAGGCAGGCACAAAAAGCGCCACCGTACCCGTTTCTGGCGCGCCTGCGCACGGACAAATCGCCTCGGCGTGCAGACCCAACGGACGGAACATCGCCAGGAATTGATCGCACGACGATAGAGACCAGGGATTGGCGCCTGAAAAATTAAAAAGCGTAAAGAAACGAAAATCGAATGGACAGAAAATGAAAAGCTTTAATCTAAAATAAAGTCCAATCCAAAATGCAAATATTTATTCGTATATTTTGAAAGGCAAATTCAATGAGCCGCATATTAGAATAAAAACTCGATTATTTTCCATTACCGTCGGGCACAACGATGGCCGTCAGCGAGCTGAGATTCACGGCCGGCTCTTTGCTGTTGTTGGTATTGCGACGCGAGCTTTCATAGGCGGCCAGGCTCCAGTGGAGATCGCGCGAGCGCGCCAGCGCGAAGCTGGCGCGATGTCGCGTGACCTGCGTGAGCCACGACGTCGGATTGGTCTTCATCAACGAGTAGGGCACAAAGCATGTATATGAATTATATAATTTTTTAAATTTCATTTAGATGACCAACGTGAAAAGGTACATAGACTTTTTTCGGGCAATGTTGTTGTCGCCTGTATCGCCATTATTGGCGAAAATGCCAACCCACCTTCAAGACTGTATGTTGTGGATACCAATTATGCACTGAATGCCCCAATTTTGTTTTGGATTTATTTTTGTTATTTTTTTTTCAAAATCAAAATTGGTTTTTAAATTATTAATTTTTTTATTCGACTTTTCAGAATTTATCATCTTTCTTTAATATTAAACTTGTCATAATTGATTTTAATTTTCGAATTTTGTTTTTTGCCACTTTTTATGATAAAAGAGAGTAACTATCGATTACGAGATAAAAAAGTTATAGCAAAAATAAATTCCGGAAAAAATTGGGCTACTTACTTTTTTGTAAATTAAGAATTGAAAACTTTTATTTAGCGATTCTCATTCGTCGCCTACTACGGAAGAGATTATTGCACATTTGATTTCTCTCTACTTCCGAGGAATCTTTAAAGCAAAAAGAGTATGTTTTTAAATTATTTATTAAATACCGGACGTCCCGAAAAATGACCTCCAAACAAATTTGCATGGAAATTTTATTTTTCAACAAGAACAAAAAATTGATAATGAATACGATAAACAACAATTATGACTATCACACATTCAGCCGGTTTCAAAGTGGGCTCCTTTAGCGGTGATACGGAGTCCCAAACGTGACCAAAAATTTTCGGCGATCTCTTTGGCAGTTTTTTGATGATAACTTTTTATTGGGGTGAAATATTTTTACGATTTTAGTTTTATTCTAAAGCCCATTTAATTCGGTGTGGGAGCTATCCAAGATATTTTATTATCCTTTTTAAATTAACTTCAATAAATATTAAAGAAATGCTGACAGTTAGACACATGATAAACTTGAAAAAATTAAAAACTTTCGTACTAGCAAGAATACAATTTGGCGTCATTTTTTACGACACCTGTATTTTAAGATTCTTATAAATACATAATTTACTATTTGTGCATTAAGTTTTTATATCATTAATAATAATAATTGGTATTACATATTATTAGGTTAAAACTGAATGACCACAACAAGATGGTTATGTCAAAACATAAAACGATTAAAAGTAAAAGATTAGATTTGAACATAAGCCTAAAATCCAACTAATTTAGCTCAGATTTAAGCCTAATACTCTATCCCGTTTTGTCCACCACTTTATAGTTTCAACTCTTGCAAAATTTGCTAAAAAAAAATGTTTGTAATTGTTGTGACGGAGTTATAAAAAGAAATTCTAAGTATGTGATCAAGGTCCGTGTAGCTCAGTAGGTAGAGCAGCGCTCCGGTTAAGCGTTGGTCGCAGGTTCAAGTCCTGCTGCGGAAGTTACCTTTTTCACATACACAACAATTTGGCGATCAGGATGAGATGGCGCGTCAAGCGTCATCATCTCGAACTCCGTGCCGCTGGGTAGCGCCGTAAGCCGGTATTTGGCCGGGAAGTTAGTGGTCAGCTTCCCTTAGGCCGCGCGTAATGTTGAACCAAGCATAAGTCCGGAATTTCTATTCCAAAAACCACTCCGGCAGTTGGTCGCGCAATTCTATTATGCGTAAAAATGCTTGTATTTCAATGTATTGCCATTGGTGCTAAGCTGGTCCGGGGATCTAGTCCTGTGACCTTCCACATCTTCGTGGTTGCATCTATTAACATCTTGAACGGGGAGATGTTGTGACGGAGTTATAAAAAGAAATTCTAAGTATGTGATCAAGGTCCGTGTAGCTCAGTAGGTAGAGCAGCGCTCCGGTTAAGCGTTGGTCGCAGGTTTAAGTCCTGCTGCGGAAGTTACCTTTTTCACATACACAACAGTAATGATACATTGAGCATAACGTTTATTGCTGTTTATATAGAATTTAAATATAGAAACCAATAGGGCAATCATACAAAAATAACTTTTTGACTATTTAAAAAATATACTCTTATTTACTCAACATAATGATAGATCTTATTAATTACGTGATACGTAAAAATTTACAGGAATTATAAATAAATAAAAATATATAAAAATAAAACTTTACAGGCGATCATCCTGGTCACATCTCGTGGTGAAACGAAGCTCTTGACTCCATCTATATTTTCGGCCGAGGTCCAGGACATTTATGCGCCTTACTGTTTTTTTGGCAAACCATCTTGCTTCGGCTACGAATTTTTCGAAAATATTGTTCAAGAAGGGCGTTACGAGGGTATTTTTATGCTATAATTTTTGCTTTGTATGATTCAAAAATTTGAACATTTTATTTGATACAAAATTTTTTTATATTTTTTGCTAATTTGGTAATCGTTTGAATTTTTTTGCCGTATTTTAAAAAGTCAAATACCCTAATTTTCTCGTGTATAGGGCCGCCCCGCAGATAAGACCGGTCTTATACATGGGTATTTAAAAAAAAATTTCATACTTTTGTATAAAATAGAAAATGCTTCAAAAATGCTCTAAAAATATCTTTTTTCATACTCAGTCATAAACAAAGAAAAAAATAAATAAAATTTGAAAAATTTAAAAAAAACACAAAGCAAAATTTATCCTTTATAAGGCTGCAACACCCTATAGATAAGGCCGCACCCTTGTATAAGACCGATCTTATACACGCGAAATTAGGGTTTTAATTAACAAATATTCATGAAAGCTTATTCTTACAAAGATTTTAAAAATATGTATGCTGCAAAAGGTTCAATTTTTCTTCGGTTTTGGCACCATATTTTTAATATTGAAAATGTTAATTAAAAAGAAAATAAAAAAACATTGTAGTATTTTTAGCATATTGTCGATAAAAAAATATTAAAAATTATAAATTAACTGTAAGAACTTTTATGAGATTGTGTATGCATTAGGGGTATACCTGAAATGATTATAAAATTTCGGAAATCGGTTGTTATACAATAGTAATTTTAGCTAATTTCCCTAATGATCAACTAACTCCCAAATTGGAGAGTCTATTTGATTATGTCGCGGATAAATCGTTTTTTTGCAATAAAAATTTTAGCGGTGTGTTTTTTTTTGTATTTTTATTTTTTTATGTCTGCTGAATGTAAATAATATTTTTAGCATATATAAATTTCACTGAAGAGTCTCGATTTAATTATATAAGGCGATTCAGCTACGTATATCAGGTAAATAGGTTGTTATTTTAAAATTGAAAAAAAAAGAAATTGTCTTTTTATTGATAAATCAAATAAATAATAGAGTCAAGATTCAAATTAAATTATATTTTGAAAATTTATTATTTAAAGCTCTTTCAGGATAACGTACCATATCCACAATAAACCTCGCCATCTTTCTCTTCATTTAGACCATATAAGAAAATAATTATTTTGTTCTGTGTTTGTTGCTGATCTTCTTGTATAATAAAGTTGTACAATTTGTCTGAACACACGATAATAATAATAAAGAAATTGGATTACCTTATAAAAAATAATATATACGAATTTTTTATAGCAATTTTCCACTTCTAGGATATTTTATTAGGTTTTTTGTACGTTCGAACGAAAAAAGTTTTTTTTAATTTTAAAATTTTGAAGCGAAAATTCAAATTTTTGTTTTTTTTAAATTTTTATGAAAATTTTTTGGCAAAGTTTTAAAATTTTAGGTTTTAGTAAAATGATTGTATTTTGTGTAATTTAAATTGTTAGCAATACTCCAGCATGTTTGCTGAAGTACGCAAAAACAATTTGAATAGATTTGATTCATTCTATTTTTTCTTTCACGTTGTATGATTCATATTATAAAAATAATTTGAATGCACATGTCATTAATCTCAACGATTATGATTTGGATGAATCTGATTATCAAATTTAGATGACAAACACTTAATGCGTTTTTTCCAATTTAAGATATATATAGCAACGTCGCAGAATTCCCAAGAGTCAATGCACTTGTATTAATAATAATGATAAAATAAAAAATTGCCAACTAAATTTGATTTTATGGTGCAATTGTTCCTAATTCTAGGGCTTTGCTGTGGTCATTTTATACCGTCCTGGCATTATGTCCAATCGACATTCGCTCGGCGAAATAACAAAGCCCTAGGGTGAGGACCTCATCTGTACGTTCGTTGATTATTTTATTATGAGTGACTGGTTCATAAAAATTTAAATCAAGGCAAATTGCAAATGTTCGCCTGCGATCGTCCTCATGGAACATCTAAAATCAGCATCGACTTTAAGTAAACGAGTTGTGTATTTGTTTAATATTTAAAATTGAAAATTTCTAGAAATTATTTATTCTTAAGTGCTAAAAAAGATATGGCCACTTATATTCGCAACTTTTTTCATCATGCTTATGAGATTGATCTCTTCGTAAATGAGATCAATCTTATTTAATTTAGAAACTAAAGTATTTTCACATTTTAATCAAGAAAATCCTACAAATGCAGTCGTTTCACTTAATATTTGTAGTTATTAGTTTTACGTTTTAGCAACATTTCTTTAGTGTTAAAAATAGCAATGGTGCTAAATTTAGCACTATTTTTAAATTCCCGGACGAAAAAAAAACGTCAAATTTGTTTGCAGCTAATACCCTAGGTTTGTGTATATGTTACGGGAAAATATGTTGCACGGCCATATACGTATTTGGCCGGCCATATAAGTTTTTAAAAGGAAAAAAAACTTATATGGCCGAGAAAATACGTATATGGCCGGCCAAATACGTATATGGCCGTGCAACATATTTTCCCGTAACATATATAAGACGAAGAATTTTTTTTGAATATTCACTTGGCGTTCGTTCTGTTATCTTGTGTTTGCGAAGCATGAAATTTAAAAAACGAAAAAGCAGGTCTTATAGCAGGCCCATGTTGCAGATAAAAGATTATAAGCTCAATTTCGTTTATAAAAGAATAAAAGAATGAAGACCAAGTCAAAATTCAGAAATTCTTCGAACGACCGCAACTTTTACACTGGAACTTAGCAAGAATTTTTGGTAATCAACTGAAATTTCAAATTTTTAAAATACGTCAAAATGCCAAATTTTTTTTCCTAATTTAAAAATAATTTTTCGTGATCGGCTGCCATTTTTAAAGGTTTCGATTTTAAGCCGTTTTGTAAGGCCGTTTATAAAACGTAAACCGTTTATGAAGTGTAAACGCTAGGATCGATGGTCTTACTACATACACTACGATCTATTGTTTAGAAATATTTAAAAAGAAATATTTAAAAAGTATTATTGTAATTTTTTCTTTCGTTTATCAGGAACTAAATCATCACGAAAATTAGGATAAAAATTCTAATATACGTGAAAAGTCAAGGCCCCAGATCAATCCATCCCTGTTGGAAACGATTTTGGAACTAATCATTTCGCGGGTTTGAATGAAAGCCATCCAGCAACCGAAATATCGCCTAGTTTGCTTGGATAAACGAAATTTTTTGGGGCGGACTCATTTGCGAAGTGATAAAAGGAGATGTCACGCTCGGGAAGTACCATGAACATATTTTTGATGATATGAAGACTAATATTGAGGAAAAATTATTAAAAGAAATGATCCAAGTATCTAATGTTGGAATAGAAATGGAAGAACAAAAGCAAAACTCTGTGGTTCCCCATGAAATCATAAATGAAATTCAGGATATTTTTGAATCTTATTATATAAAATACTGGAGAATTTATGTAACCGTAGGAGTGACTTTAGTTTACATTTTCCTTGTTAGATCATTAATATATGTCGTATCACCAGTATTTTCATTTAATTTTAGAAAAGAAAAAAATAAATATATTAATGACTATAAAATTATATATATAAATATACTATATTAATCTATAAATATATCTATCGCTATAAATCTATAAATCGTCGATCTATGGAAACTGCTATACCATTAAATAAAAATTTAACTAAAAATGAAATTGATGAAAATTTAGAAGCTTAAAACGAAACAATTTTTCAAACTGAGCCTCTAGCTAGAAAATCTATTAGTGGAAAAAGAAAAGTAAGATTAGCTGAATTTCCATCCATTACTTCATTAGATAATAATTAAAAATTACTCATATTTTAAATGGGACTTGTAATTTTTGATAGTAATACAAAAAGTTACTCAATAGTTAATGAAAATAAAAAAGAATATGTAGAAATAATAAAATTAGCTGATTCTGATCAGAAGTTTAAATTAGCACAAAGTGAAAAAATAAAAAAAGATTCTGACCAGAGGTCAAAATTGTCACAAAGTGATAATAAAAATATAGAAAATAATACAATTAAAAGACCAAAAGGTTAAATTTTGTTAATTTTCGCGACATTTTGAATTTGCAAAAGCTTTGCTTTCATTTTTAAGAGAAATTTTGAAGCTTTTCACTAGTTTTATGAGCTCAATCTTGAAAAAAATAAAGTGACTTTGAGCCAACACTTTTATAAACTTAATCCAAACGATGTTTTAAGCCCAATCTCGAGGAGAATTTAAGTGTTTAAATGAAAAATTTTAGAATAATAAAACTGTAGGTACTACACATATGCACAGTCTACTCTCATTTTCTAGAAACAAATTTTACCTATTACCGAAATGTTAAAAATTATTCTAGAACAAAAAACCAATTTTATTACCAATCACACAAATACATTGCCAAACATCATGATATTTCTTTTAATTTGCGAAAGATATTCGTTGTAGTTTTTGCTTGGCAAAAATGAGATTTGCTTCTCCCCGAATAAAGCCCTTTGAACAGAACTACGTCAATATCCTCAACAATGTTCGCCAGATTCCACTTCGTGAAACTAATCTTTCCCACTCGGATACGCTCCTCCCTGTCTGCATGCAAATATTCCTTGACGTCAGCGCTCTTCGTATGATGGTCAACCCGAATAAAAAGTTCGTTTAACGATTTGAAATATTAGCAATAAAAAATGGGTTAAATACTTTTATTATAAAAAAAGGTTTAACAAAAGTAGTCTAAAGATACCTGAAGTCCACTATGCAGAGATTCTTGTCGCCGTCCAGCCCATAATTGGCCGAATGCAAGTCAGACAAATAGAGAATCCTACGTAGAAGTTCCAGTTGGAGTTTGCATTCACCGCTGATTATAGAACGGGCTTCAAGCGCTCGTTTGAAACCAAGAACTAAAATATATGTAAATAGAATATATATAAAAATGAAAAAACAACCTCAATTATCAAAAAAAAGCACGCACCATCTTTCGTCGCGATGTAGAGAGCGAATAAGGAATGATGAGTATTCGGTAGAAAATGTACTTCTGGCCCAACCTTTATCATTTCTAGCAGCCGGTAGACGAATAGCTCGCGAAGGTCGGGACCCGTGTGATTTGAAGAGCGAGTTGCGGTGTCCAAATAAGTCTTAACATGGTACTTCCCGAGCATGACATCTCCTTTTATCACTTCGCAAATGAGTCCGCCCCAAAAATTTCGACTCATAATTTTAATGGCAAGGAAAATTTATGAAGTCAAACTTCTCTAAAAGATATAAAAATAGTAAAAACTTTTATTAACCCATAAGACTCACTTGTGCTCCACTGTTCTCCTTCGGCTTGCACCTTATTTCGATTTGGGGATGCTCCGGGCTGTCATTGAAGAATTTCGAAAAATAATCGTTAGCCGCATATTCGATGTATTTGTTGTAGAAAGAAGGTGGTAGATTCTAGCAACTTCAATTGTCGCAGAGCCTTGTCGACATCAGCTTTGATTCGATGTTGTTGTTTCGATTTGATTCGATGTTGTTGTTCCGATGAATTCGCTCACTTTTTGGATGCGAACAACAAATACATCGAATATGCGGCTAACGATTATTTTTCGAAATTCTTCAATGACAGCCCGGAGCATCCCCAAATCGAAATAAGGTGCAAGCCGAAGGAGAACAGTGGAGCACAAGTGAGTCTTATGGGTTAATAAAAGTTTTTACTTACTATTTTTATATCTTTTAGAGAAGTTTGACTTCATAAATTTTCCTTGCCATTAAAATTATGAGTCGAAATTTTTTGGGGCGGACTCATTTGCGAAGTGATAAAAGGAGATGTCATGCTCGGGAAGTACCATGTTAAGACTTATTTGGACACCGCAACTCGCTCTTCAAATCACACGGGTCCCGACCTTCGCGAGCTATTCGTCTACCGGCTGCTAGAAATGATAAAGGTTGGGCCAGAAGTACATTTTCTACCGAATACTCATCATTCCTTATTCGCTCTCTACATCGCGACGAAAGATGGTGCGTGCTTTTTTTTGATAATTGAGGTTGTTTTTTCATTTTTATATATATTCTATTTACATATATTTTAGTTCTTGGTTTCAAACGAGCGCTTGAAGCCCGTTCTATAATCAGCGGTGAATGCAAACTCCAACTGGAACTTCTACGTAGGATTCTCTATTTGTCTGATCGGCCAATTATGGGCTGGACGGCGACAAGAATCTCTGCATAGTGGACTTCCAGGTATCTTTAGACTACTTTTATTAAACCTTTTTTTATAATAAAAGTATTTAACCCATTTTTTATTGCTAATATTTCAAATCGTTAAACGAACTTTTTATTCGGGTTGACCATCATACGAAGAGCGCTGACGTCAAGGAATATTTGCATGCAGACAGGGAGGAGCGTATCCGAGTGGGAAAGTAAAAATAATTGTTAGTCGCATATTCGATGTATTTGTTGTCCGCATCCAGAAAGTGAGCGAATTCATCGGAAAAGATGCGGACTGTGGAGCCAAAGTGTGGATAAGATAGAAAAAAGGTGGTAGATTCTAGCAACTTCATTTGTCGCAGAGCCTTGTCGACATCAGCTTTGATTCGATGTTGTTGTTTCGATTTGTTGGCGGACTTGTAGAATGCGCAAAATTCTGTCCAATTTGGAAGCGAAGAGTGTTTCTAAAATTAAATTTACATTAACACAGAAAAAATTAAGAAAATATTAAATAATCTTAGACAAAAATTTTATAAAATTCACTAGCTGTACAATAATTGTTTAATGCAATTTTGAATCTCAAAAATTATTAAATTTATCTTCAAAAAGATCTATGTCAATATCCAATAAAAAGTTCAAAATAAGAAATATTAAAATTGCATTTAAAAAATACCAGAACTACATGTCAAAATAACTAAAAATTTTAAACTTACAACGATCAATTTATCTAGATTACGTAGTCCAATTTGTGGTAGCTGACTGTTTAAATCAAAATCATTAATATTTCGCCCATCGACCAAAAAGATATTTAGCATTTCCTGTGGAATATTCCATTTGGACGAAATAATATCTTTAAGTTGGCGCAAAGTAGCCTAAATTGATTTTATTAAAACAATATTCAATAATTAAGTATTAAATTAGCTACCTGCTCGTCGAACTCCCACACAAGATCATTATGCGTCGCTTCTTCGTGATCGTGCAATAAGAATCGTATTTGCTTGAAAATAGCTAAATTAAAAACATAATTAATATTAAAAATTGTAAAAAATGTATTAAATAAGCCTTATTTTATAAGCTATATAAGTAGACGGAAACAAAATAAAAATGTAATATGTAATATAAATTCAAAGTATGTAAAATTTAAAAAAAGCCTTCCATTTTTTGAAAAATTTGACTAGCTTAAAAATTTAAACAAAAATAGTTCTTTTAAAAAAAGCACTGGATAAAATAAATAATTAATGAAATTTAAAAACTAAAAGTTTCACTAATAATTTAGTGAAACTCACTAATAATTTAACGTAAAACTTGAGAACAACCTTCTTTAATTCTTATTTGTAAAAGATGCCACGGCGAATAAAATTGCAAAAATTTAGCTATACATAAAATTTTGCTATATATATATAATTATACAGTTAAATACAGTTAAATACAGTTAAAAATACAGTTAAAAATTTTTGGCATTTCGCCTATATTTAAAAAATTTAATATTACATTAAATAGGATTTGAAATTTGACAAAATTTGCTTGCAATAAAATAATGAAAGTAAAGTTATTTTTTTTATCATTTATATTATAAATCAAAAATGAATTTGAATAAAATAAACGGTTTTATTACACGCGAGAATTAGACGAACATTTTTGAAATGTAATCTTTTGAACATTCGAAATATTTTCAAATTTGCGCTCGATTACGGCGTGCTCTGTCAAAAATTTGCAATATTATTCGCCGTGTAAACTAGAAAAAAAAATTTTTTTGAAAAAATTTAAACATAACGTCAAGACAAAAATTTGTGCCACTTTAAATTTTCTTAATGTGTTGAACAGAGGAAAATTTCTTTTTGATGTTTGCTTTATACCATTTATTTATGGAAAAATTTTAAAATAAAATTACTAGAATTTTTAGGCTGGGCAGATTCTGGCGAAGGTGGGTGAACTTTGGTGATAATGAAAAACAGAGTTAATTTGGGAATTTTCTTAAATATTTTATTAAATTGTTGGCTAAAACATACACTGCCGCACAAAATTATAGCGCCACTTTAGAAAATAGCATAACTTTTAACTGAATTATTCAAACGACGTTAAACTTTACCAGATGGCATATTTTTACATCTAAAATATGATGGAGTAATTAATTTTACATTATATTCTGTATTAACCAAATGCTTCAATCACAAAAGATACGGCCATTCTATTTGATGTTATTGATTAATAATTTTTTTAACAAATGCGTTTTTTGCAAAAAACTAAAAAAGCCATAAATCCTAAAAAATTTATACTAAAAAATTTTTTGAATTTTGTCTATTTGGATCACTTGATGATAAGTAAATTAAATGAGATTGATCTCATTTACGAAGAGATCAATCTCATAAGCATGATGAATAAAATTGCGAATATAAGTGGCCATATCTTTTTTAGCACTTAAGAATAAATAATTTCTAGAAATTTTCAATTTTAAATATTAAACAAATACACAACTCTTTTACTTAAAGTCGATGCTGATTTTAGATGTTCCTTGAGGACGATTGCAGGCGAACATTTGCAATTGGCTTTAATTTAAATTTTTTTGAATCATTCACTCATAATAAAATAATCAACGAACGTACAGATGAGGTCCTCATCTTCGGGTATTATTATTTCGCCGAGCGAATGTCTCGCACCAAATGCGACACAATGCCGGGACGGTATAAAATGTCCACAGCAAAAGTCCTAGAATTAGGAACGGTCGCACCAAAAAACCAAATTTAGTCGGCAATTTTTTATTTTATCATTATTATTAATTAAGCCCACAATTAAATGATGAACATAAAATGATCTTTTAAAATTCAATTGTAAAATTTTATTGCAATACGAACCAGAAATTTGAGCAACACGCACACTTTTAACTTTTTCCGTCATAATAGAATCATTTTTTCGATAATCAATTTGACTATTTTATTAGAATTCTTTATCAAATGCTTTTTGAATCAAATTTAAGCTAACGTGAAAAATTTTTTTAACTCATTCGAAACCACTGCAAAAAAAATGCGAACGGACTATTATAGCAATTATTTGAATTTTTTTCCTTTATTTTGTTTTTAGTAAAATGAAAGGCTCGTCTGCAAATATAACGGAATCCAAAATTTATTCGAAAGGCAGGTTGTACACCAAAAATTAGGATAAAATGAAAAATTGGGAAAATTTTATCAGTTAAAAAAATTTATTGTAATTTGTAAATAAAATTTTATTCAAAAATGTACATACAACATCATTTTCTCACAAGTGAATATCTGCAAATTAACGTAAATAAGCTCAATAGCTCCTCAACTTCGAGCTGTAACCGATCTCTGAATCGATTTTTCTTAATGAAACTTTTTTTTAGAGAAGTCCGAAACATTTTCGATTCCTTTGGAAAATAAATTTTAATATTCAAAATTTATTAAAAAATTCAGTCAATTTTACAATTTATGCTCTTCAATTAAAGTATATCTGCATATTTGGACAATCAACAAAAATGGACTCCATTACTTTTAAGCGATATGTATAGATATATAAATGTATTGAAATCGAAAGAAAAATATATATATTATATATCCGGAATTTATAATCCATTTATTACAGAGAATAATCAACTAAAATAATACTCATTAGAAAAAAAAGGAAAGATAGGAGAAATTAAGGAAACTCAAAAGTTGATGGCCGAAAGACAGGTGCGTAAAGTGTTCGCGTGCGAATCGTGCTTCTTGGCTGCCTCCTCGAGCCTGTAAATAAAGCGTGAATTCATTGCCACTGAATCCTATTATCCTAGTTTCGTGTATATAAGGCCGGGTGTTTTGAGCCAAATTTAAATTGGCGCCAATGAGTTTATTCTGTTCGTATCGGATCCGTTTTGGGGTCGAAATTTTGTGCCCACTTCTATGAAACCGAGACAAAGGCGGGCACAAAATTTGGACCCCAAAGGATCCGATACAACAGAATGAACTCGTTGGCGCCAGTTTAAATTTGGCTCAAAACATTCGGCCCACGAAATTAGGAGGATTATTTGTAGAGAATGTCAAACTGATATTATGAGCTTCAATAATAATTATATGAATTTAATGAGAATAAAAAGGCAAACTGCGCGACGAGATCCTCCGTGTTGGATTGTGTGTTGAGCCGAAAATGGGCCAGCAACCGCGACTCATCCATGGCGCGAATCGTTTGTCGGCGCCATTTCTCCAACAGCTTATTAATGCCGTCGCGTTGGGACTCGTCGGCGTGCAGGACGCCCTGCGCCATGTCGAGCTCTTTGGCCAGACTGGCGATTTGCTTCTCGATGTCTTCGGTCTCCTCCTCGAGGTCGCCAATTTCCTTGCGCAATTTGCGCAGCGAAGATTCGCGAGCTGGAAAAAGAGAGTAGAAATAAATTTAAAAAAAAAGACACAATCATTCAAGAAGAACTAAATTATTAGAATTTCAAGTTGTTTAAACATTTTGGAATAAAAATTGTGGTAAAATAATCACATTACTCACATTTGTTATAATCCAAAAACTCTTTGCTAAAGATCTGGATCCCATTTAGGCCGAGTTCCTTGTCGTCCTAAACTAGGCATGAAAATTTTAAATTTTTTTAAATAAATTTTAAAATGTTTGAGAATTTTTTTTACAAAATCATCCAAAAAAATATTTTACCTCACGGCTCTTTTTGGACGTGGATTTTTTGCCTAAAAAAGAGAAAAATGTTACCAAATTAAATAAAAATAATTTTACGAAAAAAACTCACTTTGAAATTGTTTATAATCCTCCGAATTTTTGTAGCTTTCCATTTCTTTCTCGTATTCCATACGGCTAATAGCTGCCTTTTCCACATACGGCTGAAAAAAAATTATTTTATAATTATTGACAAAAGTATGGGAAATTTTTGTAACACAATAATCATTTTAATCGTTAAAAAATTTGTTTTGAATATGAATAAATTTTTTTTTTTAAAGTTATAATATAATAAATAAAATTATAATATAAAAAAAAGTTATAATATAATAAATTTGTTATTCTTATAAGTTAAAGTCACTCAATAAATAATTAAAAATTAAATCCCAAACCTTTCGTTGCTCCTCGTCCATGCCAGTCCATATGCCAGCCAAATGCTTAATGTTACCGACGGCTTTCGATTGTTGACAAATAAAATGCATATAAGCGGACTTTGGAGGTTTTGGAGCGTTTTTATCACGTATCGCGCGAGTACGCTACAATTTAAAATATAAATGTATTTATAATTTAAAAATCACTCAAAAATGTTCAAAATTGGAAGATTTTTAAGTGAAATCTAGAAAAAAAATGTTATAAAATCGAATTATTTTAATATATTACCTTAACGACTATACCGGCCGTGCCGTTACTTTTCCGTTTCATTTCGACAAGAAAAAACTGAAAATATAACAATATAAAATCAATTAAATTTCAGTTTTTTGTATGTTTAAATTTGTCTTTTAAAGCATTAAAAATTTTTGAAAAAATTCGAAATTTTGCAGCTTATGTAATGAATTTCTTTTTTTCTTTTGAGCTTAATAATTTTTTGGAGAAGCGAACGTCAAAAGTCATTATATAGCACTTTTTTAGCACTAAAAAAGTGCTAAAAAAATGTTATAAAATCGAATTATTTTAATATATTTTTAAATTTTACGTTCTAGCAACATTTCTTTGGTGTTGAAAATAGCAATGGTGCTAAATTTAGTACTATTTTTAAATTCCCGTGCGAAAAAAAACCGTCAAATCTGTTCGCGGCTAATACTCTAGGTTTGGGTATATAAGACGAAGAATTTTTGAATATTGACTTGGTCTTCATCAACTGAAATTTCGAATTTTTAAAATACGTCAAAATGCCAAATTTTTTTTCCTAATTTAAAAATAATTTTTAGTGACCGGCTGCCATTTTTAAAGGTTTCGATTTTAAGCCGTTTTATAAAGGTTGTTATATAGCACTCTTTACCGCTATAACGCAGTTTATAAAGCGTAAACCATTTTAAAGGCTTCGATTTTGAGGCGTTTTATGAAAGTTGTTATATAACACTTTTTACCGCTATAACGCAGTTTATAAAGCAAGCGTAAACCGTTTATGAAGTTTAAACGCTAAGATTGATGGCCTTACTACATACACTACGATTTATTGTTTAGAAATATTTAAAAAGAAATGTATTTGCTGTTGTTAAACTCATCTTATTGTAATTTTTTCTTTCATATTATCAGGAATTAAATCAACATGGCGTGCATGTACCCCCGCCACTTTGCCGATGTTCCAATTTTCTGGGACGACCAGATTTGGACGGTCGACGATGATGTCGGATTTTTGGAAGCGAAACGAATTTTGGAAAAACCGGCATGCTTTTTCATATTATTTTTTTAAATAAAAACTTGAAACAAAACTGAAATTATAAGTACATTGCAGAAGAGCACTAGCGACGAGAATAAGGCTGACGAGTCGCTTCTGGCGTCGATTAATGGTTCGAATCAGAATGCCGAAACGTCACAGCCATCGCAGGCCCATGGTGAGACTTCAGCGGGAGGCGCCGGCAACATTGGAGGACTCGGCGAAATCGACGACGACGACGAGGAAGACGACGTTATGGACGATGCTTAATCGGATAGTCGTTCAGGCACTTTATTATTAAAATTGAATAAGTAGTCCACACAATTTTACCTTTCATATTTCCTCTTTGGTTTCGATCTCAATTCTTGTTATTTTCTACTTGTTATTTTGTAAATATTTATGTATTGTTAGAAAATATTTTCATTGAAAAACATTTTTATATTTACAGAATAAAAAACAATTTTCACATTCCAACAAAAAATAAAATCGAAGAAAGAAAAGAAGAAATTTTAGTGCGTTTTCACGTTTAGAAGATATGTAAAAATGTGTTTAAAAAAATAAAGTAATTAAAAGAAAAAGTTTCATTTTTGAATTTGAGAAAAACATTTTTTTCCATTATGTATGCCGTTTATTATAAGATAATATTAGAGAATTGTGTAATAAAGTATACTGCTTAGAATAAATTACAACTAGTAAATGTTTGACTATTTTATAATTCAGAAATTATAAATGGAAAAAAATGGATTGAAGAGAAAATTGACTAGGACTTATGAGATTATCAAATTAATTAAGAATCATCCTCAATGAGAGAAAATGAGAACTGTTTTGACTGATTGGAAAATTGACAAAAAAAAATATTACCCTAATTTCGCGTGTATAAGGCCGGGTATTTTGAGCCAAATTTAAATTGGCGCCAATGAGTTCATTCTGTTGTATTGGATCCGAGCGAGTCCAAATTTTGTGCCCGCTTTCTTTTCGATTTCATAAAGGTGGGCACAAAATTTGGACCCGCTTGAATCCAATACAACAGAATGAATTTATTGGCGCCAATTTAAATTTGGTTCAAAACACCCGGCCTTATTTACGCGAAATTACTATTTTCGCTTGGTTTGCCATATGTTGAAATTCTAAATAATAACTAATGAAGAGAGAATACCCGCCAACTCGAGAATTGATTGATTAACAGTCTCTCGTATTCAATATATTAAAAGGACTGTGTTGTGGGCTCATTTTCCGGGACTTATTGAAAGATTTCTCAAAACCCACTTAACTTTCCAAGTGCTTGTAAGCAGCCAGATAAATTTGGGTAGAAAAAATTAACAAAAATGTAATTCAAGTGAAAAAAAACTAATTTTTCGTGAGCCAAATAATGAGTGGATAACTAGAATGATTAAGTCACAG
Organism: Bradynema listronoti; assembly: GCA_024678965.1. Classification (NCBI taxonomy): domain Eukaryota; kingdom Metazoa; phylum Nematoda; class Chromadorea; order Rhabditida; family Allantonematidae; genus Bradynema; species Bradynema listronoti. Next base: position 1,405,040 of record JANLNO010000013.1, read on the forward strand.
CTCGAATATATAAAAAGGGATGATTTTTTTCTATCGAATCTCTTAACAGGAGAAGACATTATACAAAGTAATTTACACACAACCCCGTTTTTTTTTTTTGGTTGGCAATTGATGGCAATTTTTACAACGTTCAAAATCAAAAATATCAGTTCAGAATGGAAATTGTTTTTTATAGTGTATTTGTGAAAAATAGATTGTAAACAAACTGATAATACATATAAATGTGTGATTTATCCGAGGTTACATGTATATGTAATTTAGTGGTCAAACGAATTGACTCCACAAATGTATCCAAGTCAACGAACCCGTGTACAGCAAAAAAGAGAGGAGTTGCTTTTCATTTTCACAAAGCTAATATTTCCCCTCTCCTTCTCCTTTGGAGCATTTTGTTTAATTGATTTTTTGATTTTTATGATCAATTTTCTTCGCTTTTTCAAATGCCCGAATCCACGGACGCGGCACGATTGAGGAAGGCGCGTGTCACGGAGCCCGGCCGCTCTGCATCCGAAAGCATCGGATCGTGATTGACGCCATAGATTTTGATAGCCTTGCGGCCCATCCGCTGCAGGAGCTCCTGCGACACACGATGCGCGGTACGCAACGAGGTGTGCCATTCCTTTAGCGAGATTTCGTCCTAAATCCACGCATAAATATATTCAATTCCTTTAAAAAAAAATTGGAAATTGAATAAATGGGTATACCTGATTCGTGAGAATCACACGCGTTTCTTTGAAACCTTCCTTGAGCTTTATGGCGATAGCATTCTCGCCTTTAACCGGCTGTAATTCCGCATAGACCTCGTCGATTTGATCCATAAAAACGAGCTGAAAATTTTTCAAAAAAATTATCTTAAATTATGCGTCAACCCAATGCATATGCTGAGCATTTTAAAAGTTTCTCCGTACAATGATAATACCCTAATTTCGCGTGTATAATGCCGGATTTAAATTGGCGCCAATGAGTTATATCGGATCTGTTGGGGTCCAAATTTTGTGCCCACTTTTATGAAACCGAGACAAAGGCGGGCACAAAATTTAAACCCCAACGGATCCAATACAACCGAATGAACTCATTGGAGCCAATTTAAATTTGTCTAAAAACACACGGCCTTATACACACGAAACTAGGGTATTATTGAAGCTCATAATATCAGTTTGATATTCTCTACAAATAATCATCCTAATTTCGTGGGCCGAATGTTTTGAGCCGAATTTAAATTCGCGCCAATGAGTTTATTTTGTTGTATCGGATCCTTTGGGGTCCAAATTTTGTGCCCACCTTTGTCTCGGTTTCATAAAAGTGGACACAAAATTTGGACCCGCTTGGATCCAATACGAACAGAATGAACTCATTGGCGCCAATTTAAATTTGGCTCGAAACACCCGCGGCTTATACACGCACGAAATTAGGGTAATAATAATTATTTTTCTGTTCAATTTTGCAGCCACACACAAACCTCGGGTTTTCCACTCAACGACTCGGGATAAAGCTCCAGTCGACTCGGATATAATTTTCCATATTTGGTCTGCCACGCCGACGTGAATGGGCCGCCAAGCTTTTTGATATAGCCGTGAATTATCACATCCGAATCTATAAAATTTAAAAAAGCATATTAAATAGAAAATATTCCATTAAAAATAAATTCTATTCTCATTAAATCTGGTTCATTCCTCCTTTTACAAATACCTTTCTCGTCCACATTAACTTTGGTCTTTTGCTTGGCCTTTTTCTTCATTTCCGCCTTGTCCGCGTCCTGATTGACGACGTCGAAAACTGTCTCCGCGATTTCGTTTTGCCATCTTTCGGATATGATAATGTTGAAGTTTTTGTAAAGTTCGCTGTCCGATTCGGCCAGCTGTAAAAGAGGATAATACAGCTATAGTCGAGATCAGTGATGCGGGCAAGTGGCTCGCGATCAAACGAGCCAAATGCCAAAAAAAATTTCGGTTTCTGGCTGGTTTTTTCGCCATTTACTTGCAAAAATTTTGGCTAAATTTTGTTGAAATTTGGCTCAAAATTAAGCCATTTAGCAGATTTCGGCTCGTAAATCAAACCGCATGGACCCGCAAGTCACTTGTATTGAGACATTTATCCATTACTGCTTGGCTCAAATGACTTTAAAGGCTCCAAAATGGAGCCAAGTCGGAACACTACTTACGAGTCATGGAGAATTTCTTGTTTGGAAAAATTTGGCTCAATTTTGTCCAATTTTAACTGTCGCGGCAGCGAGAAAAACTAATTATTTTGTTTAATTTATTTTTTTATTTCATTCATTTAATCTTGTCTTATTTTATGAGTAATCAAAACATGTGGCTTGGAATCTAAGTAGGCAATCAATGTCTAACTCTTTCTTCTACTTTGCCTCATGTTCAGTCTCGGAAGTACGCTTAGTTGCTTGGGAAATACTCGCATTTCAATGTGTAGCCATTGATGTGTAGTATGCACTTTGCGTCCCGAAATATTATTTTCGCACTTATTCATTTTTCATTATTGATGCCGATTTACTATTCAAATAATATGCAACATTGTTTTGAAACACTTTCATTCCCATCTCGGTGGAAATTTTTCTATCGCTGTCTCTTCCTTCTCAATTACTAAGATTTGTACTTTACATTCCCAGCTTATTCACCCGTTTCCGATAACGTTGTTTTTTATTCTAATTTTGTACTTTAATAGTCTTTACATATGTAATTAAAACAGTATATAAGCTAAACCAATTTTCTGTTAAATGCTTGCTCTCTTACTTGCTGACTTGCCTGCTTACTTCCTTACTTGAAGAAAACGTCGAAGAAATAATATCATACTTTGCTATTGGATTAAATTCTGCTATTTTTTATATTATATTATATTTTGCTAATAAATATTATTTTGTCTATTTGCAAACCGCAATTAGAACAACTCTCATATTCACCCAAATATCCCAAATCCGATTCTTGGGCTCGTTTTCGCTCATTATCGCCCCATGAGTCATTTAGCTAAATTTTTTTGGCTAAATTTGGAATAAATTTTGTCAAATTCGGCTCAAAATTAAGCCATTTGACGCATTTCGGCTCGTGAATCAGCCGCGAACCACTAACGAGCCATATACCTATCACTGGTCAAGATTAGAACTTCGCCAAGATCAGTCAGTCAGTCAGTCAAGAATGAATTTCGTATTATGCACTTACTTTTACGCCTTTGACTTCGTCGTCGTCGAAATTGCCAATATCGAACGCGTCGGCGGCGTTCACCTCGCCGCGTGGAGGTATTAATGGCGGCGGCATTCGCCTCAAGTACACCACCTGCCAGTCCACGCCGCGAAAGAATGGATGCTCTTTCAACTCGGTGGCTCTAAAATTCTCACAGCTCAAATTTTCACAAATTATACAACAAAAAAAAAATCTCTCTCACCCGCGTCCTTTACAGCCGATACGCTCGTGCACTTCGCGTTTCAGTAGGCCCTCCAAAAGATGCTGACATTCGTTGCTGAAGCCCTGATCGGAGAGCTCAATGTCCTGCGTGAGCGTGATTTTGTCGATTTCATTTTTGTCCTGCGATTGCTGTAAAATTAATAAAAATGCATGAAATTATTTATCCAATAAATTTTTTTTTTTAAATAAACAAACCTTCGATTTGTGCTGGCGAAACGGACTGTGACCCTTGAGCAATTTGTAAAGACAACCTAAAAGTTAAGATTTTTCTATTAAAGGACGCATGCCCTTCAATATGCATTTTCTGACAACATTTTTTGACGCCAAAATGGCGGAAATTTAAAAATATTTATGAAAAATTTTTTTTTGCTATTTTTCCTGTTTTTTATTTTTTTATATTTTATATGATTTAATCCAGTATATTTGGAAAAACTCGATCAAGCACATTGTTGATGACACCATTGACCTCTCTGGCTCATAAATTTATGACAATACTAAAATTTAAAGGACGCATGCCCTTCAATATGCATTTTCTGACAACATTTTTTGACGCCAAAATGGCGGAAATTTAAAAATATTTATGAAAAATTTTTTTTTGCTATTTTTCCTGTTTTTTTTATTTTTTCATCATCATTTGGTTCTTCGTTCAAGTCTATGTTGCGAAACTCTCCGAAAACCTCAATGGTGTCATCAACAATGTGCTTGATCGAGTTTTTCCAAATATACTGGACTAAATCATATAAAATATAAAAAAATAAAAAACAGGAAAAATAGCAAAAAAAATTTTTCATAAATATTTTTAAATTTCCGCCATTTTGGCGTCAAAAAATGTTGTCAGAAAATGCATATTGAAGGGCATGCGTCCTTTAATTGTTAAATTCTACAGGCTGTTTTTTTTTAAAATTCCATTTTTGATTTCTTTAAAATTTTTGAAATTTTCAGAATGTGCATAACTTTTTATAAGGTTTTTTGTGGCGCAAAAATGTTTTTTTGCCGCGCGCAAATGTTGCGCGGTAAATTTTTAGCGCTCGACAAGTTATATGTCGTTCGACGCGCAACTTTATTCCGAGTCGATTGCCGAAAACGGCGCGCCAATTGATTAAGTTAACAAAAATTTATAGCCAAAAATGTTTTTTTGCCGCGCGCAAATGTCGCGCGGCAAATTTTTAGCGCTCGACAAGTTATATGTCGTTCGACGCGCAACTTTATTCCGAGTCGATTGCCGAAAACGGCGCGCCAATTGATTAAGTTAACAAAAAGTTATAGTCAATTTTCGAGAATTTCATAGCAAATTTACAGTAATACTGAAAAAATTTCGTAAGAATTTTGAAAAATTTTTTGCCGCGCGACAAATTTTGCGTTTGTTTTTTAAGCTATAACTTTTTGTTAACTTAATCAATTGGCGCGCCGTTTTCGGCAATCGACTCGGAATAAAGTTGCGCGTCGAACGACATATAACTTGTCGAGCGCTATAAGTTTACCGCGCGGCATTTGCGCGCGGCAAAAAAATTTTTCCGCCACAAAAACCCTATAAAAAGTCATGTACATCTTAAAAATTTCAAAAATTCAAAAAAAAAACAACTTGTACAATTTAACAATTGTATCCTTTTTCATGCGCCATTTTTGTGCTTAAAACAGAGCCCAAATTTAAACAAAAAAAAAAAAAGACGCGTACACCCGAATGAAAACCAATCGGCGGACGAGTCGTAAGCGACACCTTTCGCCAACAACTCCGGCGCCATATAGCCATGTGTGCCGCTAAAAAAAATTCCAAATTAAATAGAAAAACGAATGTTATGTAAAATGAGAAATTACACGCTAGCATGAGGCTTCTTTTTGGAAAAATCACAGGCCAAACCCAAATCCGATAATCGAACGTGGCCGTTCTCGTCCAGCAAAATGTTGGCCGGCTTCAAATCCCGATAGACCACGAACCGACTGTGCATATGTTCAAGACCAAGAATTACCTAAAAAAAGAGAAAATAGATTTTAATAAGAATAAAAAAAAAATTTTTTTTGCCGATAATAAATTTTTGAGTTCAAATTTGCGCGCAAATTTGAATAAATTTGCGCGAAAATTTGAACTCAAAAATTACCGCTGAAATTTGGGGTCCCCAAATTGGGGAAAATTCAAAATAAGAAATAAGAAATTTTTAACACATTGCCGACAATAAATGTTTTGAGTTTAAATTTGCGCGCAAATTGGCGTTCGCCTTCATTCTGTTCTTTAATTGAATAGAGCTTTGGAATCACACTCAAATCCACGTGTGTAGCAGGTTCCTTACGTGGCAATTCCTTTTTTGAGTTTATAAATCCATAGAATAGAATCGAGCACGTTTGCCAATAGTCGCGCAAATTTGAAAAAAAGGACTAGTAGCTGTGCGTTGGGTTTCTCTTTGCCAAGAAGGCGAAGTTCGGTTCCACCCCTCCGATCCCACCATATTTGGAGAGAACAATAGATAGCACATTGCACAGTATGCGTGATACGGTGGCGGTGCTGATCAGGCCTTGTATAAGCCGCATCAGCTCCATACCGCATGTGCTCATGCCTAGCAAACCAGCCGATATATTTCGATGGCAGGGATGGCTCTCATCCAAACCCGCGAAATGATTAGTCCCGAGGTCATTTCCAACGGGAGAGGATTGATCTGCGGGGCGTTCACATTTCACGTATCACGTGCGCAAATTTTTGAATTCGTTTACACAAAAAGTATACACGGCATCATTTATGCGATAAATAAAAAGTAAAATGAGTCAAACTTACTTCCGATGCGTAGAAAAGCACTTCGGCCTCACTGAAAACGCCGTGCTGTGACAAATGATAGTGCAAATCGCCGCCGTTCATCAAATCCAGAATGAAGCAAAGTTTGTCGAGCGTTTGAAACGCGTACGTCATACAAACGATAAATGGACAGTCCTGCTAAAAAAACCCGAAAAATTCTCAGGTGCAAGAGAAGCCTCAAACGTTGGATAAGCCCGGGCTTATCTATTGCGTATTTTTGGCATCATTTTTTAAAATATTAAAAAATTTTTTTTCATATTTTTATTTTTTAGTGTTTTTACTAGTTTTTTTTACTAATCTCAATTTAAGACCGGTGAAACGGCGTCGTCGTGACGGGAGGATATTAATTTTATCTTGGCATAAAAACCAAAATGAACTAAAAGAATTTAACCATCTCTTGACCATTTCCAAAACAAATTATACATAACCTCGCTAGTTCTACCTAAACTAAACCTTTGCTTTCCCTAACCTAGCTATTAAATAAAACCAAAACCACTTTGACTTCATTTCTCATCCAATTTTGTTTTGTTTTGTTTTGATGAATTGTTTAATTTCATTTAATTTAATTTCATTTTATTTTAATTACTTATCTTACTTGTTTGTTCTCATTTAACCATTTGTTCTCATTTACATCATGTTATGAACTAGTCGCGATTTTTTCGTAATAAATTATTATTATTATTATAATTTTTAATAATCTAGTTGATTTTGATGCACTTTTTGGTTACAAAAAGAATAAAATGTTCGTATTTTATGTCGTATTTTGTGAATTATTTTATCGTAGAAAAAAAAAACTCAAAAAAAAAGTTTAAAAATAATGCCAAAAAACTTCAAAAAAAAAAAAAATTTAAGTCCTACTCTAAATACTCTAAATCCCGGAGTATAAACCGTTCGGCAGTTCGACGGATTTTTGAATTTTGACTTGGCCTTCATTCTGTTATAAACGAATTGAGCTCATCATTTTTAATCTACAGCTTGGGCCTGCTTCAATAAAGATGTTTATTAAATTTCTTCCCAGACACAAAATAACAGAATGAACGCCAAGTGAATATTCAAAAATCGTTCGAACGGCCGCGGCTTATACACGGAAACTTGGGGTAATATTTAATTCATTTTCTCCCACGCCTTTAAGTCAAACTTATGTCGAATAATAACAAGCATAGTATCGAAGTTGTAAAAAATTATTCAAATTAAATACCCTAATTTCGCGTGTATAAGGCCGGGTGTTTTGAGCCAAATTTAAATTCGCGCCAATGAGTTCATTCTATTGTATCGGATCCGTTGGAGTCCAAATTTTGTGCCCGCCTTTTTTTCGATTTCATAAAAGTGGGCACAAAATTTGGACTCGCTTGGATCCGATACGAACAGAATGAACTCATTGGCGCGAATTTAAATTTGGCTCAAAACACCCGGTCTTATACACGCGAAATTAGGGTAATCGAAAATTCTGCATTTCCAATAATAATTTTAAGTTGCCGGCTTATACACCGAAAACTTAGAGTACTTGTTTGTTTGGCTTATACACCGAAAATTAAGGTAAAATAAATTTTAAAAAATTTGAATTGTAAAGGTTACCCCCGTGCTCACTAAACTAAGCATTATTCGCTCATTAAGCGCCAGAGTTTCGCCTTGCTTTAACTTAATACGCTTCTTATCCAAGCATTTCATTGCGTACCTGAAAAAAAGCGTATTCAAAAAATAACAGAATTAGTCTAAATAGAAGTTTAAATATAAGACAGGATTGTTTATTGGTTCGACTCATTTCGATTCGGCTAGAGTCAATTTATAAAGTTGAGCATGTTATAATTAATTTACATTTTGCCGGTGTCCGCCTTTCGGCATCCGTACACTTCGCCAAATCCGCCCCGTCCGATGATCCGGTGCACGGAAAAGTCGTTCATTGTCAACTGCATGTTCAACTCGAGGTTCTTCCATTGGCAATAGCGCGTGAATTTATCGCTTTCCAGAAATTTCGGAAAAATGTCTTCCTTGAGCTGATCGCAAATCTCGACTACGTATGGCTAAAAAAAAATAGAAAATATAATTGGAAAATTATTTAAAAATACGTACGTAGAAAAGGTCGGGAGGCACAGAATTTTTCATAAGATTCCTTTGTACGTGCTGAAGTGATTCTTTGGAGTAATTCTAAAAATTTTAAATAATAAATTTAAAACATTTACGATTATTATACAGTAGCGGAAATAAAAAAATGGGACTTTTTTTTTAATTACCCTAATTTCGCATGTATAATTGGCCCAGTGTTTTGAACCAAATTTAAATTGGCGCCAATGAGTTCATTCTGTTGTATAGGATTCAGGCGAGTCCAAATTTTGTGCCCACTTTTATGAAACTGAGACAAAGGCGAGCACAAAATTTGGACCCCAACGGATCCAATACAACAGAATGAACTCATTGGCGCAAATTTAAATTTGGCTCAAAACACTCGGCCTCATACACACGAAATTAGGCTACTAAATGTTTTTTGAGTTTTGATATAAATAAGAATTCTATTTAAACTTGAGAAGCGATCTTTTTCTTAACGCTAAGCCCAATTCCATACAGAACCCACTCCAAACCCAAAAAGACCCTAAATAGTATATACAGTAGCGGAAATAAAAAACGGGACGCCAGTTGAAAATATGTTTGCTCACCAGGAATGTAATGTCCAATTTTTTTGTAAATTTCAATTTTCTACAATTTTTTATGCTGTATCCGATAGAGCTATCCGTTTTTTGATAAAAATTTATTTTCATTGTGAAATTTTTCTTAAAAATCATATTTAGATCAGAAATCAATTTTTACCATATTAGGATCTATTTTTAATGTAAAATCGACTTTTTCAAGCGCGGCTTATACGAGTGGTTTTTTATTTCCGCTATTGTAAAAGAAAGCCAAACAAGAACCCTAAGTTTGAGTAAATAAGACGCGGAGAATTTTTGAATGTTGACTTGGCCTTTATTCTGTTATTTTATGTTTGTGAAGCATGAAATTTAATAAACATCTTCATTAAAGCGAAATTCAAAAATCCATCGAACGGCCGCGGTCTATACTCCGGGATTTAGGGTAATGGGCTTAATATTTTTTTTGGAGTTTTTTGGCATTATTTTTAAATTTTTTTTTTTGAGTTTTCTTTTTTCTATGATGAAATAATTCATAAAATACGACTTATTCTTTTTATAGCCAAAAAGTGCATCAAAATCACCAAAAAAGTGAATCAAAAATTTCTTAATTTTGCTTAGAGAAAATGCCCCAATTCGCTCCCTCTTTCCCGGCCCGAGAAACGTACGTGTGAATGCGCAAGCATCTCCACCATAATATGATGATCGTAAATTTCGCGAGCCTTTAATGAGCGCTCCTCCGGCGTCTCAAGTTTTTCGTACTCTTTGATCTAAACAAAAGTAAGATATATAAAAATTAAATTTATCAAAAATTTAAAATAAAATTACCGCTTCGTAAAATTTAATCTGCGGGCAGGACATTTCTGAGACATTCTCGGCAAAGTCTTTGAGCAATAAGAAGCCGAGCCGTTGATTGAAAATTTTCTCAAAGCGAATTTCACCCGTTTTCTCCAAATACTTTTGCATAATACTCCGAACACTAAACAATACAATTTTGGGTTCTTATCGAAAAAAAAGATTTGTTTTTTTGTTTACTGCTTGTTCGAATTATGTTATAAAATTTTGCCTCGAAAATGTCAAAAACTTCACAAAATAAAAAAAAAATTGTAAAAAACATAATTAAATTCGAATTTCCCGTCTCAAAAAACATCAAAAATTTTTTTGGTGGTCCGGTAACCGATAAGAACCCAATTTTGTTGTTATTTTTTTCAATATTAAGTTAAGACACAAAAAAAAGTAATTTCCAAAAATGTGCCTAGGATCGGGTAGTGCAATTTTCTTGGAGGCGCGAGCTGCCGGCTGGCTCCGGCTCTTCTCCATGGCCATGAGATAAGAAACATCGGCCAACACTAAACAATTCAGGTTAATTTTGGGTCGATTGTGATCCAATTTTGGATCTATTAAGACTCGATTCCGGGTTTATTAAGACCCAAGTTTGGGTGAATTAAGATTCAATTTTATAACTTTAAATGAATTAAAAATTTTGTTAAGTTAAATTTGACAGACCTGCTTCCAAATCAGCCATTTTGTTAAATTTGCTGGCTGGAAAATAGCGTCAAAATATTTTTTCTTTGTAAAATCACAGATAAAATTAAGTTTTAGCCGTTGCGTAATAGTGATGCAGAATCATAGAAATCTGATTGAACCGCGTAAAAATAAAAATATCATTTACGCGGAAGAATAAAAAAACAACACTGAACACGACTAGTTTAGGTAATAAAAATATTTATTATATACATTTTGACGGTTGTCCGCCATTAATCTAAGAATAAATTATAGAATAAAATAATCGAATCAAAATTCATTAAAATGTAAATCATGCTTTATTATTAAATGTAAAATCACCTTTGTTTTTAACAATTAGAAAATTGATCTAGAATTAGCTAGTCGATAGAGAACAAAATTCAGAATCAAAAAGCCGCGATTAATCTACAGAGTGCGGCAAAATAACAGAGTGAAATTTTTTAAAACGTTTTTTTTATTCGAAAGAAATTTGATAAAAACAACTATAAACAACAATAACAAAAGCAATAAAGAATAGGATCAGATAATCAGCCGGTTTTTATGTGGCCTGCTCCGACGGTGATACAAAGGTCCAAATGAAATTTTTTTTCGTATAAATCGTCGTTTAAGTCAAAATGATGTTGAAAAAGCATGTTTTCAAGTTTAATTCTATGAAAAAATTTGTCTCAATTCCAAGACAAAAAATTTGAGCATAAATATAGCCAATACACTATAAAAATTATATATCTCGAACGGGAATTATTGTCAGATGATTGATCAGCCGCAAAAAAGGAACATATTTTCTGCGTTGATATCGATATATTCACATTAATAATTAATAATTAATTAATTGGAAAATAACAAAAACGAGAGTAAAGTTTACGTCCTTATTGAAAATAAAAATTTAAAAAAAATGCAAAAAACAAAATTTAATAGGTATTTTTATCGATTCGATGTAAAATGTTATTAAAATTCTAAAATTGAAAGAAAATTGGAGAAAAACTTTTTGCTTATAATTAGTTGTTTAACCACTTTCTTATTTTCTCTTTTAAAATTCACATTCAGAAAAAAAAGAGGTTGGAAGATTGTATTTATATTATTACGAGGCGCTTTTGTTTGCATAAAACTCACTTTCATTTTTAAAAAAAGCGCACAATAAAAAAAGGGAAAAAAGCCAACGGCCTGCGAGAAAAAAGGCTTATATTGAAAAAATATGCTACTAAAAATCAATTATAAATTAGAATATTCTCTTCACGTCTTCGATGGCACTCTTCCTTCTTGGTCTTCCTTTTCTTCAGATGTATGCCCTTCACATTAATATTGTTCATTTTCTCAACGAAAATGTCTTTCATTCGTATTTGCGCAATTTTTTCATGTATTTTACTGACTTATCTAATCAATATCTCATAGTTAATCAATATCTCATAGTGTGCATATCAATTATGGATGTATTAAGGCTATAGATTATGCTGGTGTAAATTTATCTATTTCTCATTTTATGATGGTAAAATTTTTTCCGCGTTTTTCATTTTAAATTACTAATTCCCTTACTTTTTATGTGGATATTTATACCTCAACCTATTCACAATATATATTTTACATTTTTCTCTTAACTATTTCACAATTTTCTTATTTCCATTTTTGCATCTCTTTTCAAAAATGATAAAAAAAGATCCTCGCACTCCATTTTTTTTGTCCCTATCTTATCGCCTCCAGCTTAGCTTAAGCGCACGCACTTATAAAAAAAAGCCTCGTACATTTTATTTTTGCATTTTTATCCGTATTAAAAATGAAGAAAAAGAATACAAATAGAGACTACAAATACATTTTAGCTTATAACACACATATATGGCGACGAAATGACACATTAGGTCTGGAAAATATTCTTCTTTCTTAATGCTAAACAATAAGGTTCGAACAAAGAATAAAAAAGGGTTCTGAGTTTTAACTGTATTCAATTCTTTTCTATTTTTTACTCGGTTCTCTCCATAATATTTTTCATTTACCCCATTCATTCTTTTCTTCCCGTTATAAATTCCCCATTTTGTTTTTAAAGAAAGCAACTGCGCGATTTCGCTAATTACCGTTTAAAATATATGTTTTTCCTGAAAAAAAGAACAAAAAACTAGCATTAATTTTATGGATCAAATTTTGATCCTTTTCAAGCATCAAATCCTAAAAACATTGCAATTCAATGCGATGTATAATTTTTTTTTACAATTTTTGATCTTGAATATCTCATCTAAAACTGCATATTTTCTGGGTGTATTTGGTGTCAAATAAAAGCTTGTGAAACCATCTATCCAAATTCACACCTAAATCACTAGCCATTCAGCTCCATTTCAAGGTCGAATTGTAAAAAATTTTGAAAAAAAATTCGGAATTCCACATTCTAAAAACACTGCGTCAAACAATGCCACATTTGAAAATTTTTCGAAGTCACCAAAAATTTGGCTTCATCGATTGAATTGCCGTGAGAAATTCATATGCTGGCTACTTAATTCGTCAAAATTTTTTTGATCAAAATAAATCGAGTCAATAAAATCGAGTCAAATAAATTAAGACAAAATACCAATTTTTTCATTTTATTCAAATTTTGGTCAAAAGACCTTTTTGAAAGTCTATAATTTGCGAGGGAAAAAAGCGGAAATTGCACCATTGAAAAAAAAGAAGTTTTGCCAACAAATTTAAAAATCTAAAAGTTAAAATTAATTATTAGGTATACCACACACCACACAAAAATTAAAGAAAAAAAAGTTAAACATTTACAAAAAAGGAAAAAAATTGCGCAAAATAATGTTGTTATGGGAAAAAAATTTTCCCATTACCTAATTATAAAAAAAAATCGGAAAAAAAATTTCTCTTAACTCAATAGATACTTTAAAAATAATTTTATACTAAATTTTTTTTTCGTCTATTGATGAAGCCAAAATTGAAATTTTTTTTTATCATTTTACAAAGGAAAAACACAAAATTCCTATTCAAAAACGTACAAAATTCAAAAGAAAAATTCCTTGAGAAATTTCAATTTTTTTATCCAAAATAAAATTGAAAAATTCAAATCCATGGAAACGGAATAGAAAAATTAGAGGAAATTAAATTTTTTAATTTGAAATAATTCGAAAAAATCTTAAAGAAATTTTTTTTCAAAGTCACAATGTTAGTGGTAAAGTGCTTCAAATTGCAAAAATTTTAAAAATTATTTCTAAAAAGCAGATAAACTAAAACTATTTCGAGCTTGACCTTTTTGTCTAACTTTTAAAAAAAATTAAAAAACGGATTCAAAATCAATTGCCCTAAGTTTCGGTGTGTAAGCTGCGGCCGTTTGACGAATTTTTGAATTTTGACTTGGCCTTCATTCTGTAATAAACAAAGTAGAGTTCATAATTTTTAACCTGCAGGTCGGGCCTGCTTCAATGAAGGTGCTCATTAAATTTTATGCTTAACAGACACAAAATAACAAAATGAAGGCCAAGTCAAAATTCAAAAATTCGTCGAAAGGTCGCGGCTTATACATGGAAACTTAGAGTATATTATATTTAAAAATTAAAGAAATATTTTAAAAAATTTCAAATTTATTCCAAAAATTTTATAGCTAGAAAATTTCGGTACAAACTATAAATAGAAAAAAGCATAAAGAAAATGGGAAAAGAAACAAAGGTAAAAAATGGCGATAGAGAGAGAGGAAATAGATGGAAAATAAAAATATAAATAAATAAAAACACTTAACCTAAGCTCGAATTAAAGAGAGAAATGTGTATGTGCTTTAGTTTAGTTGTCGCTGACTTATTAACTAGCGAGGTCCTTGCTTTTAATTTTTAAGTTTACATTTAAAGTTGGTGAGACTTGAGACGAGATTTAATCCAAGCCTATAGGGCTTAAACACACTAAAGAGAAAATATGAGTAAAAAGCGGAAGAAATGCGATAAAAAAAGATAAATATGAAAAAATAAAGTGAGAATAGAAAGAAAAAAAGCAAAGAAAACGTGTGAAATGTGGGTGGAAAGAAGAGCCACTCGTATATATTGTTTACACACATTTCCAGTGCCGATTTCGTGTGTTTGTGTGTATGAAAATGTTTATGTATTTATGTTTAGATGTGAGTCTATGTCCAAGCCGAATTTTTTAAAAACAAAAAAAAATTCAAGGTCGAATTTTCTTTTGTTATATTCGGCGAAAAAAGGTTTCTTTCCATTCTTTTTTTTTATTATTTCAATGACTTTTTTTATATTCATTCAACTTCAATGGACGTGCAATATATTTTTAATTTTTAAGCTCAGTCGTAAACCCATTACAAAAAGTTTTAAAAAAGTAGCTCCCTTGTCAAGGCTTTTTTAAATCCTAATAAAAAGTAAAAGTAAAAATTTCAACTTTTAATGAACAAAAAATTAAAAATAAATATTTTTTAAGTTTTCGAAAACGTGTGACATATGGAAAAATAAAAATAAAAGGATAAAAGTTTTGAAAAAATCAAAAATGAAAAGAAGCAAAAGGAAAAAGGAAGAAAAGTAGATAGAAAGGTATATAAAACTTCTTGTCGCTTTCAAATGTCAAATCGGCAATGATTGACGTATAAGCGTTTAACAGGCTCCTTATTTTTTATACACTATTTTTTTTTATCAAAGTAGAATTATTTTCCCACTTCCTATTTTACTAATTACATAAAAAAACTACCTCATATAATTACTCTAATTTCGTGTGAATAACTCCGGGGGTGTTTTGAGCCAAATTTAAATCGGCGCCAATGAGTTCATTCTGTTGTATCGGATCCGTTGGGGTCTAAATTTTGTGCCCGTCTTCGTTTCAGTTTCATAAAAGTGGGCACAAAATTTGGACTCGCTTGGATCCAATACAACAGAATGAACTCATTGGCGCCAATTTAAATTTGGCTCAAAAGACCCGGCCTCAAATACACGAAATTAGGGTACTAAATGTTTTTTGAGTTTTGATATAAATAAGAATTCTATTTAAACTTCGAATCATTAAAGAAGACCCAAAAAGTTTTTAAAAGAAAAGGAGAACTCAGAAACAAAATTATTTACCTACTTAATATTTCAAAGTTCTAGGTCACTATTTTTTTTGGTTTAGCTTTTTCCATTAGTTTCACATTAAACCAAAAAATTTCTTGTTTAAAATGAAAAAATTCGAAATACAATAGACAAAACGCCAATAAATTTTGCAAAATTTCAAAAAAAGATAAATCTCAAACTCTCAGGCAATTTTCGTCATAATTTTCCACTTTATTTATTCGAAATTCTGAAATTTACCCATAAAAAATTTCCTAGTTAAAATTTGTGCAAAAAAAACGTGGAATTTTCACAGGAAATTGACGTAATTCGAATAACGTAAAAAAATAATTACGTATTATTCTTTTTTTCAATTTATTGTCATTTCACTTTTTGTGCTTTTTACTTCAATTTTTCTATAATTTTATTCAAATTTAATTTCGACCGAAAGGTGTACATGTATATTCCATAAAAAAATAAATAATTTTACAAAAGTTAGAGCTCCGCTATTTAAAGTGAAGTCTTCAAATAGAATTCGGCAAAAAAAAATGAAAAATATAACGAAAAAAGTTCAAGTTCACCAATAAAAAAACGACGTCAATTTGTTGTGGATTTCTAAATGAATTTGTACTTTTAGAAAAAGAATTTTTTGGGGAGAAATATTCAAAATTTATAAATTTTGAAAATATGAAAATTCGGAAAATTGTAAACAGATACCAAAAATATACACAAAAACACGTGTAAACATATGTATTCATGAAATGAAAATTGAAAGAACAAAAATTAAAAGAAAAATAGCTTCGGAAAAGAGAAAATGTAAATGATATAAATACACATGCATATTCGTATCAAATTTATGCATTTTTAAGTTAAATATACACAACCGCATAAAAGCTTGTTGACTTGTACTTAATAGTCACTTTATTCAAGTACCTCGTTACCTCGGAGTCTTGAAATTAAGCTAGAAGAATATTCACTTATGAAAGAAAGAAGAAAAAGAAAAAAGGAGAAAGAAATTGGCCATCGAGTCAAAAATATTCTCTCTATCTAGACGACTCTAGTGTCGAGTAAAAGCCTATTAAAAGTGTAGAGAGGCGTCTTCCCATCTTTTGCCATTTGAATAAAAAATTTGAATGTAAAATAAAAAAGGGAAAAGGAAAAAAAAGAATTGAGAAATAGTGAGAAAAAAAGAAAGTAAAAGATGAAAATGAATGAGAAAAAATGAAAATGAAAAGCTTTTCCATATCATTTTATCTATTTTTTTCTCTATAATTCCCTTTCCTCTTTTTTCTTTATTTCTTTTTCTTTAACTTTTTTTCTATTTATTTTCATTTCCGTATTTTTTTTATTTTAATAAAGCAGTTTGTCGTTAAAAGGAGAAAAGGAAAAGTTAAAAAAGAAAAAAATTGATGAATAAAAACATTTTTTTCTCCAAAATTAAATTCCAGAAAAAGCAACAGAAAATTGCGACAACAATTTTTTGATAAAAAATTAAATTTTAAAATAAAAAAAATTATCCTTTTTGTAAAGAGAAAAATGGAAATGTTCAAAGGGAAATTTTTTTTATCAAGATGCCCTAATTTTGTGTGTATAAGGCCGGGTGTTTTGAGCCAAATTTAAATTAGCGCCAATGAATTCATTCTATTGTATCGGATTCATTGGGGTCCAAATTTTGTGCCCACTTTTATGAAACTGAAACGAAGGCGGGCACAAAATTTGGACCCCAACGGATCCGATAAAACAAAATGAGCTCATTGGTGCCAATTTAAATTCGGAAACACCGGCACTTTTATACACTCGAAATTAGGGTAATTTTGATCCTATTCAGAGACAAAATTTTAATTTCATTTGTCACAAAATTCAGGATCAATCACATTAATAATGGAGTTCCTATGATAATAAGAAAGTTATAAGTTCAAAGCACAATTTCAATTTTTCATTTTATTCAAATTTTAGAAATAATCCTAGGTAAAATCTTCAATAAAGTATCTACCCGATCAAAAGTCGAGTAAAAAAGAGGGAAATGGAAATATTATAAAAATATTTTGTAACATAAAAGCCATTTTTTCAATTAAATTTTTGTAAAAGCTAAAAATGGAAAGAAAGAGCAACAAATAGACATATCGAAAAGTGAAAAGAAAAATTATCACGCAATAATAACAATTTTTTGTTTTTTAATTTTTTTATATAAAAAGAAACGGCGCGCTAACAAAATTTTTAGAAATTCAGCCTTTTTTGTCGCGCTTATTCTTTCTTTTCATTAAATTTTCTCGTTTCATTGTTTTTCTTTTCGTTTGATTCTAATTTTTTTTCTTTTATTCTTTTCTTTCATTTCTCATTAGTTCTGTTCTGTTCATTTTTTTAATACGAACATATTTACACATATGTTTCCATTATGAATTTATCCCATTATCATTACGCTTTTCTAACACATTCTAATTGTTTCTAAAATTAAATACTCTAATTTCGTGTTTATGAGGTCGGGCGTTTTGAGCCAAATTTAAATTGGCGACAACGAGTTCATTCTATTATAATATATCCAAGCAAATCCAAATTTTGTGCCCTCTTTTATTCCAGTCTCATAAAGATGGGCAAAAAATTTGGACCTGTATTGATTTGGTATAACAGAATAAACTCGTTAACGCCAATTTATAACCCGCAGTTATCCACATAAAATTAGGGTAAAATGAAAAATTGGCTCATGATATACGAGCCAAAATTTTAAGTGAATTTTTTTCGAAAGTACAACTTTTGGCCTAACCAATTCAAAAAGTGGTCAATTATTGCTACGATTCAATCCTTGGACAAACTGAAAAGCCAGTTTTATTAAATAATTGCAAAGATTCTTGTATTACATTCATACCACATATTTTATTTTTCCAGAAGTTTTTTTTAGTTAAAGCTATCCAGAGAAGCGAAAATTCATGTAATTTGATTTACTTTTTTTTTGTTCGCATATCTTTTGCTTTTTTTTCTCATTTTTCCACTTAAATTTGTTTTGAGTTTTATTTTTTTTCTTTTCAATTTTTAGAATATGGAATGGAATTTTTCATTTTGTCTAAATCTTAAAAACAATTAATTAATCTTAATAAAAATTAGACTTAAAAAAACGTATTCCTTTCCGTCTCCAAGTTGTCTTTCTTGACAACGTTAATTTTTAAAAAAACAAAATTATGATTTTGTTTTTGTCCAAAATAATTTTTCGGAAAAATTTTTCCCCATTTTCTTACTATCAATTTTCCCTTCAATTCATTATTATTATATTTTCTTTATGGGATTAAAAATGAAAGAACAAAAAGCAGACGCAAAAAATGATCCTAACATTTTTAAGTGATTACTTTTTTCTCTTGTGCTTACTTCTTCTTTTTTTTGCTTAAATCGTTTAAAAGCAAAAATAATAGGGTGATGGAGAGAAAAATGGAAACGCAATTTTAATTCTACTCTGGGACATAGGACTAATTTCACAGAAACTTTAGGAAAATAATTACTTAAGAATTTTTAAAAAGAAAAAAAAGAGAACGTTTTTCTACACGAAATGACAAAGTAGATAGAACAAAAAATTTTCATAAATGTTTCCAAAATTTGAATAAGATTAAAGAATTGACGTCATGCTTATATTTGGGGTTCAATCTTTGTTCATCTAAGGATCAAGAATTTAAAAAATTTACAATGAAATCAGATTCAGTTCTAAATTCTAAATAGAACAGAATGAAAATTAATTCTAGAAATGTTATTTCAAATAGTTTTGACTAGGATCGAATAAAAATAGAGTCCAAAAATTGAATTGACATGATGTCAAATTAATTCAAATTTTGGACATTATTGAAAAGAAAGAGAGAGAGAGTTGAAAATGAGTCATAAGGCAAAGTCAAAAGCGCGAAAAAAATGTAATAAAAAATGCCCTTTTCTTATATATTTTAAATGAAATTGTCTTTCCTAAAAAATCAACCTTTTACTGAAAAAATGCACCGGAACAAAAATTGCGGTGTTTGGCGCACAAGAAAGGCAAAGTAATTGAAAACACCACAAAAAGTGTAAAAATGCGAGACGCAAAAAAGTAAAAAAAGAGAAATTTCAACGAGAAAAGTGACGCGATAAAATGATATCCAATGCCGGGATGTCATAAGACTATATTACAAAAAAGATTACTCCAGATTCAGATATAATAAACTTATATTGAGGTTTAAAAATGGATCACATTTGGAATAAATTTTGAAGCCATAAACACAACGCATGAGAATTTAAAATAATTCCTAATCCATTCAGGCTAAAATGACTAGTAAAAAAATTACATTTTAAGGCATTTTATTTTTATGTTTTGTAAATTGTTTATTTAAATTGTACACGAGAGAGATAAGATAACGAAATTCAATTATTCTAAGTTCGGGTAAATAAGACGCGGCCGTTCGAATAATTTTTGAATATTGACTTGACGTTCATTCTGTTATTTTTGCGTTTGTGAAGCCTGAAATTTAAAAAACATCGTCATTAAAGTAGGTCAAGTTGGAGATGAAAAATTGAGAGCTATATTTCGTTTATAACACAATGAACGCCAAGTAAAAATTCAAAAATTCTTCGAATGGCTGCGTCTTGTTTACTCGAACTTAGGAAGCTTATTTCATATCTCGTTTGTACTTTTAATTCATGTTAAAAATGTTTTATTTCAATATTATTTCTATCATATTTCAATTGGGATTTTGATCATTTTAATAACAAAAAAAGCGAATCATTAAAAAAATTAAAAAAAAAAAATTAAAAGTGATTGATAATATGAAGTAAGAAAAGAATTTTAGTAAAAATTTTTGAGCAAAATGAGATTCTCCACATTTGCACGCCTAAAAATTAATATACTAGACATTTGTAAGTTTTGATATTTACAATTTTCGATAATACAGCTCGGTTTAACGACACCCTTCGGAACGGCATCGGTGCCGTTATACCGAGGGTGCCGTTGAAGCGAGAGTTTAATAAGCAGAATATATTAATTACCCCAAAGTCAGAGTATCAAGCTGTTATGTCTTTGAAAGATTTACAATATACTTAAAAGGTTTACAATATACTTTATTTTTTACGGGATGTCGTTAAACTGAGGTTTGACTGTAATAGGATTTCGTAGTTAATTGTACAATATAGTAATATTAAAAAAAAATTGTAAATCGTTGGCAGTTGTTTTTCATATATAAAATATCTATACGGCAGATAGAAGGTGTTATAGAAAATCGAAAATATTGAGTAAAATTCACAAAAATCTAACTTGACATTATTGTTATTGCTCTAAGAGAAAGTATCCCAATTTATCGTGTATAACGCGAGGCTGTTTGACACTTTTTTGAATCTGTTGTTCGCCTTCATTCTATTATTACTAGAAAAATTTGCGCTCGCCGCATACGCGGCGTTTACACATCTCCCTTAAAATATTTGGCGCCGCAAAAATATAGTCCGGATCAAAAAATAAATCCCGATTTTCGAATTTCACACACCCAATTACTCCGGTTCCAGTATAATCTTGAAAAAATATTTTAGGATTCTATTTAAGACCCGGTACAGGGTCCCAGAGGAGTCGGATCAAAAAATCAAGTTCAACTTTGGCATCTGCGACCCCGGACAGTCTCAGTCTTGAAAATTTTTCGAATTAGGAACCGAAAAGGCCTCAAGAAGCGTTGCGGACATTTTCGTGACAAACGGAGCGATAGAAAAATAGTGCTTTAATAAATGCTGTGAATTAATCGGATCATTACAAAATTTTGTATTCATATTCCGAGTATTATAGAAAATATGTTAGTTAAAAATAAAACCCTTAACAACCAAATGTAACATAATGAAGGCGAATACTAATTCCAAAAAAAAAATCTCAAACCGCCTCGCCTTATACACGATAAATTGGGCTAGAATTCCGCATTGAATTCCGTTAGTTTAAAAGTCCCACAGACAAATATAGAGTTATGTGCGTTCACAATTTCGAAACACAACGCACTCTCCTAAAGTATTTACGATAAGTTTTTTTCCTATCAATTTTCGTAATCAAATTTTTAAATAGGCTTTAAAATTTTGTTCGCCCGGCTATTGATTTACTCGCTCATGTTCTATTTTCCATTTACACTTCAAAAATCCGTCAAAAATATCAAAAAATTTAATTTTTTTTCTTTCCGTTTTTAAAATGCATTTTTTGAATTGAGAACAATAAAATAATTCGTAAAAAATTTTTTTTCATGTTTTGTTTTCCATTTTTTTCGTTTGCTTTTTTTAAAGCATTTTTGCCTCACGGGAATTTCGTTGGAATGATGATTTGACAAGGGAACATTTGCCCGACTAACCTTTTCCTTCCTTGGCTCGCCATCCCTTATTAGGATTTGTGTCAAGTTAGACCAAATTCGAATAAAATATAAAAGACAATGAATGAAATAGAGGGCGAAATTTTCCATGTCTTATTCAATTACAAAGTTATTACCAATAATTAAAAAGACTCTGACATTTTTTGATCAGTCACCCTAATTTCGCGTGTATAAGCCGGGTGTTTTGAGCCAAATTTAAATTCGCGCCAATGAGTTCATTTTGTTGTATTGGATCCAAGCGAGTCCAAATTTTATACCCGCCTTTGTCTCGGTTTCATAAAAGTGGGCAAAAAATTTGGACTCGCTTGGATCCAATACGAACAGAATGAACTCATTGGCGCCAATTTAAATTTGGCTCAAAACACCCGGCCGTATACACGCGAAATTAGGGTAGTTGGTTTAAGATCAATCAGAAAATTGTCACTTCAAGTGTCACATAACATAATAGGAATTCGGAAAATGTTATCTGTTTATTACCTGTTCTCGCTCAAGTCTCTTCGTATTAGTAGCGAGCGTGTGCATCGTGATAGCGTGCCGAATTGGCGGCATACGGCACACCGTAGTCCTTTTGCGATGGTGAGTAGTCCGAGTAGGGCGTATATGCGACGTGTTGCTGCGCGTGTGGCGGTATGCCGCCATCGCGTCGATGCTGATTTGGCGAATAAGCGTATTGGGACGGTAAAGTAACGCTCGGATAGGCATGTATAGCGCGCTGAAAGCAAAAAAAAAAATTTCTTTAGAAATTATAATAATCAAATAGGCAACCTTTTAGTGCCTTAATTATAAGGCGCACCAACATTTGCGGATTTTTCAAATTTGACTAACATTTTAAAGACCAAAAAGTTACTTTTAAGAAAATTAAATTTTAATGCTTCGATTCAGAATTTAATTTTCCATCCATCACTTTCTATATCAATTTTCTAACTAACTTGGAAAAAATATTACTGCTAAAAAAGTAAGTTCAATTTTTATTTGTTGAGTAACTTTACTTTTTCAGCTATAATTTTTTTTCATGGTTCAAAAATTCGATTCAAAAAGTAATGGATAAAGAATTAAATTCTGAATCCCACGGTTAAATTTTATTTCTTTAAATATAAATATTTGGTCCTTAAAAAGTTAATCAAAATCAATTGCCCCATCACTTATAATCTGTAATTGTTCATGCAAATTTCAAAAATTTCATCCAGCAAATTTCAAAATTCGCATTTTCATCTCTTGAAATTAAAATCCCTAATAATGCAGGATGTTTTGAGCCAAATTTAAATTGGCGCCAATGATTTTCATCCTGTTATGGTCGAATCCGTTGGGGTGCAAATTTTGTGCCAGCCTTCGTTTCAATTTCATAAGGCACAAAATTTGAACTCGCCTGAATCCAATACAACAAAATGAACTCAATGGCGCCAATTTAAATTTGGCCTAAAACACTCGGCCTCATACACACGTAATTAGAGTATTTAAAAATTTATGTAATAAATTACGATAATCTCAAAACTTAAAAAAAAATTTATTTACGAAAGGCAACTTTTTTCGTTCAAAACTTCTTCACTTACGGCTTCCGATAGCATTAAAATATCATTTTATTCGAAGGTTAAAATATCATTTAAATTCATCTTCGCCAAATATTAAGAATTTTTTTGCGGGTTTTTGCGACGCAACGGAATTTTTGAGAGCCGAAATGACCGTATCTCTCCAAAAATTGTGCAGCGCCGCAAAACCGTAATTTTGTCGCATTTTTTAAGAATTTTTATCGCGGTATATAGAACCGTTAAAATTTCAAAGTCATTGAAATTGTTAGATAAAAAAAAATGATTTAGCCAAAATACATTAAATTTAAAGAATAAAACTATAACGTTATCTTTAATAACTAATAGCAAATACTAATAAATATGTATCCTAAGTTCGAGTAAATAAGACGCTGCCGTTCGAAGAATTTTTGAATATTGACTTGGCGTTCATTCTGTTATTTTGTGTCTGCGAAGCATAGAGTTTAATAAACACCATCATTAAAACAGGCCCAAGGTATAGTTTAAATATTTTCAGCTCAATTTCGTTTATAACAGAATGAAGACCAAATCAAAATTCAAAAATTCTCCGAACGGTCGCGTCTTATTTACCCGAACTTAACGCAATAAAAAATGACAAAAATCTAAAAAAATTTTTTAAAAAAAATTCTATTGGGGTTGTCGATTAAGTCGTGAGAGTTTTTTTCTACCTTTAATAAAAATTTTTCAACTAGACAATAAACAATAATTATATTCTCTGCCGCTGTTTACAACTTCTTCCCAAGCTTTTCCCTCTGCGGTAGAAATCGCCCGGCCGCGTTTTGAAGTATTCGTCCAACTCTCACGATTTAACCGACAACCCAATAATAATAAACTCTACTAAATTAACACAATAAATGGGTAAAAGCTCTCAAAAAAATCAAAATCAAAGAAAGAAATTGGTAAGAAATTAATTGTCAACAGCCAGTCCTTGCGCCATCATATTAGCGCAAGAATGAAGATGGAAGAAAAGAGAGGCGTTACGCGATGTGCGCGGAAGAAAAATGTGGTAAAAATTTTGACGTTTTGATAAAATCGGAAATGAGAAAAAATCGTCTCTTTTTTTCGGCCTTTTTAGTGGAACCGTGAAAAATTTTTTCGCTTTAAAAACCATGATAAAGATTTTTCGACACTTTTTCTCTGCCATATTTACGTTATCTTTTTATATTGAATAAACTCTTCTTCTCGGAGCTTTTTTCAATCTATGATTTTGATAAATCTAATTCATTTTTTTCTTTTTATATCTAAATTTTTCCGTAAAAAATATTGTTTTTTTCTCAATCCATATTCTTTGATTCTCGCTAAGTTATAATATCTCGAAAATAGAAATCCCGATAATCACTTCTTTGTTTTTCTTCCGTTCACTCTCCATCTCATTCTAATGCTTTCAAAGTAAAATTTTTCTTTCTCTCTGTCGCTTGCCTTGATTCTTCAAAGTTGATCCTAATAAAAAAAATTCTCGTTATTCTCATTATCACTTGCCCTTAATTCAAATACTCGTTTTCATCTTTGCTCGTTATGTATTTTTCAAATTCATCATTTATTGATGCATACGATAATTTAGATAATTCAAAAATTCAGCCGCCGGTAGCAGTGAATAATTAGTAAACTTCTAAAAAAATTCTTTTCTCTTTTTTCAAAGTGCGTAAAATTTTCCGTCGAGATTAATTGAAACAAAAATTTTTACCGCAAGAAATTTTTTCCCCAAAATTCTCTCCTTTTCTTTTTTTTTCTCGATCTTTTCTAAATTATAAAATCTACGAGACTTATTTAATTTATTTATTTTTAATTCATTACCCATAATTAAAATTTTCTGTTTTTCGTCTCGATTCTATTAATAAAAAATAATAATAATTTTTAAAAAAAATTCCGCCCCATTTATATAATATAAATTGCGACCAAAAAAAAAATATCCTACAATAATATTATTATTAATATAAAAAGGCTCTGAAATATCCTACAATAATATTATTATTAAATGTCCTACAATAATATTATTATTAATATAAAAAGGCTCTGTCCATCAAAAAATTGTCGGATATCCTACAATAATATTATTATTAATATAAAAAGGCTCTGTCCATCAAAAAATTGTCGGATATACGGTATATGGGGAATCTATGGGGAATATAAGGAAAGATTGATCAATCTATTTTATTCTGCCAACATATTTTATTCTTTTTTTTCGCAATTTTTTTCATTAGAAACTTTCTCGCCTCTTATGCATGTAATCACCAACCAATTGGTGATTGATAAGAGTGGTTTGGTTTAGTAATGGCTTTGACCTCCGCGCGATAGAGGGCGGCGTCGTAATTTTACGGTGTTTTATGTTTACAAATAGAAAAAAGAAAAAAAAATGTTACGACATTGAAATAAGATTTGATTAAATTTAAAAAAAAAAAAGAAATAAATTGAGCCTATACATAATGCACTCTCTATTCATTCTATATCCCCAAAGTTCGTAAAAAAAATTCATTTAAAATTTTAAATTGAAACAAATTTTAAGTAAGAATGGCTGGGCTGGACCTTAATTTTGCGAGCCCACGACCCGATTTTTTTTAACCACAAACTTTTCAAGATCTAAAAAAAACGATTTTATTCATTTTTTTTTCATTTTGAAAAATTTACCCTAATTTCGCGTGTATAAGGCCGGATGTTTTGGGCCGAATTTAAATTGGCGCCAATGAGTTCATTCTGTTCGTATCGGATCCAAGCGAGTCCAAATTTTGTGCCCACTTTTAAATTGATGAAACTGAAACGAAGAGGAGCACAAAATTTGGATTCGCTTAGATCCGATATAACAGAATGAACTCATTGGCAATTTAAACTCTTATCCAAAAAAAAAACAACCTTACCTGTCTATCCACGTCAAGGATCACTCCTCGTTTATGAGCATAAATCCTTTGGAATTTGGCGAAAATAATAATCCAAATTGAAATCTAAAATTACAGCGCATTTACTCATTGAAAAAATTCCTCAGAAACCTACTCCTAGAAAAAGACCAATGATTATATAAATAGAAAACCCCTTCGAGCTCAGAGATTAGAACCCACAATTGGGACCTTTTCAAGTTCTTTTCAATAAATTTTACTCTAAGTTCGGGTAAAATAAGACGCAGCCATTCGACGGATTTTTGAATTTTGACTTGGCCATCATTCTCTTATAAACGAAATTGAG
This sequence comes from Bradynema listronoti, assembly GCA_024678965.1. Lineage (NCBI taxonomy): Eukaryota > Metazoa > Nematoda > Chromadorea > Rhabditida > Allantonematidae > Bradynema > Bradynema listronoti. Next base: position 1,431,409 of record JANLNO010000013.1, read on the forward strand.
CTGATAATTTTTAATCTACAAATTGGGCCTGCTTCAATGAAGAAGGTGTTTATTAAATTTCATGCTTAACCGACACAAAATAACAGAATGAAGGCCAAGTCAATATTCAAAAATTCTTCAAAAAAATGTTCAAAAAGTCGTATTTTATGAATTATTTCATCGTAGAAAAAAGAAAACTCAAAAAAAATTTAAAAATAATGCCAAAAAACTTCAAAAAAAAAAATTTAAGCCCATTACTCTAAATGCCGGTGTGTAAACCGTTCGGCCGTTCGACGGATTTTTGAATTTTGACTTGGCCTTCATTCTGTTATAAACAAAATTGAGCTCATCATTTTTAATCTACAGCTTGGGCCTGCTTCAATAAAGATGTTTATTAAATTTCTTCCCAGACACAAAATAACAGAATGAACGCCAAGTGAATATTCAAAAATTGTTCGAACGGCCGCGGCTTATACACGGAAACTTGGGGTAATATTTAATTCATTTTCTCCCACGCCTTTAAGTCAAACTTATGTCGAATAATAACAAGCATAAATTATCAAGTATCGAAGTTGTAAAAAATTATTCAAATTAAATGATCGAAAATTCTGCATTTCGAATAATAATTTTAAAATGAAATAAATCTTTTAAAATAAAATAAAATCCTGCTATTTTTTTTGAATAATCTAATAAGCAAGAAAAAAGAAAAGAAATTAAAAATTACATGGAAAAATTGGAGTCCAAGAAAGAAAATTCCAGTCGCGATTCGAGCCAGATTGGGCTAAAGAACGAAAATTCAAAGTTTTCACAGTCATTTCTTTCACTCTATCTCAAAATAGAGGAAACAAAAAGCAACAAATTCCTTTTCTCTTACCGGATCATAGCTGAACACAAAGATGAGTATTGTCGATATAATGCCGCGAATAATGTCGATGGCCATCAGGAATAGCCACGGCAAAAGCAGCCATTCCGAATAGGCGGCCAACCCGACGAGAAGAATCACGCTGGCGAGAATCAACAGCACGTAGAGCCCAACGTTGAAGAGCAGAACCAGATAGCGCACTGAAAAAAAACCCTTATTTCCCATAAATAAGCCAATTCGTTTTTGAATTCCAAAATAAAAATGTTACCAAAATTTAAATAAAAATTGAAAATTATATTTGACTTATTCCAAGGATCCCAAAATTTCAACGTACAGTCGACGCCCCCATTAACATAACGCCAAGGGACTGCGCGTTAACTATGTTAATGGGGGAGCGTTATGTTAAGAAGGCTAATGGGTGAAAACCAACCAAGCTGCCAAAACGATTATGTTAATGGGAGGTTTATGTTAATGGGAATTTATGTTAATGGGGGAGTCGACTGTATTATCGTTCATTTTATCTAATTAATTATTGCTTTAAATCAGGGTTGCCAGATGAAAATCAAATAAAAAAGAAGGCTGGGCACGAAAAAAATATTTTATTGATAAAATTTCCAACAACAAAAAAGATTTTTCTAAAAATATCTGAATTGGTCTATTTCGTTAACTTTTCGGGTCAGATTCTTTATTCTCTCAACAAAATTAATACTTCTCGGAACTCCTGATCCTCTGTCTAAGAGAGCCATTCTTCATCAGATAGTCAAACATCTCAAAAAAAGAACAAAAAATAAAAAAGAACAGACCGCCTCAAAAAAGAACAAATCTTTTTAAAAAGGACGTCTGGCAACCCTGGTATATATTAAGAATTATAAAAAATTTTGTGTCTAAATCAAAAGTGATTCAAACGTTAAAGATTAAATCCACGAAATTACACTCCAAAAAATAATGCAAATTTTTCGTGTGTATAAGGTCAAAAAATTAAAACAATTAAAAAAAGGAACTTTTCCAATTGCTTTAAAATAAGATAGAAACTAATTATCATTATTAATGTCCATCAGATAATTTGTACCTAAATTGTTTCTATATGATTTTGGGTTCTTGTGTGATATCGAACCAGCAAAAAAAAAATTTTTTTTTAGTAATTTTTTTAGGTTTTCTGGCACGGAGAATTCGAATTTGATAATGGTTTTTACCGATTTTGTTGTTTTTGTGCAGTTTTTGACATTTTCAACTTGCATGTTTAACTAACCTTATGTTCAGTTTGCTAACATAATAACATGAATTTTACACAACTAATACGTCGAGTGAACAGTGAAGAGGAAGCAGTGCGTTTCTTTCAAGAGTACCACATTTTGCCGACTAAAATGATGTGTGAAAACAGTCATCAAATGACATTATCGTTTGGCGTGAAAGTTCGTTGGAGATGTAGTAAAAGAACCTGACAAAGGTAATGAGCTTGAATTGCTTATTTCGGCCCATCTAGTTGTTAATTATTTATCGTTGTTTTGTTTACTGTTTGTTATAAATTATTTCATAAAATTATTTTTCGAAAATGGACAAAAACAACAAAATCGGTAAAAACCATTATCAAATTCGAATTCTCCGTGCCAGAAAACCTAAAAAAATTACTAAAAAAAAATTTTTTTTTTTGCGGTCCGATATCATACAAGAACCTGATTTTGTAAAATATCATTTTAAAAATTTAGAATCGAGCTCATATTTGGTAAAATTTATATTACCCTAATTTCACGTGTATAATTGGCCCGGTGTTTTGAGCCAAATTTAAATTGGCGCCAATGAGTTCATTCTGTTCGTATTGAATCCAAGCGGGTCCAAATTTTCTGCCCAATTTTATGAAATCGAGACAAAGGCGGGCACAGAATTTAAACTCACTTGAATACAATACAACTCATTATATAATGACGAAAATTGCCTGAGAGATTTTTTTTGAGATTTATCTTTTTTTGAAATTTTGCAAAATTTATTGGCGTTTTGTCTATTGTATTTCGAATTTTTTCATTTTAAACAAGAAATTTTTCGGTTTAATGTGAAACTAATGGAAAAAGTTAAACGAAAAAAAGAAATAGTGACCTAGTACTTTGAAATATTAAGTAGGTAAATAATTTTGTTTCTTTCTTTTAAAAATTTGGGTCTTCTTTAATGATTCGAAGTTTAAATAGAATTCTCATTTATATCAAAACTCAAAAAACATTTAGTACCCTAATTTCGCATGTATAATTGGCCCAGTGTTTTGAACCAAATTTAAATTGGCGCCAATGAGTTCATTCTGTTCGTATCGGATCCGTCGGGGTCCAAATTTTGTGCCCGCCTTTATCTCGGTTTCATAAAAGTGGGCACAAAATTTGGACTCGCTTGGATCCAATACGAACAGAATGAACTCATTGGCGCGAATTTAAATTTGGCTCAAAACACCCGGCCTTATACACACACGAAATTAGGGAATTGAAATTTTGAAAATATTATACTAATACAAAATTTCAATCGCTAACCGGTTTTTGAGGTTTTGGTTTTTCTTAATTGATTATTTTGAGACTAAAAAAATGCTAAAAAAATCATCGTTCCGAAAACTAATTTCATTTAATTAAATAGCAAGTCACAATCAAAAAGAAAAAAAATGGCAAAAAAAATTTATAATTAAAACCAATTTTATATGAAAGAATTGAAAAAAAAGTAAAAATAAAAATTTGAAAAGGTACCTGATTTACTGAATTTGAGTTCCTCGGTGTAGAGTCCAAAGGAGCAGTGATAGGATGTCGAGTCCTCAACGACCACTGTTGTTTGACCTCCGTGGAAAACAATTTTACGATTATCTATAAGAATGTAATAAAAACAAAATTTTAGAAGAAAATCAACAAAAATTTTTTTGAAAATTTCAAAAATATTTGAATTCGGAGAAAAAGTTAGTTCAATTCTAATTGTACCTGCTCGAATCTTTCCTTCAGCCTCGAGCTGACAACTCGTATAGTAGCTATTGTCGCCGTTGTTCGCCGTATCCGACAGACCCCACGAACCCAGACCAGTCAATAGTGAGTACAATAACTGGAAAAAAAATGAAAAGAGCTGTCAAAGGAAAAAAAAGAGCTGAGTTTCACATGCCTCGCACTCAAAATGCCTTTAAATTGATTCGGGTTCCTACCAAAGTGTAAAGCGCGATAAAAATTGTGCCAAGCGAAAGTCCGCAACAGAAACAGCTTCGGACCTGTACCTCGAGCTTGGCCATAGTTCAACGAAACAAAAGCTTCTGAAGCCTTTTTTTATCGTCGATGAATCGCTAGCTAGAAAACCGATACGTAAATTATTATTACTCTAAGTTTCCGCGTATGAGCCGCGGCCGTTTGACGAATTTTTGAACTTTAACTTGGCCTTCATTTTGTTATTGTGTTTGTGAAGCATAAAATTTAATGAACACCTTTATTAAAGCAGACCCAATTTGTAAATTAAAAATTATGAGCTCTACTTTGTTTATAACAGAATTAAGACCAAGTCAAAATTCAAAAATTCTTCGAACGACCGCGGCTTATGCACCGGAACTTAAGATAATATAAATATTTTCAAAAAAAAATCGATTTTAATAAAAAGTAATTAATCGAGTTGATTAATTCCGAGGATCGGAGATTACAATAACAGTATATTACAATAACAACATAATAATTATATAGAGATTAACAAAGATAGAGAAAAACGGGAAAAAAATAAATTCTTTGCCAAAAAGCCAGCAAAATCGCGAAAATCGGGCCAAATTTTTCTTCGTCCTTTCTATTCACAGAAAAAAAAATTTTTTTTCTTCACTGGAAGAAAGAAAAAAGGAAAAAAGAATTGCACGCGAAAATTTTTGCGATGTAGCGAAAACAATTTTTCCAAAATCAATTCGCGCGGCCCCTCCATTTTTCTCCTCTTTTTTTCTCTTCATTTCTTCTTTTTTTGTTTTTCTCTCCGTTGATTCATTCCTACACTACTAGCAAACGTGTCTTTAGAACCCTTTAGTTTTAGGCCCAATAATGATTATTTTTCTTTGTGACCAAAACCAAGTCACTAAATATAATTTTTTTTTGCCTCTTTCTCATTTCCCATCTCTATTTTTCTCCATCATCACATGCAATCAATTATTCATTTCCACATATTTATTAATTTCTCTTTCCTATATTGAATTCGTTACATTTTCTATTTTTTCTCTTCCTTTTTTTGCCTCATCAAACCATTCATTTTCCACTAAAATCGACGATTTTCGGCTCATAAAAATTAAAAATATCTACAAAATTTTTTTTATCACATTTTATTTTCCCACTGTGATTTTTCACCTATATATTCCATTTATGAATACAGAATTTATTTTGCTAACATTTTTTTTTGGCTTAAAAAATCTAAATCTTGAAATTCTTCATTAGCAAAAAATTCTATTAAAAAATTGCAAATGCTTTTAAAATTTTTCTTAATTTTTTTCCATTTCCAAATGGTTTCATTATTTTTCTGTTCCTCCAAATAAAGAAATATGTTCAATTTTTTTTCGTTACAAAAAATTAAAAATTACGTTGCATCCTGCCAAAACGGTTATTTCAATCGAAAAAATTGTTCTTTTCTCAATTATTTCGTTTATTTTTTTATTTTCACTTTTTTCCTCTCAAGTTAATTCACTTTTCAAATAATTTTTATTAAAAATTTCTCTCCGAAACCACATTCCTGTGGCCAATTTTCGTCAAAAATAGGCATTTACGTATCATTAATTTAGTTCTATTTGGATTCCAACTATTTTTTCGAATTAATTTTTGATAGGCAAATAGCATCCAGTCAAAGACACGCGTTTTCAAATTGGAAATAATTAAAAATTGTTATAAGCGAATAATTGGGTATGTATCAGGCTCGTTTCTCTTTCAATTACTCTTCGAAATTCAAATTTATTAATTAAAAATCTATATATAATATTTTTAATTCATAATATCTCTTCTCTTCTAAAAATTATTAATTATTTCTCTTTCTCTCTACCCTGTCCAACAAAATAAAAAGAATAGATTGATCGATGAGAAAAACGCTTTGCAATGGCGGCAAAATTCTCTCAAAATGAAGACGTCAAAAGGGGAGAAAATATTAAACATAACAAGGAGAAAATTCAATGTGGAATGCAATGAATTTTTTTTGGAAATAATTGCGGAAAAAGTAAAGAAGACCCAACCAAATGATGCATCTTCATCCCCTTCCCTCTAACAATCTCCTCTTCTTTAATCACCAGAAATTCCTAATTTAGAGTGTTTAAACGGTTTTACGCGGCGTTTCGTTGGTGTGGGAGAAAAATGCGCGTTAACTTGTGAAAAAAAAGAAATAATAAACGAAAATCAAATCAATGGAACAAAAATAAAGGAATTGAAAAAATGATTGAGACAATTTTTGTACATGAACTCACTTTTAACATAAAGATTCATGTCACAAATTCTTTCGTGAAATAGTTTTTGTATTTTGTTAGCATCTATACAAAAACATTCACAAAAAAAGGACTTCAGGGCCCAATTCACGTTAAAATATTTTTTTTTCACATTTTATGTATTCACAGAAATCGCTGAAAAATAATTATCCAGCGGTTGCCAAAAAAAAAATTATAAATTCCGATCTAGATTTCTAAGTTGTGCTTCAAATCTGCTCAGAATAACTCTGACAGACATCTAAAATCTTTTTGGTTTTTTCCAAAATTCCTAATCAACTAAAATTGAGCCAAACTCCAAATAGCCGAATAAAATATTCCAAAAGCCTTATAAAAATACTACTAGCCTTTAAATGTTCTTCAATCAAATCACTTTAAATTATACTCGATGAATCATGTGCATTATTAAACAAAAAGTCGATTTAAATCCATATATATTTTATTTTATTGTAAAATCATGTCACGCGTAATTTATTAAATCCAATAAACACGATTTAAAAAAGAAACAATTCGAACGAAATGATATTTAATAAAAAATATAATTGCATTCTTGAAATTGTCTATCGTTTCATCATGGATCGATCCAATCACCAATATATAATCGTGATTGTTAAAAGCTACGAGAAAAGAAGTGAACACTCTCTTCAGCACCTTCAATTCTCATCATCATCATCTAACTTGCCAGAATCAAAGCGCTATATAAATTAAGTGATTTTAAATACCCAATTTTGTTTTCATCTCAATGCGAAATTTATTAAAGGCAAAATAAACAAAAAAAAAAGAGAAACAATTCAAACCACATATTTTAAATTATATTCTTTTGAAATTGTCTATTATTCCGTGAATCGATCCAATCAAAAAAAAAAAAAAAAATCATAAATGTTAAAAGCTAGAGAAAAAGGACAACGTTGAATTCTTTTTATATCCCCAATGCCGAGACTCTTGACTAGCCCTAGGAGGTCCCTATCCCACCACAACCAACTATACCAGCGCCCATGTCGCCGCCCGCATCGGCGGCGTGGAAAAATGCGTCCAGGTCCGGCTTCGCTTCCAGCTGATGGAGCGCGTCTACGAATGCCTTCTTAATCGAGTTGAAAATTCGCTCATCGTACACGGAATGGGCGGTGTTCGAGAATGTGAACGGCTCTTCGATGCATATGCAGTGCCATTGCGAAAGATGGTTGTACGGAGAGCGATTGCGTGCCACTAGCGCTCGCTCCGTTTTTCGTCCCAAACGAATGCTGATCGCATCCGTGTCAAAGCTGAAAATTAGCAAAAACATACCCGATATGGATTGAGAACAGGTGGTTTGAAAATAAATTCCAAGCGATTTTAAAAGTCTGACTCAATAAATTCTTTTTTTTTTTTTGCACATTTTACAATAGAAGAAAAGAAACTCACTTGAAACTAAAGGCGTAATATCTAAAAAAGCCGAGTAGAAGCTCGCTCAACATTAGCCGATCGCTGAACACCCAAAGAGTCGCCGGCGGCGGAAGAAGTTGTAGGCCGACGTTCAGCTGGCGAACGTCCACATTCTGACTAAAGTACTTTGGGTACATTTGCTGGAGGCTGGGTAGAACGGGCGGCGACGTGCCGCACTGTAGATAATGAATAACCATCAACACCAGCGAATAGGACGTAAACGACGAGCGATTGGCATCGTTGATACCGCGACGCTTTGCCCACTCTTTTACCACCGATACCAGTGGTCGCACTCGCCAGTCAACTATATAATGGGTCGATTAAAAAATAGTTGCGTAATTGGACTGAATATAATAAAAAAAAGGTTCCTTTCCGGTTATCGGTAAGCCCCCGTCCCCCCGCAAAAAAAATCCTTAGCTTAAAGCATAGTCCAAGTCTAAAGCCAAAATGGAACATAGGCCTAATTGCCTGAGCCTAAGGCTTAGGCAATTAGGCTGCTTTTGTAAACATAATTAATTGGCTAAAATGGAGAACGAGATAATCAAAAAAAATTTTTTTTTTTAGGGGGGGGTCCGATAACCGGAAAGAACCTAACTACGAAATGCATAGTCTTGGAAAGGCTCTCAAATATTTTGCTTTTATATGCGTGGCCGAATCGCTTTGATTTCGCTATGCTTAAAAAGGGCCATCTATTTCTTTTTGATTTCCTCTAATGTTTTTTTTTCTAACGATTTTGACGAGAAATCAAGCCTCGCCGAGTTGAAATCAATTTTTTTACAAATACAAATAATACAACAAATAGTATCAAAACAAAATATTCATTACAAGAAGAGTAATAGCAGAGCAAATGCGTATTCCGAATGGCAACAGAATTGTTGGCGTTTAGATCCACCGTGATGTCCGAAAAAGCGGAATGGAAATTTATTCTCAGAATTGGCACTTTGGCGAGAATTAATTGCTGGTTGGCGACAAAACTGGTCGTCTGCAGCGTTCGCATAATTGATTGAAGTACAATCACCGCGTCACTTCTCTGATCAATCTAAATGAGAACTTATAATAATTCTCATACATTTCGAAATTCTTTTCCTAAATCATTATTATTCCACACTCATTTTCGACTCATTCAAAAAAAAAATAAGAAAAATTTACGTCTCGATTTGTTATCATAAGACAAAGATCCATGTCGGATTTGTTACTTCCAAATCCGTTTAATGAAGATCCAACAATATACAATCCACACACTGAAAAATAAAGGCAAAATTGTCAATTCCGTAGGGCATATTTAAACAAACTTACTTGGAAAAATTGGAGCAATAGTATGGTAAAGCATGTCTCGTAAATTGAGTTTACGATTTAGTGTAACTAATCGTTGCTCAACACTTTGATGAAATCCTATGATTTGTTCCCCCAGCTAAAAATTTGAAATGATTACAAATCAAATTACCCGTTTTATCAGTTTAAATTTCTTCAGGTAGACCTAGGACCAAGTTTAAAATGATCTAGAGAAATTGACAGAAGGAGACAAGAAAATAAACAAAAGCCTTACCAAATCCGTCCCGTTGTCGTCGTCGCAAAACCCGTCCGCCGAAGAGCCATTCGAACAGCATTTTAGCGGATTTGTCATCGCTACAGGAACTAAAAAGGCAAAAGTGTGCTGGTGGGAGGGACAGATTGAGAGGGACAACTTGCTAGAGAGGTATTACGAAATTATTACACAAAAAACACAAGTCTTTGCTTGTTTTTTTTTGTAACTTTTTTGGAATATTATTTAGGAGCGAACTCTAGCATGTGCCTCGTTGGTCGAACATTAAAAGGTCATTTGTAAAATCGAGAAAAATAAGAAGACATCGATATCGCTAGGCAAAATTGAATGAAAAAAGCACCTCCTCACGGACGCCCCCCGCACTAAAATGTTATCCGCGGCAATTTCGTAAATTATGCCCTACACTATGCCAGTACCGTAAAATGGTCAAAATTTGGCGCAAAATTTAAATAGAAATCGGAGAATTTTTTGGGCTCACGATTGGAAAAGGGAAAAAACTAATTTCTTACAAAAATCAGTAAAAATCAAAGAATATAAAATCAACCATTGTTTCTTTTATCATTCAATACATATTTTTATAAAAATAAATTAAATTTTGTAATTTACATTTTAATGCAAATTTCAAAGCAAAAATTCAATTGTTTAATAGATTAGACTAACCAATTGAGCTAATGTCCATTGTATGATTTTCAGATTCGTTTGCCTTTTCGTTAATTTTTGTACTAAATTTTGATATAAAATTAGGTATTATACAAAAAAGGGTGATCTCAATATTTTCTTATCGATAATAAAAATATACTTTTCATTGAATTGATTGTTCTTGTTATATTCTCCAAGTCTATTAGCAATGAAAGTGGATGAAGTTGAGCCCCATTTCACGCTGATACCATAAATAGCTTTATAAGCCTCCGCGTCCACAGTCGTATATTGTATTTGTGCATACATTTGGAGTTTATTTTTCTCGTTGAGTTGCTGCCAATATATTAAGTAATAGGGATTTTCGAGGCCCAACGTTTGCCAGGATCCAAGTGCTGTGTATGGCAGTTGAATAGGAAAACCCAGGTGCTTATGGGCTTGACAATAGGACTCACGGTTGAGCCGATTCGAATTTTTTGATAGGCATTTTTTTCCGTGTGCTCGTGCGGTTGCCATATAATTTACCCGTTTTCGTGTGTTATTATTAGCGAAATTGCAAGCACTATAATCATATGTGGAAGTGCTTGGTTCTACTGATAAAATCGGTTGTTTCTGGTTGTTTTTCGCAGAACTTCGTTCCTGTTCTGTAATTTTCGAAGCATCAATGAATCGAAAAAAGCATGGCTTTCCTCTAAGAACGACAGATCCACAGGCGGCGAACTGCCGCTCGTAAATTCGTCGATAATATTCCCGTTGCTCATTGTAGAACTTTTCCACGTTTGGATTACTCAGCAGGGATTCGATTTCGCGTTGTTGTTGTTCGTGAGCAGCGTTGAAATTGTTGAAAAATATTGGATAATAATTTAATTGATCATAAATTAAATAATTATTAGATCGATAGGTGCCTTTGACATTATCGTTGGTATTAAAATATTCGGTGCCTTGACTGATTGTGATGTACAAGTTTTGCTGTTGTTGGTCCATTTCGCTCATACAACTTGTTTTTGTTGTTGATATTGCCGAGCTTGAGCTTCTAGGACTTTCCTCCGAGTTATCGTCTCCGAATCCGATCGAGGATGAGGTCGTAGAGTCGGGAATCGATGGAGATGTGTCGTCGCGCTCATCAATCGAGTTGGTTTTATAAGAATGTGTGAGATTCTTGAGATAAAGTCCACCGCTTGAAACTCGATTAATAGGTTCTTCTTTAATGGCATCGGCAGGAATCTGAGAGCTATCTGCAGTGTCGATACCACTGGACGAGATTGATGAAGAGGCTAAAGAGGCCAACGAACTATTAGACGCAGAATTCGCAAAATACGAGACCAGATCGGGTCTTGTGCGATTTCTTCTCTTTCTTTTGCTTCTTTGCACCATTTCGAAAGTAGCATTAATTGCTGAAAGCTCGGCAAACTTGACATTTTCTTCTAATTGATGATCTAGCTCAGATTCGAATGAGTCCCTTGTAATAGAAGATTTGGATTCTGGCAAATTTTTGTAAGTCTCCGATTGGAGTTTATCGCTAGGAAGAAATGGCGAGGATGAGGAAGATCCAGACGGGGATATATTTGAGTGTTCAGTATGGTTATTTCTGCAAGCGCTAGTTGAGAAGTCCGTCAGAGTTGATGAAATCGCATCAAATTTCAAAGCGCGGCGCCGTTGCCGACGCGTCGCACAGTGCTTAATATTTTTCGCGGGATTTCCACAATTTTCGTCAAGCTCGGAGGTCTCATTGCAAATTTGAATAGCGTTAATGCCACAACTCAGCATTACCATCGTATGAGAGTCGTTTTCCATCGCCGCAAATCTACTAAATTAATATTTATTATAACATTTATTGAAAATAACATTTTTAAAATTTGAATATTCCAATTAGGCGTACATTATGTCTAGAAAAAAAGCTGATGTATAATAGAATGTCACATATAGATTTTAGCATATAGAATTAAAAAAGCTTAAATTTAGACCAATTTCAGTTTCTGGATAGTTTTTTAACGTATTCGCAAGTTTATAAAAAAAAATTTCATTCATTCTCATAATTCATTGAGAAATGAAATTTTTTTTTCATTTTGCACTTTTCACTCTGCTCAAAAATCATCAAAAAGTACATATTTTTTCGCGAAAAAATTCATTAATTAAAAACATACAAATTTAAAAAAAGTTGAAATGCGAATAAACTCAGAAACAAATTCCGCTAAGATCGATGCTATTTGGGGAAAAATGGAAAAAATGGGAATAAAACAAAGAGTTACCCTAAATGAGAATAAAGAAGCAGCTAATGGGATGGGAGAAGTCGAGGGAGAGGGAATGAAAGAACCAAGAGTAGTGTATTAAGGTTGTGAATAAAAGAGAAAGAATTGGAGAAAGATGAATACGAGAGAAAAGTATGTGGATAGAATAATTGTAAACAAAAAAAACTAAAAAAAAAATTAATCGGTTTTTAGGTAGTTCTTACTAATAAAACCATTTATTTCCCAAATTCTTCATAACTTATTTAAACCTATATTTCATAGCTTATTTAAACCCATATAACATATATTTATCTCTTTCTATCACTTTTTTTTGTTTTTTTCTCACTTTTTCATTAGAATTCATTTGTTTCAGAGAGATCATACTTTAGAGTTTTGAAATAAAAAATATATGTTCAAAACACAAGAGTTTTTAAACAAACCCAATTTTACACATTCAAAACCTAAAAATTGTTTCAACTTCTGAAAAGCTTATAATTCTGAAAAATGGAGTCAAAAAAGTCAGAATTGAAAATTTCAGGAAAAAAATGAAACGTTTGAAAGTAAACATCAATTTTACATATTAAATAATAATTATTTTAATCTAAATCATTATCATTCATAAAAACGAATGATATTATTAGGATTAAAAATTCGACTACGACTAAAAGTGAAACAAATTTAGAATTGATTTAAACCATGCTGTAGGCGGTGATATCATTCATGACATTATCATACATAAATAATAATAATTTTTGGAATTGATAAAAAATTGGAAAATAATTATTATAAATTTTTTCATTAAAAAATGATTTAAAAGCTCTTATTGACTCGTATAATTTTAAAAGGTGCCGAAAAATACTCTATAAAAACCTTACTAAATAAGTTCTGGAGAAAAAGGAGCAAAATATTTATTAAATCGACAAAAAAATTTTCATTAAAATCAGCAATATAAAATTTCTCGAATTGGGTATATTTAAATAAACACATTTTCAGTGAATTTCTTTCCAAAAAATTCTTTATAAAACTGCAAAAAAAAATATATATGGATTTTTGATTGAAAGAATGTTTCATCTTTTAACATTAAGTTATAAGCGAAGCAAAACAATGTCCTAATAATAATGAACATTCCTAGGTCTATTATTATAACGAAGAATAATTAAAAGAGTTTGGAACAATTTAAAATTACAGCGGAACGATGTCCTAATAATAATGAACATTCCTAGGTCTATTATTATAACGAAGAATAATTAAAAGAGTTTGGAACAATTTAAAATTACACTCCCAAAATAGAGATAACGAATAAATACAAAATATTTAATTTCCAAAGAAAAATAAACAAATAATGTATTTTATATATCGAGAAATATCGAAAAATTTCGAGAAAATATCGAATAAAATCGAAATTTTTTGCTGAAAACGCAGAAATAATTTTTTTTTTTTTTGAGAGAAATTTTAGCGAAAAAAGAAATATTAAAAAGAAAGAAAGAAAAAAGAAAGATAACAAAAAATAGAAGAGACAAAGTAAATAGAAAAAAAATGAAAAATTTTAAAAATAATTTTTGCAGACCGAAAGATTTGTAAGAGCCCACAATTTTCACAATACACTAATAACATGTATTGTGTGATCGTTCGAAAAGTCTTTAATTTTTAAGTTTGTCTTCATTTTTAGGTACTCGTGGAAGGTGAAGAGAAGAATGAATTTTGTTAGAATCTTGTTAGAAAGAATTCGCGATCCACCACTATGCTTTTTATTTTTTTGTAGAGCTCATTGTGTTCTACAATATTGTAATTCACGCTAAGTTCCTCCAAAAATGTTATAAAACAAAGAAAATCTAAAAAAAATTTAAAATAACATTTCATCAAAAGTAGAAATCGCCTATTCGAATCATAGAGTATCCGCGTCAAATATATGCTAATCATTTTTTTGTGGTTAGTAATAATTGATCGAATTAAAAAACTATTTTTCACGTTAAAATTTTCGTAAAAAAATTATTTCGGATTCAAAATGCAAATACGAGAAAAAACAAACAAAAAACACTTTATCAAACGCAGAAAAATGCTAAAAAACATTGGAAATGAGAAAGAGAAGGAAACGCTACGTTTAATCAACGCAGTTTTTTTGTTTTTATGAGTCGTTTATTTGAGTTTAAAGCGAAAAAACATTTTTTTTAAATTGCCATTTTTTATTAAGTTTTTCTTTTTTTTTGGAAAAAGAAAAAAAATTGAAATGCCTTTTTTTCTATTCTCTTCTTCAATTTCTCAACTTTCCATTCTCTTAATTTCAAATATTATTTATTCCTGTTTCTCAAAAAATTTGCATTCAAAACAAAAATTTAGATAATTTAATGAATAAAAAATTATTTTTTTATTTATACTCTAAGTTCGGATAAATAAGATGCAATCGTTCGAAGAATTTTTGAATATTCATTTAGCGTTCATTCTGTTATTTTGTGTCGGTTAAGCATAAAATTTAATGAACACCTTCATTAAAGCAGATTCAAGCTGTAGTTTAAAAATTTTGAGCTAAATTTCGTTTATAACAGAATGAAGGCCAAGTCAAAATTCGAAAATTTTTTCAAACGGCTGCATCTTATTTATCCGAACTTAGAGTATGAATTTTTAGAACATAGCATAGGAATTATCCTAACTTCTGTTTCTCAGCGACGTTCGAACAATTTGCGTTCGCTTTTAAACTGTTATAATTATTCTACATTTAAACTTTAGTATTCCATAAAAATTTAAAACTATCTGAAAGAATTTAATGAAAAAAGAACAAAAAATGAAGGGAATGAAATGAAAATGAAGGGCAAAAAAAACGTGTTGAAAGGGTTTCTCTCTTCTCCACCGAATGGAGTCCCCACTTTTAATCAAATTTCTCCCACTAAAAGTTTCAAAGTAAAACAAAAAAATTCCTTTAGAAAAAGAGAAAAAGTGAAAGAAAAATCAAAAAGCAAAAGAAAACTTTTGAAAGAAAAAATTTTTAATAAAGTGAACTAGCTAATCAAAGTGAAAAAAATGTTAAAAACTGGATTAAACTTTTTTTCGTGGCCAAACCTTTATGCTTTTCAAATTCTCTTTCTTTTTGTTTTTCATTTACTTTCTTTCTCTCTCTTCCTCTTTCCTTTACTCTATTTTTTGGTCTTCCATCAATCTAATATGTTGGCCTTTTTTCTTTTATTTTTAATCCCATTTTTCTACGTGTTTAACGCGTGAAACTTGTGTGGACAAAAATTTTTGCGCAAAACACAAACATGCATGTTATTTTACATGTATAAGCATATTATAAAATATATTGACAGCGGACAAATCATTGAAGACTCCAACATCTTAGCCCTATAATTTTGGTCCATAAAACATGGTCCTAAGGAATTTTTCTGAAACAATTTTGTGCAGAATTTTCCACTCTATACAATGAATATAAACATGTTTCATAAACAATTAAAAAATACATATACATATTCTTCATTTAATGTTTGTCTGTCAGCGACTTTTCACCCATTCATTCCCACTCAAATCAACTCATTTTTCGAACTTGGGGATTTTCGATCATCTCCATGCAGCGCGCCTCATCAGATTTTCAATCCTACCCCTTGTGCAGGACCATCCCTGATCCTATTCGAAAAATGCATCAGATCATTCTCAAAATTTCCATACCGAGATTTTCAAGGGTGCTGATTTTGAATATGATAATTACTTTTGACTTTAAAAATTTACTCTTTTTGAGTTGCTCAAAATGCAAAGCGGCTTGAAAGCCTCGTTAAAAAATAATTGCGAACAAAGAAATAATAGCTAAAAACCAACCCAACGTTTTCAGTAATTTGTCAGTGTATTTTACATGTGTATAAGCATGTATTTTATGTGTGTATAAAAATATAAATATGTACAACAAAACGTTACCAAAAAATAATGAAAAAAACAACAACAACAATAACAAAAGCGCTTTTTTCTTCTTTTTTTTTCTATTTTCCATTTCTTCTCATTTCTTTCTTCATTTTCAACTAGCTTTTTTATTATTTTTTTCTATCTTTCATTATTATTCTCACTTTCTTTTCTTCCTCATCCCATTCCTTTCTCCATTTATTTCACGGAGGATTTCAGTGAAATGAACGCGAAATATCTGTGTACTATTGAATAATAATTATGATTTTAATCATTCATTTTACGTCACAATTTCAACGTTTTTGGAGGGACTTATCGTTAACAAACAAACAAAGATCAGCGAGACAAAAAAAAGTTTGGTCGAAAACAATTCGTTTGCAACGAGGAAAATTTTCGTCACTGGATAATAGAGAGCTAAAAGTGTTTGAAGAGATAAATAGATAGAAAAATTAGAGATTGAAAAAAAATTGATAAAATAGCAAAAATTGAAAAGAGACAATTAAATGTTAGACAATTTTAATCAAAATTAAGTTCCATATTCAAATTCCTTAAAAATTAAATGTATTTCAATTTTTAAAATTATGAATATAACGTGAAAAAAAAACATTGAAATACCCTAATTTTGAGTAAATAAAACGTGGCCGTTCAAAGAACTTTTGAATTTTAACTTGGCCTTCATTCTGTTATAAACGAAATTGAGCTCATAATTTTTAATCTACAACTTGGGCCTGCTTTAATGAAGGTGTTCATTATATTTTATGCTTAACCGACACAAACATAACAGAATGAACGCCAAGTGAATATTCAAAAATTCTTCGAACGACCGCGTCTCATTTATCCGAATTTAGAGTAACACAAAAAAAACTGAAAAATGACTAACAAATAAAAGAAAAAACATCAGAAATTAGAGTAAACGCTTTTTCAAAAATGTGGGAATCGGCTAATTGTTGAGTAATAAAAATTATATAACCCGAGTCATTTTCGTTAATTTTTAATGGAATGTCTAATATGTGTATTTTTTACTGATATCAAACAAACAATTGTTCGAAAGGAATGTTAAAAATTCGGTGTTAATTCGTTTATGTCAACCAAAGTTATTGTGTGATAAATGCCGGGTTCAGACGTTCGGCTTCGAAAGGACTTTTAAACTCGGCGTTTTAACTAACCATAACTATCTTCCCTATGAATCGATCGATATTTTTAGCATTGTTTCTGCTAATATAAACAAAAAATATTAGTATCCTAAGTTTCCGTGTATAAGCCGTGGCCGCTCGACGAATTTTTGAATTTTGAATTGTTTCTGCTATCTTCATTCTGCTACTTTTTTTGTTTGTGAAGCATAAAATTTAATAAAAACCTTATTTCATTAAAGCAGACCAAACTTGCAAATTAAAAATTATGAGCTCAATTTCGTTTATAACAGAATGAAGACCAAGTCAAAATTCAAAAATTCGTCGAACGGCCGCGGCTTATACACGGGAACTTAGGGTAGCTAAATTTTTCATTAAAAAGTTGTAAACAAAAATGTGTCAAATTTGTTTCATTACTAAAAAAGTATATGAAATAAATTTGAGAAAAAAAATCAAATTTAAATTTTACATTATAATAGAATAAAGAAAACGCAAAAATTTGAAAATTTCGAGTGGCCATGATTGAAACCAATATTAAATAGACTTTTATCAGTTCTCTGATCCTTAAACTCCCAAAAATCTAGATTTTAGTATAGATTTGATTTGAAAAAAATGAGAAAAAAACTTTTTCTTATATTTTCCATGATTTATTGATTGAAAAAATAAATAAATGGCTTTTTTATATGCGAATGTTGGCTCGTGCCTTGTCGAGTATTTCTTTTTTGATTTTCGGATAGTCGGGATATTTCTTCAGTACCATATGGCATACTTCAATGCACTCGAAAAACCGCCGGCATTTGCAGTAGTTATAGGCAAGTTTATAGCCTGAACAAAAAATATTAAAGGATTTGAAAATTACTCGTATGATGTCTATTTGATCTTTTGCTCCATAATCGAATTCCTCTCCCCATATTTAACTTACCGATAGTCGCGTTCTGATTCTTGCACAATTTCCATGCCACTTCATAATTGCTGGCCGAGTCCGAGTATTTCTGATCCTTTTCGCATATATATCCCATGTATTCGTAGGCCTTTGAACAGCTCTAAATAAACGACACATCTTCGGAAAACCATTTTCTCAATTTTGCATCCGACAGCTAGATTATATATTGGCTTGAAAAACTGGTACTGAAGAAATACCCCATTTCCTATCTTAAGATCCTAGACACTTATTTAGTTACTTGAAAAATAGCTATGAATATACGGCATTATGCTGTAGAATAGTGCGCAAGACGGCGGTAGCTTGTTCGTGTTTGCCCTGATTTATGTACAATTCCACCAGCAATAGCATGCCTTAAATTATCCTAAGCCTCCGTGTATAAGCCGTGGCAGTTTGACGAATTTTTAAATTTTGACTTGGTCTTCGTTTTGTTATAAACTATATTGAGCTCATAATTTTTGATCTGCAGGTTGGGTTTGTTTCAATGAAGGCACATTAAATTTTATGTTTAACCGACACAAAATAACAGAATGAAAGCCAAGTTAAAATTCAAAAATTCGTCGAACGGCCGCTGCTTATACACGGGAACTTGGGATATGTGCATATTATACGTATAAAAAGCTTTCGTTAATTTGCATATATTTTTTTTTATTAATACTAACATTGCTGCAAATAGTCGGCATCTTCCAAATTCCATGGGTAATTTAGAACTAGTTTGAGTTGAGCTTTGGCTTTTGGTGTTTGCTTTAAAATGATGTAGGCACGCGCCGAGCCGAGCACCGCTCCCACGTTCAAATTGTTATTATTTTCAGCCTCCTAGAGAATAATTGCATTCGCAAAATTTGTACCCTGAATTTAGAAGCGTATAACCCGCGAAAAAATTTAAAAAATTAGCCTTCTTAATGATCCCAGAATGGAGGCACTAAAATTTGTCGAACGACCTCGAGGATTATGAGCCCGAAATTAAAGAAAAACGGAAAGATTATTTCCACAAATCACACCCCGTTCTCGACATGGCACATATCCAAAAAGTTGGCCAACGCGCTCTGAACGTCGAGTTTGTTGGTGCTAGCTAGCGCAATAAAATTTTCAATGAGCTTGTACTTTTGTTCCGTACCCGGCTTAAGCCGTAATTCTTTAAAGAAGCGCTCGGCGGCTTTTACACCGAAATCATCTTCATTTGTTTCGTTTCTATGAAAATATTGTCTTTTTAATTTGGATTTCAACTTGGAAACAGAGCCAAAATAATAAGAGATAAAAATTTGGAATATTTTATTGAAAATTTTTCTTTAAATACGGTTAGTACGCGACCACTCAAAGACTTTAAATTTTGCGTTGACTTAAAATTCTAAAAGGGAGCAGTGATTTGCGTTGGGTTTCACTTTGCCAAAAAGACGAAGTTCGGTTTCGTCCCTCGATCCCATCTAGGTGTCCTCCATATTTGAAGAGGACAATAGGTACCACATTGCGCAGTGTGGGTGATACATGGCGATGCTGATCAGGCCTTGTATAAGCCGCATCAGCTCCATACCGCATGTGCTCATACCTAGCAAGCCAGCCGATATTTCGGTAGCCGGGATGGCCCTCATTTAAACCCGCCAAATGATTAGCTTAAAGATCATTTCCAATCGAGCGAGAATTGATCTGTGGGGTCTTCACGTATCATCACGTATCACGTTGACACTATTATAATATTATATCAACTTAAAATGTTCCTCGTATTCAATTAGCCTATATATTTTGGTTCTATTCCTAGTAGGGTGCGAAGAGTCCATTTGATGGAAATTTGTAATGCATTGAATGGCATTTGGTCCGGTTTTTTTAGTAGTTGGGAATATATTTTTTCCAATTTTATTTACCCTAAATTCAGGTAAATAAGACGCAGCCGTTCGAAGAATTTTTGAATTTTGACTTGGCCTTCATTCCGCTATAAACGAAATTGAGCTCATAATTTTTAATCTACAATTCGGGCCCAAAATGAAATGAAGGTGTTTATTAAATTTTATGCTTAACCGGCACAAAATAACAGAATGAATGCCAAGTGACTGTTCAACAATTCTTCGAACGCGCCTTATTTACCCGAACTTAGGGTATATTTTGACACATTATAACGGAATGAAAGACATTGAACTTGCTTTCTTCAAAATAATTTAACACCACTCAAAAAATTTCAAAAAAAAAAATATTGGGTTGGAAGGTTGAAATTTGTGGTTTTTTCAAAATGTTTCTAGTATTTTCTAGAAACTTCGGGAAAGTTCTATAATTAGGATATATGAGAAGAGACTAACGCTCTATTCGATAGTGTTTTAAATTTCTATAATTTTTTTTATTTTTTTTCCATTTTTTTTGGTCATTTCTACGAAGTAAGATGGACGTTTCACGCCATCACTACGGATCATTTTGCTATGTGAATTCCGTCTGGGCCGCTCGGCATCGGATGCAACTAGTAACATTTGTAATGCGTTAGATCCATAATCCATCCACTACGACGCCACGCTGGCATAACTCAAGAAGTTCAAGAAGTAAAGACTTCAATTTGTCGGAGGAAATCCATCCTCCGGAGCAACCATCAAGTTGGATGTTTTGCGTCTCGTGGGACTCATCTCAAGCCTTCTTCATGTGAGCTAGGGTGCTTTCATACAGCAATATAAGAACATATGCGCGGAATCGGTAAACGTACATAAAAAATAAAGTAAGAATTTAAAGTAAGAAGAAGTAAGAAGAAGTCAAAAACCACAAATTTCAACCTTCCAACCCAATACAATAAATATTTATATTTTCGCCCACCGAACATCCCTGATTTCGTTCGCGTCCGCGTCTATCGCAACGTTTTCGTGGCAGGAACTTAGGCAAATTTCAATCATATTGTATAGAGCTCTTTCGCCCCATTCCAGATCGCGACGAGCTCGATTGAAGGCTTGAAGAGCTTCGTGAAGTTCACCGGTAAACCTGAAAATTTGATAATTGATTTGACTTCGATTGGTATTCATTCAGCACATACCAACCGAAAATTAATACCAACCACCCTAATTTATTATGCATAAAGCGATCTGACTTTTTTGAATTTAATATTCGCCTTCATTCTGTTATAATTGAATGATGAAGCTTTATTGTTGACTTACATATTCTCTCTAATACCTGGAATAAGAATGGAAAATTTCGTAATGATCCGATTAATTATAACAGAATGAAAGCGAAGACTAAATTCAAAAAAAATTTCATACCGCTTCGCCTTATACACAATAAATCAGGTATATAGACTAATAAATAAGGTATATAGACTAATAAATAGACACTAATATGCTAATCAAGTCCGAATTATTTTTAGTAATCCATCCCTTTTTTGTTCTCTAATTTTCTTTTATTCTATGAAAAACAAAATAAATTAATTTCACTTACCACTCCGCAAGTCCTCGACAATAGTTGTAACCGGCATCTACAACAACGCGCGGATTGTTTTCGAGTGGATTTCTCAACGCTTTTTCCATTAGTTCCACGTTTCCGCGACGCCAAACCAACTCCAAATAGCGAGCTAACGCGTGATAATGAACTAAAAATATAAGAAATAATTAATAAAATCACAAAAAAGCGTAAAAATATTAAGCGAATTTCATCTTATAAGTGAACTTTATTCCTTTAGGTCGCTAAATCCACTCATATATTATTTAAAAGAGAATTTTTTTAAATAAAGGCAAAATTTTTATATATATAATTATATATATATATATAATTATATATATTTTTATATATATAAATAAAGAATAAGATAAAATACTCGGTCGCCATTAATTTGTAACAAAAAGTACGCTAAGTTCGGGTAAGCCGTTCGAAGAATTTTTGAATTTTTAATTGGCCTTCATTTTGTTATAGACAAAATTGAGCACATAATTTTTAATCTGCAACTTTGGGCCTGCTTCAATAAAGTTGTTTATTAAATTTCGTGCTTCACAAACACGAAAACGGCCACGTCTTATTATTATTATAAGTAATTTTTATTAAGTGTTCAATAACAAAAAATCAAAAATTTTAAAATTTTGCCTTTTCACAAAGAATACATTACAAACTTCACTTTTCCCTTCGTACTTTTTTCTTCTACCAATGAAATTTTCGTAACGTATTGAACGTACACGTAACATATTTAATATTTAGCGCATTGCGTACGACGTGTCCAACCGATTGGAGACGCGTTCAAATTTGCGCGCAAATTAGCAGACCCCATTTACTATGTTCTTTTTGGGTGAAAATAAGCAAGCCAGATTAATTGAAATAAATCGCCCACATATTTAGATTATATTTTAAGAAATTCTATTCCACCACGGCGAATAATATTGCAAAAAAGGACAATTTAGCTATACAGTTAAAAATTTTTGGCATTTCGCCTATATTTAAAAAATGTAATATTACATTAAATAGGATTTGAAATTTGACAAAATTTGTTTGCAGTAAAATAATAAAAGTAAAGTTATTTGTTATTAAATGCAAATATACGCAAAAAATAGCGCATTTTCTTACGAATCGAATGACTACTGGCTTATAATACATAAATGTTAATTTTCACTTTATTTTTTGTTTCTTCTGAAACGCATACTTTTTTCGTACCTAAAAAATATGTAGAATAAATAGGTAGAGCTCAGTCAATTTTCGGAATTTCCAAATAAGCCTAAGCATTCTTGTTCCCCGTTAAAATCTCTATCTTCTGGTGCAATTTGGAATTGATTAATACGCTAGAAAAAAATTTAATACGCGAAGAGCAGGTTGATGTCAAATTTATCATTTTTTGAATTGGTTTTGCCCTCAAGCCGATTCTCGAGTTGTCGCATCGTTTTTTTATCATTTAAATAAAAAGTGATTTTAAATGAATAAACGGTTTTATTACACGCGAGAATTAGAAGAACATTTTTGAAATGTGATCTTTTAAACATTCGAAATATTTTCAAATTTGCGCTCGATTACGATATATTCTGTCAAAAATTTGCAATATTATTCGCCGTGAAACATGCATTGTTCGCAATAAATAAAATTAAAATTGAATAGCTTAGTTTTTTTTTATGTGACAAAGACTTCTTTTCATTTTAGAAACCTACTACAAATTTAAAAAATTTGGATTCCATTTAATGGAAAACTTACAGGGATTTTGCTCCAAAATTTGCGCAAAATGTTTAATAGCCTCTTCGCCTTCGCTTTGCTGATAGAGTATATCGGCCATTAGCTAGAATAAAAGGTGAATTGTTTTTAATGCACAAAAATGGAAAAAAAAAATCTCCTCCCACCAAACTCGCGTCAATATTGCTGGGCTCAAGGGCGAGGACCTCCTGACACTGCTTATTACACAATTGCACTTTTCCCGTATTCCTGTAAATTGAAGCACACGCCAGCATATTCTAAAATAGCAACATTATCATTTTAAAATAGTTTTTTTTTTTTAAAATGATAACAACATCTCTTTAACCCACGGTTGCCAGATGTCCTTTTTAAAAAGATTTGTTCTTTTTTTGAGGGGTCTGTTCTTTTTTTTTTTTTGTTCTTTTTTTCCATTTTTTGTTCTTTTTTTTAATTTTTTTGAAACGATTTTTTCTTGAAACGATTTGAAACGATATCGACTGAGCCTTCAGTAACGCTATCGCTTATCGCTATTGAGAATCGCTATCGAAGCAAAAAAACAAAAGAAAATGTTGCGCAAGCGTGTCAATTTGTGTGTCAATTTAGGACAACACCACGCTGCCGAATCTCTACGATCTTGTCTCACGAATCCTTTCCATCCCGGTGTCGAACGCCTTTGTCGAGCGGATCTTCTCACTCTGCGCTGCCCAATGGACGAAGGAGCGGAATCTACTGCGCGTGGAGACCATCAAGGCGATTTTGGCGACGAAGACCAACTTCGATTTCAACTGCACTGAAATGTTTGAGTATCTGATGAAGAATGGCTCTTTTAGAGACAGGATCAGGAGCGCAGAGAAGTATTAAGTTCCGAGAAGTAAAAATCTTTTTTTTTGTTGGAAATTGTTAATAAAATCTTTTTTTTCGTGCTCAACGTTCTTTTTTATTTTATTTTCATCTGGCAACCCTGCTTTAACCTTACATGAATATCTTTATCATTGAGTGAAATGGCCTCTTTGTAATATTCAATCGCTTTACTATAATCCTTTCGATTGGCGTACATTTCGGCCAACTCAGCACACAACCTAAAAAATAAATAAATAAAAGCCAATTCAAATCAATTCGATATCACCCTCAAAATTCACGCCTAAAAAACCCGTAATCATATGTATTTATTTTTTAATTTAAAAATTTCGAAAATTTATAATATTTTGGATTGAGTCATAAATTTCCGATAATTCTCGTTTTTTCAGGTGTCTGAAGTCAAATTCGTTTTGAGTGTTATACCTCATTTGAAAGCTCGTTTTCTTGTGGTAATTTTAAAATATCAACTGTTGGAGATTAAGTGTCATTTGTCAGAAAAATATGCTAGTTTAAATCGTGTTGAGGCGGCGCCAAAAAGATGCATAATTTAGAAAAAATTAAAATTTATTTATCCCCCTTCCCTCCCGATGGGGTTATATATGCCGAATAAGCTGGTAAATTAGTTCACCTCGCGGCATTGATTTTTTCATCGACTAAATTATTATCTGCCGCGGATGTTCCTTTTCTAGCGTAATCACCGCTGGCGCTTAATTGTGCGACAATTTCCAATTGTATTTGGCGGGCGCGGTCCAAATTGGCGGACGCGTTGGCCCAGTCTTTTTGCTCCAAATGCAGTTTGGACAAGAGGCATAGGTATTCCACATGATCGCGCATGTCATTTATTTCTAAAAAAAAATTGAAAATATTAACGCATCTTCTTTACCGAATTATCGTGTATAAAAATGGTGAATTTTTTTATTAATCCAGCCAATCTCCCTCCGCCCCATTCATCCATAGAAAATAGAAAAAATATGTTAAAACCCACCCGTGGGCCTGTATCCCTCGTCGACAACGTCACGCAACACTTTTTTGCACTTTTCGAAATTTCCCATTTGAAAAAGTTGTTTCGCAAAACGAATACGTAAAATGTTTTTTCGACCACTTTTCATCGCCGCCTCGTAGAAGATTATCGCCTGAGAGTGTTGTAAAAGTTATATATATATATATATATATATATATATATATATATATATATATATATATATATATATATATATATATATATATATATATATATATATATATATATATATATATATATATATATATATATATATATATATATATATATATATATATATATATATATATATATATATATATATATATATATATATATATATATATATATATATATATATATATATATATATATATATATATATATATATATATATATATATATATATATATATATATATATATATATATATATATATATATATATATAAAATATTATAATCAGTCAAAGGCAGTGTTGTGACTTGGCTCTATAAATGGCTCCGGCTCCATAAGTGGCTCCGAGTCATTTGGAGCTCGTATGGCTCCGCTCCGGAGTCATTAATCGGAGCCGGAGCCATTTATGTCTTAATGGCTTGCAATTTATGGAGTCATCTTACTTTTTGTGACTCTTTTTGAAAAAAGCTAAAAGAGTCAAAAGAGTCGCGGGCGACTCGCTGGACTCCGAAGTCAGCCCGGAGCCAAGTCACAACACCGGCCAGAAATGAAAGTAAAGAAACTTAATTATAAGTTTAAGCTCGTAAAGTAAATTCTTCAATACTTTATCCGAGAAAATCGTTAAATTTTTCGTTTAAAATAAATCCAACAATTCATTCTATAATATCCCCTAAAAGGGTCTAATTCAGGGTTGCCAGATGAAAATAAAATAAAAAAAAACGCTGGGCACGAAAAAAATATTTTATTGATAATTTCCAACAACAAAAAAGATTTTTCTAAAAATATCTGAATTGGTCTATTTCGTTAACTTTTTGGGTCAGATTCTTTATTCTCTCAACAATTAATACTTCTCGGAACTCCTGATCCTGTGTCTAAGAGAGCCATTCTTCATGGAAAAAAAGAACAAAAAAGAACAAAAAAAGAACAAAAAATAAAAAAGAACAGACCCCCTCAAAAAAAGAACAAATCTTTTTAAAAAGGACATCTGGCAACCCTGGACTAAAACATCCCAATATAATGCTATTTAAGTATAATTATTTTTAGTGGACGAATATGCTATATACAGGGTGACCACAAAGTCCTTGCACACATTTTTTTAATTTAAATTTTAGTGCCGGTATATTGTATCGTTATGTTACACTTTGTAGTTCTTCAATACTTTATCCGAGAAAATGTATGAATCTCTTAAAATAAATCCAACAATTCTTTCTATAATATCCCCTAAAAGGGTCTAAGTGTATATTGCAAACAACGTGTTCGCCCAGCTTTTTTTAACCTTATTATAGAGATGACATTTCACGTAGGCGTTGGCGATCTTCTCGGCGAGTGCGTGGTCCTTTGGATTGCGACGCATAGCAGACTCGTAGGCGTCGATTGCCTGATTGGGCTCCTGTACGTTCATGTACGCGTCGCCCAGCAGCTCGTAGGCGTGCGGCGAGTTTTTTTGTTCGAGAATGTTTCTAGACCAAAAACGATTCATCGCATTCATTAGGACAAGCCCCAAAAAATATCAATACTATAATGTTATCAGTACATTCTTCATTAAGTCAAGATCCCACCAACCGATAGCAGAGTGTGTATTTATGTTTGTCATGTTTGTGTTCCAAATAGATTTGTGCCATTTTAATTCGAGCCTCTTCGTAGTTTTCTTGCTCTATAATGAAACATCTCAGCTTTCAGTCTTATTCAAATTAGACGATAGGTAGCACATTGAACAGTGTGGGTGATACGTGGCGGTGCTGACCAGGCCTTGTATAAGCCGCATCAGCAATATCGCATGCTTATGCCCAAGCAGACCAGAACCAACCGATATATTGGGATAACCTTTATTCAAACCGGCGAAATGATTAGTTCCAAGATCATTTCCAACCGGGCGAGGCGTGGGGCCCTTGCATATCACGTATCAAATTATGCAAGGAGAGAATATAGAAGGAAATAAGCTCTTCACACACAGTGAATAGAGAAGAGGGAGGAAGAAGGAGGAGGAGGAGGGGAAACACACGGCCTTGTCAACAACGTACCCGGTCGAATGGAATGCAGGGCGGCTAACGCGCCGTCCGCATTACCGCGCCGCAGTTGCAAATCCGCGTCGATAAGCACCAGCCTGTGCTGAAGGTCGGCGCGCGCCGCATAATCGCGCATCGCCGTGCTCATATACGCGTCGGCATCTTCCTTTAAGAGAATGCATTTTTATTAAAGAAATGTTAATTTCAGGCGCGGGGTTGTCCAAATAAATTTCAAAAATTGACAACAAAATCCATCGAAATTCCAAAAAGTCGCGGGCTATACGCTCACTAAATGAGAGCATTTAAGGCATTGAAATCACTTACAAGTCGATTGAGTAGTCGTAACGAATCGATTAGCTCCATGTAGATGGCGAGCCGCTCGCTGTCAAGTTCCATTCCTTTCCGGTTGAGGCGATCTTAAATTATACGATTACGGAATATAACATTGAAATTTAAAATGTTTAAACGGCCCTGCGGGTTATACGGTCATTGCGAATTTAATAAATAACGAAAAATAAAATTCATTAGAGTTCAAAAATGGGAAGAGCAGTGTCCGAATGATTGTACGCTGAGTTTCATTTTGCCAAAGGGACGAAGTTCGATTTCGCTTCTCTCCCCCCTCCCCTCTCCGACCCCATCTAGGTATTAGCATATTTAGATGGACTAGGTATCACCATACTTAATGGCACAGCATTGCACAATGTGTGGGTAACACGCGGCGGTGCTGATCAGGCCCCATACAAGCCGCATCAGCTCCATACCGCATGTGCTCATGCCGAGCAAACCAGCCGATATATTTCGGTGGCCGGAATGGCTCTCATCCAAAACCCGCGAAATGCTTAGTTCAAAGATCATTCCAAAGAGGATTGATCTGCGAGGCGTTCACGTATCACCTAGTGTTCCAAGTTCAAAGATTTTTTATTCAAAACTTTGAAAAAGGCTGCGTCATATTTATCAAAAATTTTATAACAAGTCTCAAGCAAATGAGCATACCATTCCACGAGGGCATCTGGATTGCACTCTCCAATAGGTCCACAGCCATTTCCACGCGTCCTTGGCTTTTCTCCAGTTTGGCCTTCGTCAAAAAGTAGATGGGATGTTCGCGGACCTTGAAATTATAGCCGAGACCGGTGTCGAGGACGTTCGAGGCGTCTTGCAGGCGCTGTAATTGCAAATGGATCTGAAAATACTACGCAATTATAACCGATTTGAACTTTGGCCTTGTTACCTATGAGAGAAAACTATTTTTTTTTGCCCACCTGAGCCAATAGCAAATAGGACTCGGCACGGACATGATCCTTTTCAATACAGTGCTTAAGAAGCGCCTCGGCGGTAACAAAATCCTTGTTAATAATTTTTACTTTGGCTAGCAAAAAACATGGCCTCGACAAAGCTAAAGAAAATTGAAAGCATTTGTCGGGTATGACGCGAGAATTTAAAGATAATTTGAATTAGCGCCCAAAGTTTTTCGGTTATCGCTTTAAGTGGGGTTGTGCGAAAATAATAATTGGAGACGAAGAGGGTGGAGCAGTTTTCTTTTTTATTCTGCTGGATAAAAATTTTATTTTTCTGAGACATTTTATTAATTTTCATTCCGTATTGTTATTGTTTCCTTTTTGCAAATAAATTTATTCTTTATTGAAACCAGACGATGGGGTACGGTATACAGCGGCTACCTACTACATCCATTCGTATTGATCCGAAATAAGGAATTTTTTTGAAAATAAACTGAAACACTGCCCCGCTAACCCCCAGGGGGAGCCTAGAGCGTGTAAAATTTTAAGACCCTATTTAGGACCATTAGGACCCTTTAGAGGGACTTTACACAAAAACTAATATCAGATTCGTGATCCCCGACCTCGATTACCCCATATAACACTACTCACGCATACAAATTGAACAAATTCAATTTTGGGACCCTATTTAGGACCCCTTGGGAACCATAAAAGTCAAAATTACAAAAAACCAATATCAAATTCGTGATCTCCGACCTCGATTATCCCATATAACACTACTCATACATACAAAAATAGCAAATTTAATTTTGGGACCCTATTTAGGACCCTAAAATGGGAGAGTTTGTAAACAGCACATCGGGTCCTAAAATGGACCAAATCAAAAAAATTTTTCACGATTCATGTAGAGAATTCTTCAAAGATGTGCCTTTCTAATATTGCAAAGCTCGTTGGGCACTCCCAACCCCCTAAAATACC
The DNA here is from genome assembly GCA_024678965.1 of Bradynema listronoti. Classification (NCBI taxonomy): domain Eukaryota; kingdom Metazoa; phylum Nematoda; class Chromadorea; order Rhabditida; family Allantonematidae; genus Bradynema; species Bradynema listronoti. The sequence continues at coordinate 1,460,815 of JANLNO010000013.1, forward strand.
CAATAAAGTTGAACTACTGAAAATTTGGACTACCAAAATGCACTGTATTCTGCACACCGTATTGGGTCGTAAATTGGACCAAATCAAAAATTTTTTTTCCAATCGTATAGAGAATTTTCTAAACTTGCATCCTTGCTAATGTCGCAGCGCACAGCTCCACATGCATTCCCGCCAAAAATAGGCTCAAATCCTAAATAGGACCCAAATAGGACCATTAGGACCCGAAGATGATTTTTCCCGGGTACGGCACCTGTCTCAATCGACGCGCCGCCGGCGAAAACCCCCATCCCGCATTTTTCCCGCAAATTCAACGTTGCGTTCAGTTTTTATGGGCGTTGAAGGAGATTACCGACAATTTCCTTATATATTATAGTATAGAATTCCGGTGGTGTGTTGCAAAGTAAAAAAGAAACAAAAAAGAAAAGCGCACTAGGTCTTGGTGAGAACGATCTGGGGAAACGAGCAGACCGATCGAAAGCCCCCCTCGTACTCAACAGCATTAAAAATTTTCATTGAGAAATAAAGTGGAAAATTGGTATTTCGGCTATAAAATTGCCGCGATTTAAAGCCCTAAAATTCGTATGGCATTCGATTAGAATATATCGAAGCAATTTCACCGAAAAAGCGAGTCCATAAATACCATAAATTCAAGAAAAAAAAGCCCAATCTAGTTGTTGTGGCCTTTGGTCATATATTCAAATAATGTTGGTCTTGTACCGATTATATTAATTGGTATGTATTTCGTAATAATTATGGCGCCTATTTACTTATGAAAGTTGTTCTGGTTTATTGTTATTATTCTTTTGTTGTGTTATCACGCAGCCTTTGTTTAATAAAGCATTGTTTAATTTGCGAACTGGTCTATAACAGACGAATACCGAACTCAATACCCAACACTAGTTATGAATGGAATGGGGATATAACGCTAAAATTGTGGAGCAATTTTACATAAGGTCTAACATCAAAAATTGGACCAGCACCAAAAATGGACCTGGACAATTTTCGTAGATGGTGACAAGAATGCGTTCGGCCTCCTTGAGCAAAGAGGCTATTCGTCCGGCCAAGCCCCAGCGCGCAATCAGCTCCAAGAGAAGCTCCGCAATTTCGTTGAGAAACGTCGCGTTCATTTGCTCAATGTATTCGATACCGAACGATAAATTCTGAGAAAAGAAGGGCCCGCGGATAATTGAAAAGGTATTGAGCCAATTCGTACCTGAACAGTCGCCAATTGTAAATCTATGCATCGATGAACAATGTCGAAAAAGGACGAGTTGCCGATTTGTTCACGATATACGAAATACTGGACTTGAAGATAGAGAAATTGCTAAATTAATTAAATTTCCCGCTAATTCAATAAATATTGATATTATTAAAATTTACGGGATTTTCCAGAATCGATTTGTGCGTGGATTTAAGAAAGTCTATTTGCGTTCCGGCCTCGTCCACGTTTCCCAATTCCAAATTGTATTGAATTAGGTCTTAAGGAATAAGCCTTTCATCGTCGATAGGATAGGAATGTTAAAAGAAAAAAAAAAGCCTACGAAAAAATGGAGCCGGGCCATCTTCGAATTCGATGGCGCCGGTGGCGATTTGAAGAGCCTTTCGCGGGTCCGACTCCAAAAACGTTAGTCTGGCACGTACAAGAATGAGCTCGGCGTTCTGCGGATCTGATAATAAAGCCCTTTCCAGAAAGCGTCTAAATAAAGCCGTTGCGATCAATTACGCTAATTTCGCGTGTATAAAGCCGGGTGTTTTGAGCCAAATTTAAATTGGCGCCAATTGGAGTTCATTTCGTTCGTATCGAATACGTTGGAGTCCAAATTTTGTGCCCGCCTTTGTCTTGGTTTCATAAAAGTGGACACAAAATTTGGACTTGCTTGGACCCAATATGATACAATCGAATGAATGCATTGGCGCCAATTTAAATTTGGTTCAAAACACCCGACCTTATACACACGCGAAATTAGGGTATTTAACTTCTCTAATACATATTCAGTACTTATATTATATAGAGGTGGTGTAGCGATATTTGCCTTTAATTAACTTTTTGAACAGTATAAAAATATTTTTAAGAACACTAATTTTTAGCTATTGGATCCAGAATTTAATTCTCTATCGGGTACATTTTAAATTTTTATTCAATCTAATTTAGAAAAAAAGTTATACATAATTAAAATTGTAAGGTCACCCAAAAAATTTTCAAAAAACAAAAATTGACCTTACTTTTTTAACTGTGACTTTTTTTTCAAAATAGTTAGAAACTTGAATCAAAAAGTGATTAATAGAGAATTAAATTCTGAATCAAGTAACATAAATTCATTCGCTAAAAAGTAGCTTTATGATCCTCGAAAAGCTAGTCAAAGTTGAAAAATGGGGGACGCAGTTGTCGATAAAGTTGTAAAGGCGTCACGCTAGTTTAGTTTATCCTCTCCTCCAGAATTTTAAAAATTTTTTTTAAAAAAAGTGCTTGATGCTCTTTTGGTTTAAAATTTTTTTTAGATCAACCGTAACTTTTCAAGAAGACAAAATTGGTTTATACAATTCTTGATTAGCGTGATGAGAGCTTTGGAATGAGTTATCACATGTCTAGGTTCGGTTCAAAAATTTCTTTCCTTTGGCTAACGGCTCAATCTTAGTTTCCTCTGTAGGATCCTTTATTTCCTGTAAAAATGACTACCGTATTCGTTCTTAGGAGCCGAAATAACCCACGGATATGGTAAAATTGGAAATTCCGGGAGGAAAAGATAAACTAAGATTGAGCCGTGTTAAGGTTCGGTTCAAAAAATTTTTTTCTTTGGCTAAGGGTGGTCCTCTTTTATTTCCTGTAAAAATAACTACCGTATTCGTTCTTAGGAGCCAAAATAACCCAGGGATACGGTAAAATTGGAAATTCCGGGAGGAAGAGATAAACTAAGATTGAGCCGTTATAAATTCCACCCACTTTACATAGTCCCATAATAAACGATTGTCCATCATTATGGCCATTAAAATCGAGCAAATCTTCGCGTTAACAAACGAATTTGTCGCTTCGACGGCATTTACGTTTTCATTCACATCCGCGACTAGGCTCTCGATCGCGTTCGAGTCACCCGAGAAAATTATCGCATAAATCAACTCGTAGAGCTGCGATTGAATGCAATCGCTCTGAAACAATACCATTGTATGTATATTTTCACTTCAATTTTTCAGATTATCCCCGACCTGAATCAACAAAATCTTTTGCGTAATTTCGAGAACTTCCGTCCAGTTGCGCAACATCATCGCCGTACGCGTCAATTCTACGTGAACGGCCAACGAAGAGGGCGAAATGGCTAACGCTGCGGTTAGCGTGTTATGCATTTCAGCCGCGTTACGCCTATATTTTTTAGAGTAATCGTCAATAATGAAAATTATTATTGTATATCATATTAATTCATCCCAAAAATAAATTATTGAATCAAATATTTAAAAAGAGTATTCTTAAAGGGTAAACCTGATTTGAAAAACCCTGGCTTTGCCCAGAAACGGGTCAACTTGATCGTTAGAGGATGCGGCTATGCTTTTATCGAAATTCTCCAACGCGCTTTTTAAATCCCGATTGCTTAGTACTTCGATCCACCCGTACAAATTTAATACCTAAATATAGATAATACGCATTATTTTATACTTTATAAACGTCCAGCCCCCTTCAAGAAACCAACTTTCGAATCCGTGGATGAACTTCGCGGAAGTTGGAGTACCAGCGAACGAGCCTTCTCGTAATTTTCTTCAAAAACATAGAGCCAAGAGGCCACAAAACATCCGGTTATGGGCACGTCAACAATCGACAAATTTTGAATCGATAATTCCACTTGCTTCAAGGATTCCTGATCTAAAAAGCATAGTAAAAACGATGAATAAATATACAAATCATTGTATTACACAATACAACTTGTATATTTAAATAAGTCAAAATTACCTATTCTATTCTCATTGAGATAAGCTATTCTTAGGGCGTGCAAAACGGCCATTTGCAGCTCGGAATTCTTTTCGTTCATTCGTTTCAAAATTCGAATTCCTTCGGAGGCCTTTCCTGAAAATAGAATCGGTAGAAGAGCCTTAAAATAAAAAATAATCCAAAGGTACCAAGTTTGCAGAAACAATATGATTTGTAAACCAAAAGTTCGATTCCACTAAAGCTGGAACGAGAATTGGTTTCCTGGCCCAAAAGGTCTTCAATAAACGACAACGCACTTCCGTAATATTTTCCCCGTATAAAGTAATAAATTGTCGCCAAATCCATCTCGAATCAAAGCGGCTGATTGGATTATAACAATAAATTTGTATATTTTAAAATTATTTTCATCTATTTTAAAACATTTTTATTGGCCACATTTCCATGGCAACGCAAAAAAAAGAATTGGAAATTTTGCAATTGTTTTACGGCCAAAGAAATTTCGACCGAAATATTGAGGCCGAAAAATGCGCCTTTAAAGGACGCATGCCCTTCAATATGCATTTTCTGACAACATTTTTTGACGCCAAAATGGCGGAAATTTAAAAATATTTATGAAAAATTTTTTTTTGCTATTTTTCCTGTTTTTTTTATTTTTTCATCATCATTTGGTTCTTCGTTCAAGTCTATGTTGCGAAACTCTTCGAAAATCTCAATGGTGTCATCAACAATGTGCTTGATCGAGTTTTTCCAAATATACTGGACTAAATCATATAAAATATAAAAAAATAAAAAACAGGAAAAATAGCAAAAAAAAAATTTTTCATAAATATTTTTAAATTTCCGCCATTTTGGCGTCAAAAAATGTTGTCAGAAAATGCATATTGAAGGGCATGCGTCCTTTAAGTTCAGGTAAATGAGACGCGGTCGTTCGACGGATCTTTGAATATTCACTCGGCCTTTATTGTTATTTTGTGATTGCGAAGCATAAAATTTAACAAACACCTTCATTAAGGCAGGCCCAATTTGCAGATTAAAAATGATGAGCTCAATTTCGTTTATAACGGAATGAAGGCCAAGTCAACATTCAAAGATTCGTCGAACGGCCGAATGGTTTATAACCCGGGATTTACTGGGGTACTTTACTAAGTAGCTATAAAAAATATAAAAATAATAAATAAATACATGTTTTTTACATGTGAGTCGCATAGAAATTTAAGTAAAGGTGGCTCAAGTCGGTCCGAAAATTCAATTTAGTCGGAAATTTTTTAAGCTAAAATTCCGGTCAAAAATCTGACTGGCCAAAAGTCTGATTTAATTGTCACTAGTGTCAAATTTAAATCTGCTATATTTAAACGGCTCGATTTCGAGCTGGAGTTGTGTTAGGCCGGCTGGTCATCACCTATCGAAAAAAAATGGTACCGGAGAAGCCTTTATTTTAATGTATTTTTTGAGTCAATTGAATACACATACATACATTAATTAAATATATGTATAATAAATAATAGAAATCCGATATGTGATCAAAGCGTTCATTATTTTACAGAAAATTCGATAATAGACATAATAAAACCAAGAAAAATTAATATGAACAGGCGTCCAATCGTTTCAGAATCTCGGCGATTCGCGGCCGTTCCTTGGGCTCAAAGCGGACGAGATCGCGGATTAGGGACTTTAGGGACTCGTCAATTCTAGAAAAAAGACAAGAATTATTAATTCCGCTAAATTGACAAATTTGTTCTTTTTTTTCAGTGAGTATCAAAAATTTTATACCTAGTAATGCATCATTATTTAAACTTCTACATTCTTGAAACGAATTAGGAAATAATTAATTTTTTTCCAAAGAGATCTTTTAAACTTTTCTGGGAAAGTTTTAAGTCATAAAAGAAAAACGAACGGAGCGTGCTCATCAAAATCGAGGCGCGCGGATTGGACGGCTAGCGCGACGCTGTCGCCGCGCTCATATACCGCGTCAAAGGGCGAGACGAAATAGCACAAAGCGTACAGCACACATCCCAGCGACTAGAAAAAGAAAAATTTCATTCATGGATTTTTTTCTCCTAAAATTTTCTAAATAACTACCCAAATGTCGACGCTCTCATCAAGTTGGGTGCCCGTCTCGCAGGTGAACAGCTCTGGCGCTCGATAGGGCATCGTGCAGAACTCGGCGGCCGCGTCGAGCACCGCACGACGTTGGCGCGCGTCGCCAATAGCGATCGGGCATTCCATCGCCGAGCCGAAATCGGTCAACAGCACATGGTCCGGACTACGCAGTAGAAGATTGGCCGGCTTTAGATCTCTACAAGTTATCGAAATCTGGGGGGATCAGGATAGGACATGATTGAATATAAAAATAGAGAAATAAGAATAGCAAATATCGAGACATTTTCCTTTAACAAATAAATGAAGACGCATACACGAATTAAAATTTTTGGCTAAATTTACTTATATGGTATCTCAGCGGGTCGATGGAAAAATTATGCCATTCGATTCCCCGTGGCACAAAACGGTCGGGACTGAACAAATTAGCCGTCGCTCGTACCTGGGTCCCGAGTTATGGGGCTCCAAAGTCCCAAAAATTTGCTCAAGTTTTGTAATTTTTTTCAGAAAAAAAATATTTGATATTTTTGTCAAATGAAATTTAACACATATTAGAAATTTAATATATTAGAAATTTAATCTCCAATAATATAGACATTATAGACAATTGTGGCAATCATTTCTTTTATTTTCTTATGGTCCTTGTGCTTATTGCCGAGTGATCGGCCCAAAATTTATTTTACTTTGTTTCGAGTTTTATATTTTTTTTTTATTCAACAAAAGTGCTACAGCACGAATTAACAACAATTTTTATCTGAAGCAAAAATCACTTAACTAAACTTAAAAAACTAAAAATTGGACCTAGAACATTATATGCGAACAAATTATTGCAATTTCGCGGTGAAACCAACAAATATTTAAATAATAAACTAATGCTTAAGCTACATATACTGAGATTATTTTATTAGATTTTCTTTGCGTTCGCGACAACAATTATTCAAATTTTATTTAGGAGGACATGAATCGAGGCAAAACAAATTGGGAGCATCTTCAAGAGGAACTTCACGTCTTAATACAATCCGAGGACACGCCAAATCAAAAGTGTAGCTCCAAATTCAATTAAAGAACAGAATGAAGGCGAACGCCAATTTGCGCGCAAATTTGAACTCAAAAATTTATTGTCGGCTGTTAAATTACAATTTACCTATGCGCAATGGGCGGACGTGAATTGTGTAGTACGACCAGGGCACAACATACTTGCCTGAAGAGGCGAACGATTCGTAGCGACGAAATGTAGTTCCCGGATTGGCGGCGTGTCGCGAGCTCATCCTGTAGAGAACCTAGCTAAAAAATTCTATGCCAATGAGCTATTAAAATTGTTCTAAAAAGATAATTAAATTACAAGCCTTGCACAATGGGAAAATCAACGAGAACGAGACGACCGTTTGTGTGGGTGGTGCCGAAATGCGCTCTTCGCCCACCGCAAAAATTGGCATAATAAAGCGACTTTGCCTGTGCGAGTCCGCTACTTTCGGATCGCTCAAAATGGCGCCACCATTTTCGGCTTTATACAAATGCGGAACCCTCTGATCCTGAACACTTTTGGAATTTTTTTTGCTGTTACCATTGAGATCGGGATTTCGATTCATTCCTCGCTTCTTTCCATTATGCCGATTAAGAATTCCATTTCTATTGGAATCCTCCACATCTCCAGCATGGGAGCTGTCGTGTGGCTTGGAAGTAGTGAACTCCTCCCCATTGCAATCACCGCTTTCAAAATCTCCACTAAACGCATTTTCGTCGTCAAATTTCGTCAGCGAGCATCCGAATCTTCGATGAACCTCGATCTCACGATAGGTTCGTTCAATTTCCACGTTCGAATGGCAGCAAATCCGCTTGATGGCCACTCGTTCGCCGGACTCTAAATCCTCGGCGCTATAGATTTGACTGAAGCCGCTGAAAAATTATGGATTTTTTTTCACTAGAAAAAATGTTCAAGACAACACACCCCGACGCGATAAGACGTTTGAGATGAAATTGGCGGCCGTCGGCTTCGACGTCCACGCGACTACCAACACATCCCATTAAGTGTTGAATAGGGGAAAAAAGACAAAAATACTATACGAAGAAAATGAATGTAGGTGGATTTTTAAAAGTCAAAAAAATTTCAAGAATGCATTTATTAAAAAAGCACTTATTTTTCAAGAATTTTTAAATTAGAAAAAAAAGTTTATTAAAATTATTAATAAAATATTTACCCTAAGTTCGGTTAAATGAGACGCGGTCGTTCGAAGAATTTTCGAACATTGACTTGGCCTTCATTCTGTTATTTTGTGTCTGTGAAGCATAAAATTTAGTGAGCACGTTCATTAAATTTTATGGCCCAACTTGCAGATTAAAAATTATGAGCTCAATTTCGTTCATAACGGAATGAAGGCCAGGTCAAAATTCTTTGAACTTAGGGTAATTTAATTTTAGGTGTATAGACCGCGGATGGATATTCGAGTGGGTTATATGCCCAAAATTAGAGTAAATTCAATGAATAAAATAATTTATGTTCATTTTTAATGGCAGAAAATTGATTAATACAATATTAACAACAATAAAAAAAGCAACAAAAATAATATTCAAGTTGGCAATGAATAAATGTGACTAATATTTATAATGAAACCACAGACCATATCAAGTGGATTTAAAACTAATAATAATAAAGTAAATTATTAAGGAAAAAAATGTTCGTTAAAGCCGGCAAGTTATATACCATTAAAGAAATTATACGAGCAAAAAAAAGTTTAAAAAAAATCGAGTAATAAAGACGAGGTCTTTTTTAGGGTAATATTTTTAAGTTATATTAAAATATAAAAGTTATTTAAGTAAAAATTGAATGTTTTCAAGGCACGAGATTAAATGTGAACAATGGAAAAAATAAAATGAAAAAAAAAATTAGTCAAATTATTAGGTTGTTCAAAATGAAATTGCGGATTTGTTCCACGTTTTTTCCTACAATAAATAGAGACGTGGGTCTTTTTTTGTAGAGCCTACCCGTCGATTTGTTGGGGAGACGTGTTTCAGCGATTTTTAAAATTTTCATTTCTAACATTTTTATAGAGAAAATGCAACGAAAAAAATGCATTTGGATGAGCATTTTTTTCGAAGAATGATCCAATAGACATGAAACTTTTGCTATGAGTTTCCCTTACACGCCACCCTATAAATTTAAGCTTGATCGATTGGATAGGAGCCGTGGAGAGTCAAATTATTAGGTTGTTCAAAATGAAGTTGCGGATTTGTCCCAACTTTTTTTCCTACGATAAATAGAGACGTGGGTCTTTTTTTGTAGAGCCTACCCGTCGATTTGTTGGGGAGACGTGTTTCAGCGATTTTTAAAATTTTCATTTCTAACATTTTTATAGAGAAAATGCAACGAAAAAAATGCATTTGGATGAGCATTTTTTGAATGATCCAATAGACATGAAACTTTTGCTATGAGTTTCCCTTACATACACTATTAAATTTGAACCTAAGGAAAACTTATAGCAAAAATTTCAAGTCCATTGGATCATTCTTCGAAAAAAATGCTCATCCAAATGCACTTTTTTCGTTGTATTTTCCTGTTGGGATTTGGTCATTATTGTATTTGGCGTTTCGCCGTTCATTTGCTCTTTTAAATGTAATTTGGTTTTAGCGCGCTATATTTTTGTTACGGTCATTACTTTAATCTTGTTTTTCCAAAAAAGAAGTTAAGTGATTTCGGAGTTAGCTATAAATAAAGTTTCGTTAGTTATTTATTTTACGCATTCAACCTAAAGTCTAGTGGTGTGTCTTATCACATTACTAGACACAGGGTTGCCAGATGTCTACAAAAAAACCCCACGTCTCTATTTATCGTAGGAAAAAAGTTGGAACAAATTGTGTGGAAATCTATGTTCATGTGTCCTTTAATGAGCACTTTTATTAAAGCAGACCCAAGTCAAAAATTCTTCATTTTGAACAATCTAATAAATGGAAAAATGTTTTAAAAAATCTGAATTGTGCTGCAAATGTAATGGGAAAAATACTTTTTTACATGCGTGAAATTAAAGCATTCGTTTAAAATGTCAACAGCCTAAATAAAGTTCAAAACCAATCTAGAGTTCGTTCTTCACGTTAGTAATGTGGGGAATTGTCTCACCATCCACTAAGAAATTATTCATTCCATTTCGCGTCAACTCTTCTTCTTCTCCCGTCAATAATGCTCCCCTTAGCGAGGTCTCATTATCGTCATAGACAACCGACGAATTTTCCGTATCCGAAACATAGCCGGGCTGATGCGTATAGCGTTCCGGTTCCACCACCACCGGAAACGCTGCGTAGGCTCGCAGGAGTTGATCCGGCCCGAGGCCGAACATTTTCGTCCATTTCGCGTTCGGATGTCGGCCGTATGCGATTGGCAGAAATTCGTCGAGTGCCATTAATCGCTTTAAAGGTTTTGCGTCAAGTAATTTTCGCGCTCCGCCGGCCGTAATCGCATAGCCCAACGTCCAATAGGAATAGCCGACTGTGCTCAAATGACGATGACCTAAACAAGAGTTGATTACAAAAATAATAATAATGAAGGTTAGGAGAAATTTCTGCCAACAAATTTCCAAATAAATTTCGGGGTTTTAAATAAAATGAAAAATTAGTTAATATTTATTCCACGGAAAACTAGGTCTATAAACAAACTCGTAACCGAGCTGCGGACCCCGGAAAATACAATGCCGTAACAAAAAATCTTACCCGGCACAAAAAACTCGTCACCGGCCGGACTCATCTTTTTCCGACCCAAATAGATAAATTCCCAGTCCAGTCTGGTCTTCATCAAGTCCTGGAATGTTTCGATTAAAATCTCGAGGCCGTTCTCAGTGAAGCGCAAATCGTCCTCCAAAACGATGACCTTCTCCAAATTCTCCGCCAAAACTCGACGCCAAACATTCGCGTGGCTCAAAAAGCAGCCGATTTCGCCACGTTTCATCGGCCGGCGATGAAACGGGTCCAGATAGCCGGGCAGGAATTCCACGCCTCGTAAATTCGTCTCGTCAAGTCGTTCTCCATCCACCGCAGAAATCACCTTGAAGGGTGAATTCACTTTTTAAAACCAACTAAAAACCAAAAGTACAAAAGCGAAAAAATCCCACTTCAAAATCAATGCCCAAAGTGTCCAAAATCGCAGTCATTTTGCGCAAACGTTCCGGTCGACGCTCCAAATTAATCAGGAAAATAGCGTCAAAACCGAATCGCATCGATTCAACGAAACGCGGCGCGACGACGGAAGAATGCGGTAGCGAAATTACGCCCGTCTCAGAAATCAAATTTGCGAGAAAAGTGTTGAACTTAAATGCGAAAATTTATTTTTGGAAATATCAAAAATTATTTTTGTCATTATTAATTGAAAGTGGATAGTGGGCCGAATCAGACTCGATACTGAATATTCGACAAGAAGAGAAAATTTTAAAATATAGAAAAAATTCAAAAAAAAACTTAACGCATTGTGGACAAACTTAAAAAAATATAAAAAAAGCAAAAAATTATAAATTCTATATCGTAAATAAATACCCTAATTTCTTATGGATAAGGCCGGATGTTTTGAGCCAAATTTAAATTCGCGCCAATGAGTTCATTCTGTTCGTACGCGGATCCGTTGGGGTCCAAATTTTGTGCCCGCCTTTGTCTCGATTTCATAAAAGTGGGCACAAGATTTGGACTCGCTTGGATCCGATACAACAATGAATGAACTCCAATTGGCGCCAATTTAAATTTGGCTCAAAACACCCGGCCGTATACACGCGAAATTAGAGTAAATATTAATAAAAAATAAATTATTGGACAGAATTTTCTTTCCAACCTAATATTTGTTAATAAATTCATTTTTAATAAAAAAAAAATTAACATATTTTTATCTATTTACTGTAAAAAGTGACTACTCATTTGAAATTTAAATTCGTGCTTTTTTTTTCAAAAAATTTGTCAATTCAAAATAAAGTTGCTATTCAAAATTTTCGTGTAATTGCGAACAATGCATGTTTACGAATCAAAAATTGCGCGGAAAAATTTAAAATTGAGCGGAAAAATTTAAAATTGCGCGCAAAATTGGCAGAAGTCGTCATTCTGTTCTTTATGTAGAATAGAATTTCTTAAAATATAATCTGGGCGATTTATTTCATTATAATCTGACTTGCTTATTTTCACCCAAAAAAAAAAACAGAGTGCAAATTTGAACGCGTCTTCAACCGGTTGGACAATGCCAATGTGTTAAACTCGAGCACTCCATTTTCAAAATAATAAAATAAAAGGAGCTCACAGCTCTTCGATATTTCTGCGGCGTCTGATAACGACGCGAATCAACAAAGTAGCCATAAAATTGCATGTTATCGACAACAATCGACACGTCCATGGCGTACGCGCTTCGCGCCAGGACGTCGATCGGAGCACCGTTTCCGGCGTAGCCGCGGAGATTTTCCGAATCGAATGTCAAATAAGACGCATCTCGATGCTTTAGATTGATCAGAAGCGGTCCGTTCGCATAATAAACCTAAAAGCAATTTCGTCCGTTTTCCATTGAAAATTTATTTATATGGCAAAATTGAAGGACTAACTCTAAGTTCGAGTAAATGAGTCGTTCGACAGATTTTTGAATATTCACTCGGCCTTTATTCTGTTATTTTGTGTCTGCGAAGCATAAAATTTAACAAACACCTTCATTAAGGCAGGCCCAATTTGCAGATTAAAAATGATGAGCTCAATTTTGTTTATAACGGAATGAAGACCAAGTCAAAATTGAAAAATTCGTCGAACGGCCGTGTCCTATTTACCCGGTAAATAAAATTTTGTCTGGACCATCCGCAGTTGAAAAGTCCAATTTTTCGGGTTCATTTTCAACAAATTTTAGGTCACTTTTAATTTTCGAAGATAATAGGACAATTGCATTTTATTTACATAGAAAAATGCAACTCATGAGGACTTCGAGCGGAATAAAATTGAACATTCAATTATTTAATTCACATCCACTTGGCTATGCCAGTCAAATATGATTTCAAAAATAAATTATTTATTTGTTTAAAATCTTTTGTTGAGTGAAAATTTTTTAAATAAATACGCTTCATTGAATTTTGTTCAAAGTTCCCCTTATACGCTTGAAAATAGGGAATATAAAAATAACCCGTTCAGTACCCAAACGCTTTCGGGTCACATAATCCTCGTCCATTAAATTGTGAAGATTGGAGTGGGTAAAGTAGGGAGAATTTAAGAGTGGTGCTATAATAGCGGGCACTAATTTACTCGACGTTGTATTAAGTGAAGCGTCGCGTAAACGCCCAACCAAATGTCGTAATGTGTCCGCGACCAGCAGCGAGTCGGTGTCCATTAGAAGCGCGAACTCGTAGGCGCGAAGGCGCGCGTCGACAAGCGCTAATTCGCGCCAATTTTCCTCATGATTTTCGCTTGTTGATAGATTTCGTATGCTCGTGAATCGATAGAATTTCGGCGAAACCCAAGCGGTCCATCTCAAAGAAAATAATTTTAAAAAAGTTTAAAAACAAAATTGGAATAAATTAAGCCAACTTGTAAGCTAAAAATCAAAAATTAAAACCTTTCTAAATTGGTCATAATATCGGCTAGCTCGGTTGAAGTCGAGTCAACAAAAAACCCAATTTGCATGCGATCCTTGGGATAGCGCCATTCCTCGAGCATGCCGAGAAAATAGCCAAGCGCGTTCGAGGCGTATTTTTCATCCACATAAACGCCGACATAGACACGCGGATAAAGATGACGATAGTCACCATCGTCCGGCTCTCGACCCCCAAAAAGTGCTCCAACAAAAAAAGGAAAGCCTATAAGAGATAATAAGAAAAGGAAAGAAATTTCGCGAATCATGTCGAGCTCGAATAACCTAAATTAAATTTTATAAGCAAAAAAAAATTACCCTAAATTCGGGTAAATAAGACGCAGCCGTTCGACGAATTTTTGAATTCTAACTTGGCTTTCATTCCGTTATAAACGAAATTGAGCTCATCATTTTTAATCTACAATTCGGGCCTGTTTTAATGAAGGTGTTTATTAAATTTCATTCTTCACAAACACGAAATAACAGAATGAAGGCCAAGTCAATGTTCGAAAATCGGCCGAACGATTGCGTCTTATTTTATAATGTGTATTATTACCCATTATAAAAAGCGGTAGAAAAAAATAAAGCGGATTCATTTATTTGATTATAATTTTATAGTTCATTATTCTTTAAATAGAAAAAAAAATAAACGTTTGAAACATAGTAATATTCCATTAATATAAGTAAAAAAATTCAAAATCCGTTTATCACAATGGAAGAATATGTTATTGTAAAATAGAATATGACAATATATTTTTAAAAATATATTACAAATAGTAAAAAAAAGCTATACATAAAAAAATATTTATTATAATTATTTGAAGAATAAACTCTGCACAAAAATATTAAATTTGTGGGCTTCAAAATTACAATTTATTTACAAAAATAATGCCTTTGCAACGAGAAAAAAAACTACCGAAAAAATGAGGCTAATTGTACAGATGCTGAGATCAATTCGACAAAACAATGTGAAAATAATTCAAAAAAAAAATGGGGCGCCTGGCCCTCTTTTTTGATAATATATAATTAAGGACACAAACTCATAACTAGTTGAACACAGGCTAATATCAATCCGCAAAATTTTTGTTTTTGCAAAACGCTAATTTTTTTAATTCGAAACTTGGAGAATCAATTTTCTGGCCTTTAATTTGTATGTATTAGGTTGGTGCATAATTATCCGCAATTTTTTTCAACAAATTTTTTTTCAAAAATTGACAAAAATTTGGACTCGGTCGGCTTTATTGTTTGTCGGAGAGTTCGTATGGGACCCATCCAGCCAATTCCCACACTTTTCCAAGCTTTTTGAGGCGACGGACGATCGTGGATTGTTTAACGTTGAAGTTTTCAGCCGCCCTCTTCCACCGCTGCCAAAAGCGCCTGATCGTCAAAATCCGATGGCCTTTCTCTTTCTGATTCTTGTATTGCCTGATTTGAAACGGGCAAATTATTCTCGACATTGCCTTTGGCTGATTGTTCCTTCGGCAAAGAGTTCGTCGGGATCGCGAAATGACTATGTTCCCTTTCATTCTTTCTCGGAGTGGTAGTATAGCATAATATGACGAATATGAATATAGCTTTCGACACGCATTTTTATTGACAAAGTAGAGAAGATTTATTTTATAAAAAAACAAACAAAACTTCAATTTTCACTGAAGAAAAACACGTCAACGAAAATTGCGGATATTTATGCACCAACCTAATAATATATGTATTATCTAATTTCATTTTGTAATGAAAAATTGGTAATTAAATAAATGTGTGCTTATGCCGCACCCTGTACACATATATACATAAAGCTTGTGAGAGCTCATCGTGCTTATGACATTTTTTCTCCATCGTACACGCAAATAATTGGAATAGTTTTTATCCATTTTTTTGTGCATAGCTAATCTGGCGAGACCTTAAGACCATGATTGCGTATCAGTTTGTCCAGCGAAAAGCGAATATTCAACGATAGCAATCGAGCATTTGCGTCCGGCGACCAGCACTCGCACATTATTCGGACCATTTCGCGCATAATCTAAAAATATTCTTTTTACCCTAATTTCGCGTGTATAAGGCCGGGCGCTTTGAGCCAAATTTAAATTAACGCCATTTGGAGTTCATTCTGTTGTATTAGATCCGTTGGGGTCTAAATTTTGTGCCCGCCTTTGTCTCGGTTTCATGAAAGTGGGCACAAAATTTGAACTCGCTTGGATCCAATACAACAGAATGAACACCCGGCCTTATACACGCGAAATTAGGGTATATTAAACGAAGATGTTGGACAATGTAGCACGCGCTAAATTTCGACGTTTTTCAATTTTTTGTGAAAACTATTTAAAATACAATGTTATGAGAGGCGTCAAAATTTGTCGCGTTAGAAGCGCGCGAATTTAAATTTTTTTTAAATCGAAAATAGTCGTGTGTGATATATCATTCGAAAGCCCTCGATGAGCTGATCAGGAATTTTATAGGAACTATGGTCCAATTTTGCTTTCCAAACGAGTTACGGTAAATTGAACAAAAATTTGATTTTTTTAATGTTTTTTTTTACGTTAAAAAAGTTATGGTTAAAAAAGTGTGTGCAAGGACTTTTTGGTCACCCTGTATTTTCAATTAAAAAATTTTTTTCCGCTTGGCAAATTTACAAAATAAAAATGTTAGAAATGAAAATTTTAAAATCACTAATATATTGTCTAATTTGATTTTGTATCAAAATGCTATAAGCAATCCTATTTTGTCTCCCACAAATCGACGGGTAGGCTCTACAAAAAAAGATCCACGTCTCTATTTATCGTAGGAAAAAAAGTTGGGACAAATCCGCAACTTCATTTTGAACAACCTAATAATTTGACTAATTTTTTTTTTCATTTTATTTTTTCCATTGTTCACATTTAATCTCGTGCCTTGAAAACATTCAATTTTTACTTAAATAACTTTTATATTTTAATATAACTTAAAAATATTACCCTAAAAAAGACCTCGTCTTTATTACTCGATTTTTTTTAAACTTTTTTTTGCTCGTATAAATTTACGCGCGACAAATTTTTGACAATTTTGACTTATCATAAATAGTTTTCACAAAAAAAAAAAAAATACAAGAAAAAAGTCGAAATTCAGCGTATGTTATATGATGTGCCTATTAAACAACATTTCTTGTACATAATGCTTTTGCTGAAAACTTTCAATAAAAAATTCTAACCGATGAGGTTTGCCAGGCCTGCGGAATCGTCGGGCGACATTTATTAACGCATACACACTCGCGCATTTCCTCCAACGTCGGCTCGCGATCCACGTACTCGTAGTAGGGCAGTTCACGACTATGGCTTTCGATTATGCCCGGACAGGAAACGTTGCCGGTCAACCGAGTGGAAGTTGATGAAACGAGCGCGGCTGTCGACGCGTCGACAGCGGGCATCAGCTCTCCTGGGCCGGGCGGCGAATCGGGCGGCGCGTTATTTGCCGCCACACGCCGGCAAATCTCCCAAATCGTCAGCCCGAGCGCGTAGATGTCCATTCGGGTGTACGCGTCAAACGAGTCGTCCGCAAACGAATCGTCGAGGAATTCGGGCGCCAAATAGCGCTACAAAAATAAAAAGATATATTTTAGTCTATCCAACCGAAAAAAACACCCCATTTTTTTTCATTTTATAAAAGAAATTTTTTTAGAGTTCAATTAAAAAATGATCTAATTCCCGATTTTTCTATTCCTAGAGAGAACGCGTCAGCCTTCTCCCCTCCTCGCTCAGCCCCCTCCCCTCTCCGCCGAGCCCCCTCCCCTCTCCGCCGAGCCCAGTCCCCGCCCCGCCCAGCCCCCTCCCCGCCGAGCCCAGTCCCATACAATGTTGAGACTCGGCCGCGGGTTGACCGCAGTCAACGGAGCCGCGAGTTGCCAGCGACTCTTTTAGTTCTTTTAAAAAAAAAGCCAGAGCCACGAAAAGGCCAGACGACTCCCTAATTTCATCTAGCTTCCAATTTTTCCACTCACAATTGTGCCGCCGCGCGAAAATTTTTCTATTCCTAGAGAGAACGCGTCAGCCTTCTTCCCTCCACGCCTAGCCCAGCCCAGTCCCATACCCGCCCAGCCTCCTCCCCTCTCCGCCCAGCCCAGTACAATGTTGTGACTCGGCTGCGGGTTGACTGCAGTCAACGGAGCCGCGACTCTTTTAGTTCTTTTTAAAAAAGCCACGAAAATGGCCAGATGACTCCCTAATTTAATCTAGCTTCCAATTTTTCCACTCACAATTGTGCCGCCGCGCGAACCGGATGGCAGGTCGACCCTGCCGCGAACATTACGCACTGCAAGTCCCAGGTCCGCAATCACACAAGTTAAATCGCTTTTAACGAGAATGTTTCGCGATTTTATATCTCGATGAGCGATGGCCGGCTTCGTTGAGGCTAAAACATTTGTAAAAAAATCAAAGTAAATATTGACTTGTGCCAAACTTCACCGATTGAAAATGGACATGAAAAAATCGGGGAGGAGAAAAAAAAAACCCAACAGGTTTGACTATCGACGCCGGACACCTCCGTGTGCAAATAGGCCAATCCGAGAACGCAACTGCGTACAAATTGAACGGCAAGAACCTGGTTGATCTCGTAATTGCCCAGATATTCGTATAATGAGCCAAACGAGCAATATTCGGTGACTAGCCACAGCTGCGTGTTCGTTCCCGTGTCTAAAAATGAAACGATTCTGACCAATACCCTAATTTCGCGTGTGTATAAGGACTTTTTCTAAAAAAAATTTTTAAAATTCTGGAGGAGAGGATAAACTAAACTAGCGTGACGCCTTTACAACTTTATCGACAACTGCGTCCCCCATTTTTCAACTTTGACTAGCTTTTCGAGGATCATAAAGCTACTTTTTAGCGAATGAATTTATGTTACTTGATTCAGAATTTAATTCTCTATTAATCACTTTTTGATTCAAGTTTCTAACTATTTTGAAAAAAAAGTCACAGTTGAAAAAGTAAGGTCAATTTTTGTTTTTTGAAAATTTTTTGGGTGACCTTACAATTTTAATTATGTATAACTTTTTTTCTAAATTAGATTGAATAAAAATTTAAAATGTACCCGATAGAGAATTAAATTCTGGATCCAATAGCTAAAAATTAGTGTTCTTAAAAATATTTTTATACTGTTCAAAAAGTTAATTAAAGGCAAATATCGCTACACCACCTCTATATAATATAAGTACTGAATATGTATTAGAGAAGTTAAATACCCTAATTTCGCGTGTGTATAAGGTCGGGTGTTTTGAACCAAATTTAAATTGGCGCCAATGCATTCATTCGATTGTATCATATTGGGTCCAAGCAAGTCCAAATTTTGTGTCCACTTTTATGAAACCAAGACAAAGGCGGGCACAAAATTTGGACTCCAACGTATTCGATACGAACGAAATGAACTCCAATTGGCGCCAATTTAAATTTGGCTCAAAACACCCGGCTTTATACACGCGAAATTAGCGTAATTGATCGCAACGGCTTTATTTAGACGCTTTCTGGAAAGGGCTTTATTATCAGATCCGCAGAACGCCGAGCTCATTCTTGTACGTGCCAGACTAACGTTTTTGGAGTCGGACCCGCGAAAGGCTCTTCAAATCGCCACCGGCGCCATCGAATTCGAAGATGGCCCGGCTCCATTTTTTCGTAGGCTTTTTTTTTTCTTTTAACATTCCTATCCTATCGACGATGAAAGGCTTATTCCTTAAGAGTTATTGGATCCACAGTAAGTTCAGCCTTTCAAATTGCAAATAATTTTATATGATAAAATTTAGCCCTATATATTCTAATTTCGCGTGTATGAGGCCGAGTGCAAATTTAAATTGGCGCCAATTGGAGTTCATCCTGTTATGGTCGGATCCGTTGGGGTTCAAATTTTGTGCCCGCCTTCGTTTTAGTTTCATAAAAGTGAGCACAAAATTTGAACTCGCTTGGATCCAATACGAACAGAATGAACCCCAACGTATTCGATACGAACGAAATGAACTCCAATTGGCGCCAATTTAAATTTGGCTCAAAACACCCGGCCGTATACACGCGCAAAATCAGAGTAATTAAACAATCAAATTAAGTGACTATCAGATGTAAGAAAAATAATTAACATCTCACCCTTATTATCGCTAGCAATCCATCGTAGAACATTGGAATGACGCAGCATATTTGTGCGATAAATCTCCGTCTCACGCTGCCAGGAGGCCTCTTCGCGCGAGATGAAAATTTTCACCGCAACTTTGTCGCCACGCCACTCACCCAAAAAGACCTTTAAAATAGAAAGAAAAAATAAGCCAAAAAATGGATTAAAAAATTAAGAAATTCTCTTAACACCTCGCCGTATCGACCCTGTCCAATAATATTGTGCAGAGTTATTTGACGAGAAATTGTCCGTTCCGCAAGCGACGGTACGCCGGCGCCGGAGCCCGAACTGGATCGTATAGTGGAGTCCAGATCATCGAGAAGACCCTTCAATCGAGCGCCTTCGTCCTTAATGCAGAAATAATTTTTGTGTTCGCATAAGGAATAAGAAGCAATTAGAATAGCTCTAACCTCAAATTCGTCCATGGAATTGGCGGCCAATGTTCGACGAAATGTGCGACCCAATGGCTGAACGCCTGTAATTTGATGCAAAAATTCTTTCGCCTTTGAATTGCCGCATAAATATATGCCGGCCAGCAATCCGGCTGTCGAGAAAACGGTTGCGACAATAAGAAGAATGAAAAAGTAGCAATGCAAATGAATGATACTCTTTCGTGGTACAATTTCTAAAGGCTAAATGGAAAAAAATATGTTAGAGAAATGAGCAAGTCGCGTGAATATACTATCATAAAACACCTCGTAATGATTGCAAAACGAAGCGTTGGAACAACAAAAGACCAATTGATTCGAGTCAAGCATAGTCTCGCAAATAAATGGTCGGCCAGGCGGAACAAGATCCGTAGAGGAAATGCATCTGAAACATAAATATTCGAACTCAAATTAATTCAATTTTACACGAATTAATGAGGTCATAAGCGGATCAAATTTGTGTTTTCAAATTTGGAAATGCCCGCATTTTTTTTTCTAAAGTACCAGGAAAGTGGAGAAGAAGTGCTGCGTCCGACCTGGCTATATAACCGGCAATTCTGCAGCTTTCGAATGACCATTTATCCTAATTTCGTGCGTGTATAAGCTGCGGATATTTTGAGCCAAATTTAAATTGGCGCCAATGAGTTCATTCATTGTTGTATCGGATCCAAGCGAGTTCAAATTTTGTGCCCACTTTCATGAAACCGAGACAAAGGCGGGCACAAAATTTAGACCCCAACGGATCTAATACAACAGAATGAACTCCAAATGGCGTTAATTTAAATTTGGCTCAAAGCGCCCGGCCTTATACACGCGAAATTAGGGTAAAAAGAATATTTTTAGATTATGCGCGAAATGGTCCGAATAATGTGCGAGTGCTGGTCGCCGGACGCAAATGCTCGATTGCTATCGTTGAATATTCGCTTTTCGCTGAACAAACTGATACGCAATCATGGTCATAAGGGTCCAATAGGAACAAAATGACCTCCAATTGGCGCCAATTTAAATTTGGCTCAAAACACTCGCGGCTTATACACTGCCGCCTTATACACGCGAAATTAAGGTAATTCATTGGATGCGAAGAAAATTAGATAAAATGCTATGTGTTAGTGGTGTCATTCGAAAGCTACAAAATCACCGGTTATAGGCAGGTCAAGTGTGCGGCAATTCTTCTCCACTTCCCGGCTACTGAAAGTCCATGGAAAAAATGCGAAAAATTTCTAAATTTAAACGCATGGAAACACTGGTCATAACCATACAAATTCTTCAAAATTTGCATTCAAAGAAGTGAGCAAAAACACACGACAATGCAATATTTTTCACGTCGCCGACATCGTTGAAAAGTATGACTTTATGGCAGACACCGCCGAAGTGAGCACGACAAATGCCGGCAAAATTAGATCCGACAATATCAGTTATTTCCTTATCGCATCCGGGTCGATTGCATTCACAAAATAATTCATCGTCTTTGATGATTGTGGATGGTTCTATGTTAATGAAATTTAGAGGTCCACAAATTCAAAATCCTTTTATCCGCTTACCTAAAACGCGCTTATTAAAATCATCTCTTAGATCCTCTAATAACTTTGTAGTATTAGCGACTGGTTTTTGATCCTGATTTGCGCCAACGTGAATAATCAATAAACATAAAGCAATAAAACACGTTATGTTAGCCGTATCCATAAGTAAAATTCCAACTAAGAATAAAAAAAGTTGCATGCCCGAATTATTAGATGAAGATTTTATGATACTATTTCAGAATTAAAAACCCACCATTTTTTGCCTGAAATTGCGGAATATGGGATTTTCTGGTTTTCGTTAAATTCGAATCTGATATTAAAATTTTAAAATTTTAGGTTCTAATGTCCCTAATAGGCCCAACCAGGGTCCAATTAAATTTGTGTAAATAAACGTAATTTTAATGTAATTTGTAATAAATCGTATTATTTGGACGCTTATTTCAGTTAGTGTTTACGTACGCCGTGGATGAGTTGCGTAATTTTAAGCTGAGCGATTTATATGCGCTTGTTGAACACTTGAACACTTGAAAATTCGTGTCACACGTTGTTATCCCGTGAATCATACAATCGCCGCTTATATTGTTTTCTGTCTTCTGCTAATTGTCTCCAATTAACTCCTATGCGCTTTTCCATCTTTCTAATGGTCTTCCTGGTGGTCTTTTGCAGTCGTATAGCCACCAAAATGTCGCTCGTTGTCCTTCCTTCTGGCTAAGTACTTTGCCCAAAGAAGTTTTCGTATTGTGGCTGTCTCGTATGCGTCTGCGAATTGTGTTTTCTTTTCTTTGTTTAACAAATATTTTAAAAAATAGAAATTCTCTACAATTTCTGGTCTCAAGTCGCAACACAGTACTCAATCCACTAACTAGTCAATTAACAATATTATTATGTTATATTATTTTGTCTAATCATTTCTTTAATTTTAATCAGTTTTCGTCTCAAAATAAACAAGTGAAAAATCCCACCAATTGAACACACATCCAAACATTAGGACCGAAAATTTTAAAATTAGATTTGAATTCAGGGTACCAGCGATTTCAGGCATTCTCTGAAAAAAATGGTGAGTTCCTTATTTCGAAATAGTACCGCCTAAGGGACTAAAAACAATTTTTTGTTAAGCAAAAAATAATAATAAAATTCCAGGCATTTCGTGATGAAACAAATTATATTTAAGCTTTTAACAAGTTACTCAGTCGCTAATGGACGGCTAAAAGGAAAATTAACTTTACAAAAAATAATTTTTTAGAATTTCATATAGAATATTTTGAGCAATGAAACCTTTATTCAGCGAATAAAAACACTAAAAAATAATTAAATGTTTATAATTTATGAATAAAATAAATATTTACACATTTCAAATTCATCATTTTTAGAGCGGATATGTACAAGTAAGTTATAGAATGTGAGAAAAAAATTGCAAAAAATGAGAGTAAATAAAGAAGAAAAAACCCGATTGCTAACAATTTATCTATATGCATAGCTGTTGCATACTAAAATATTTATATGTTACATTTTATGAATCGTTCCGAGCTCGAACGGACAATTTATATGAAACTCAGTTTTAAACTTCATTAAATTCAATTAATTACGCTTAAATTGGTAAAACCAGTTTGGAAGATGCCTGACCTGAGCCGCAGCTATTTAACGAGCATACAGAGGTTGAAAGACGAGCCATCCACTTGAGGCCGGTCTCGCCACCAGGTACGAATGTCAGAAGATACCTGCAAAAATACATTCCATATATTTTCAATTAAGTAATTAGGTAGTTAGAAAATTTTTAAAATCTTTAAAAAAGTAATTTTTATATTTTTTCTCTTATCAGCAATTTCCATTTTTCCACTAATTTTTATATATATTTTTTTATATTCAATTAAATTTATGATTTCCTTCGCTAAAAAAATTCTAATTTTCTTTTTAAACAAGTCTATGTGTTTAATTGCTAAAATCTAGTTAAATCCGAAAGCCAAAATACTTTTGAATTAATTTTTAATAAAATTATATTTCAATAAATTTTTTTTAATATTTGCAATTTTGTAAAAAAATTACGGAAATAAAATTTTTTCATTTGCAATTTTTTTTCACGTCTTTGTTTTCCCCTTTTTAATGCTTTTCTTATTATTTTTATAGAATTTTTTCCACAAAAACTTTGCCAATTACATCGTTTTTTGGATAATGATGTTTTTCTGCTACTTTTTAGAGAGCAAATTTTTGTTTCTTAATGTCTTCATATTTATTGGTGTGAATTAAGTAGATTAACAATAATGTTTTCGAAATTGAAACAAAAATAGACTAAGCAGAACTGAACTAACTAAGAAATCAAAAATCAAAATTTGAGCTTATGGAAATCCGTAATATTTATCCAACAATTCAAAAAAAAATGCGAATTTGGCCTCGGGCCTAATTTTAATCCATTCCGAGTTTAAGCCCCTAAAATTCGAATGCCATTAAAAATTAAGTATAAAATTCTGAATCAAATTGAATAAAAATAGTGCCTCAAAATTGGATTTCAACCGAGTTCATCCATTATTTCAATTTTCCAGTTCATTCAAATTTTGGACATTTTTCAAAATTTTTTAAATATAACGTAATTGGATGTAAATAAAATTTTCATTCTATTCAAAATTTGTAAACTAACAAAATCGTAATATTTTTTAATTGAAAACAAGGAAAGAAATTGAAAATCTATAGAAAAACCCTGCTAAACCAGAAAGAACAAATTCATAATACTTTAAACAATAATACTTATTCATTTTCGTCTTTTTTTGGGAACGAGCTTTACATTTCTTTTCTTTTTTTCCTTTTTCTTTATTTCCATCTTCTTTTCTTTCTATTTCCCTTTTCTATTAATCATAAAAAAAGAAAGAAAATGTGTACGAAACTGATTATTACACCGCAAATTCCGGAATTATTAATCTTATTTGCCTTTGCTTTTGCATCTATGCCATTTTTTAACTGACAAGAAAAAAAATTTTTTTGGAAAAAAATGAAAAACCCTTGAAAAAAATGGCACACAAGTTATACAAATTTATATTTTCTTCAACTGAACAAATTTTTGTAAAATTTAGCATGTTCAGTTGTTCATACAAAGCGTATAAATTATTTTTTATTACTTTTTTAAATATAATTTTTTGCCGTAAAATAATTTGACATATTTTTCATGCGCCAATTTTTTAAAACCAAAAATCTGTGATTGTTTAATGAGAGATAAGATTCATTAATACATTCTTTCAGTTCGCTTTTCTTATCTTAGGAAGTTTTACATTTAATTTTTTAAGGCAATAAAAAGCCAAGTGTTGATGTATAAGCCGCAGGTGTGTTCGAATAATTTTTAATTAAGGTTACCATTCATTTTATTGTTATGCATTGGTTCTCATTCTGTTATTAACGAATAGAAAAACGAAGAAGTTAGCCAAGAAGGTTGGGGAAAAAGGAAATTTCAAACAATTATAAATATCTCTTATACAAATCCAAAAACACAAACATACACAGTTTTAAAATGTAAAAATATCAAAGATATTTTTTTTTCTGGGTTGCCACGCTATAAAAAGTGAAACGTAAAAAGGAAGACGGGCACATTATTAGTATTATTAGTAACACATTTTGAAAATATGCCTATATTGCTTTGAAACTTTCAAATTTCTCATATAAAAGTACAGGGTGTCCCACTAAGAAGTTCTTTTTTTAAACTTGAATAACTTTTTTATTTATGAACCGATTTTTCTGAAATTTTCAGGATCGACTATAAACTCTTTGAGAAATTTTTTCGCATAAAAATTTTTTTTGCGCGCGCAAATTTTTTTGCGCGCGCAACATATTATAGTGCAATCGACGCGGAATTTCGCGCTATTTTCAATGCCGTTAAAATCAGGTAAATTGCTTCACTCTATCAAAAGTTATGACCAAAAAACTGAAACCAAATATGCAAAAATTTGCAAAAATTATTTAATAAAATTTCTTATTTTTTTGCATATTTGGTTTCAGTTTTTTGGTCATAACTTTTGATAGAGTGAAGCAATTTACCTGATTTTAACGGCATTGAAAATAGCGCGAAATTCCGCGTCGATTGCACTATAATATGTTGCGCGCGCAAAAAAATTTGCGCGCGCAAAAAAAATTTTTATGCGAAAAAATTTCTCAAAGAGTTTATAGTCGATCCTGAAAATTTCAGAAAAATCGGTTCATAAATAAAAAAGTTATTCAAGTTTAAAAAAAGAACTTCTTAGTGGGACACCCTGTATTTTCTACGCCCTTACATTATTTTTATGTATGTACATGTGAAATTATTTGCGAAATTGAGAAGGTTTTAAGCGAAAATATTTTAAAATTTTTTTACCATAAGCTTAACTAGAAACTTGGGATTATCTTCAATACAAAATTCGGCACTAATATTACAAAATACCCTTTTAATAAAATTCTTAGCTCAAAATATTAAAATATAATTTAATTATGAACTTAATAATTTGTTCTTGAACGATTTGATGTTGTTTAAACAACATTGTTAATTAAGTAAAATTAATTGGGGGTATAATTCATTTTCACACGGTTTTAACAGACCGAAAAAAAATTTTCATTTAAAACTTTTTCAAAAATCCTGGTGTTTGATTCGAAATTAATTTGTTTTCAAAAACTTTTTTAAAGTTACTATCTGCTGTTATCATTTAGTAAGTATAAATGTTAGTGGTCTTAAATAAGAATAAGCACCAAAAGAAATTGAGAAGAAAAAGGAAAAGAAAGCCAAAAGCTGTAAAATCCTTTTGAATGGGGCGTGATTAGTCACATAATTTCAAGGAATTTTGACTGAATCATCACTTTAAAAATTTTTCCAATGCTTTTAAAAGAGTTTGAAAGAGAGTTGGCCTCTTTCTATTATCGAATAAGTTTATTTATTCTACTTATAATCCGCAGCCGCTCTAATTAATTTTAATATTTCGATCTTTTCTCCAATTTATTATAATTCAAAGTATGATATTTTCCCTAAATTTATTATCATTCAAGACTTAATAACTCAAAAAAAAACTTGGGCCATAAATTTTTCCAGATTCTTTAAAAAATATTTTTATTAACAAAACATTTTTCTTTAAAAAATATTTTTATTAACACAAAACATTTTTCTTTGTTTTTCTCTTAAAAAACAAACTTTTGTTTTTTGTTTTGGACTTTAGTTCAAAACAATTTTTCAAAAAAAAAAACTTTTCCACAAAATTAATTGATAAAAACAAATTACCCGTTCGAAGAATTTTTGAATTTTGACTTGGCCTTTATTATGTTATAAACGAAGTTGAGCCCATAATTTTTAATCTGCAACTTGGGCCATAAAATTTAATGAATGTGTTCATTAAATTTTATGCTTCACAGACAGAAAATAACAGAATTAAGACCAAGTCAAAATTCAAAAATTCTTCAAACGGCCGCATCTCATTTACCCGAACTTAGAAAAAGTTTTTATATTTAGAACATTTTCAATTTTGTTTTTTAATGTTTAATTTTTTCACATTTTTTTTGCATTTTTAAATTAATTGTTTTTTCTTTTTTTTTCTTAAAAAACAAATAAAAATACCTTTTTTCACTTTTATTTTTACATGTTTTTTTTACGATTTTTCTAACAATTTCCTCTTGAACTTTTAAAAATGTTTTTACTTAAAAATACTATTGCTTATAAGTTCGTGTATATAAGCAAAGGCGTTCGAGTAATTCTTGAATTTTGAGGCGATTTTTATTATTTATTATGTTACAATGAATTAGCTCCGCATTTTTAGCCTTTAGCTCCGCATTTTTATCTTATTCCACAAAACGTACTCGTAACAAAGTTAATTTGTATCGGATAGATAAAAGCAAAATGTAAAGCCAAGGTAAATAAAAATCAAAAATTTTACAAGCAGCCCTGCGATTTTTGGAATTTGCAAAATCCCCTTAAAATTTACCCAATCCAGGACTTTTAAATTTAAAGCTCAAAAAATATTTATTCTAATTTATCGTTTACAAAGCGAGGCCGTTTTTTTTAATCTGTTCGCCTTCATTCTGTTATAATTGATCGGATCGTTACAAAATTTTGCATTCTTATTTTGAGCATCATAGAGAATATGTAAGATAAAAACCTCAGCATCCAATTGTAACAGAATGAAGATGAATACCAAATTCAAAAAAGTCTCAAATCGCCTCGTCTTATATACGATAAATTAGAGTACATCATTTATTTTAGAAATGAAAAAATCTTTTTCAACTTTTCCATTCCGACAAGTTTGAACCTATAAAATAAAAAATTTCTAGAAAAAATTTCCTGGTGATACTCAGTAATGGATAAGTGGCTCACAAGCGTCTAGACTCTCTTCTTTTTGCACGCTATTTCTCAATAAAAAATTTTTCTTTTCGACGAGATAGTATTTTTTTACAGTTTTTTTTAGGTTTGTAAAGTCTATAACTCAATCATTTTTTAATAAAATTACTCCAAAATTAATGTGCATATAGAGGTATATGTACTGAACATAATAGATTTTTCAGAATTTAAAAATTCTTATTCTGAACCAAGTTATGGTTCAAAAAAAGAAAAAAAAACGCATACTTTTTTTCTTTTTCGCCTCTCTTTATCACAAGCCACGAATTTTTAAATGGCTCATTGAATCCAAACTTGAATAGAAATTTTTAAATTCTGAAAAAAAACTTTTCATTACAACGAAAAGCTCGACATTTATGTTTATTTTGGAGTAATTTTATTAAAAAATGATTGAGTTATAGACTTCACAAAGCGAAATGAAACTGTGAAAAAATGCTATCTCGTCGAAAAGAAAATTTTTTTATTAAGAAATAGGGTGCAAAAAGAAGAGAGTTTAGACGCTTGTCGGTGAGCCACTTACCCATTACTGCTCAGACCATAAAAATATACTCGGTTCGAAAAACGCTTATTATTTTTTTAAATATACAAGTTTCGGTTCTTTTTGTTCGTTTTGTTGTGTTTTATTTTTCCAATTAAAATGTCAAAAATATCCGGATTTAAGAAAATTAAATAAGACGAGAAAAAAAAAATTCGGCACGCGATTAATTTTTCACAGTTCAATTTCTTTATTTCTTACTCCACTTTTTCTCATCTTCAATCTCTTATTCGATTTTAAAAAGTTAAGACAAAACGGAAGAAAAGGAAAAAAGGACGTAAATAAAATGATCAAATGAAGAAAAATAGAAAGCTTATTATCAAAGAACGTCGTTTTTTCTTAAACCACAATTTATAAATATAATAAAAAAATGTCTAAAAAATATCTTATTTCAAAATCGTTTAAGAATTTCTGAAATAAGAAATTCAGAAATAAGAAATCATGGGAACATTAGCATTGTGTAAAAATTTAAATTTTGAGGATTCAAGTTTAAGTCGTTAGGTTTATATACAGGGTGCGATAAAAGTTCGTAGATTTTTATGTTTAACTTTAAATCAATTTTTCTCGCTTCACAGAAAACTCCTAAAAATTTTGCAAAAAAATTAGGAAAGCCCTTGAAGAGCTCTAAAAAACCAAACAGGTTGATTAAAATTTTTGCTAACTATCAGCTCATGGAAAATTGATATTTAAAACATTTGCCGAGTAAATATTTTTTTATTATGCTCACTGAAAAAATATCATTCTTTGAACCACCATAACTTCTTTAATAAGTAACTTCTCAACATTTAAAGAAAGCATCTAAAGACTGTAAGATTTTCTCTACAAAACCCATTGATTCATTTTTACTGAAATCTGTTAGGTGTTTTTAAGCCAGCCAATGAAAAAACTACCAAAGCTGGTAAATGCCAATTCAATACTTCCAATTAACAGATTGCCTTAATGTTTGAAAAAGTTGAATTAAATCGATTTAATGATTCTTGTAGATAATTTCATGGCCTTTTAGATATACATATTTTTCAATTTTCGAAAATATTTCTATCCCACAAATTAAATAAATAATTAGTCGCGAACATAAAAATTGTTTTTTATTTAGATAAATTTAAATGTCGATTTTCTAGGAGCTGATAGTTAGCAAAAATTTTAGTCCACCCGTTTTGTTTTCTAAAGCTTTTCAAGAGTTTTCATAATCTTTTTACAAAATTTTCGAGGAATTCGAATTTAATGATGTTTCTCACTGATTTTGTTGTTTTTGTGCAGTTTTTAACATTTTCGGGACATAATTTTATAACATAATCTTCTCTAACTAGTAGTTAACATAACAACGATAAATAATTAACAATTAGATTTATTTATTATATATGCTTGTGAAAATGTTTATTTTCATAATTCATAAATAAATTACACGCGCAAATTGAACGAAAACCGCTGTAAAGTTATAAATTTTTCAACGTTTTTAATATGTCGTAAACTTTGGTTTATAAAATTTCTTTTAAATTCAATTTTTTTTTTAAATTTTGACGTTTCCTACATTTTCATTCAGATGCAAAATATCAAAACCTTCAAATGCAAAATTTTTTAAAACCTAGGACCTATTTCTAACATTTTTTTACATTTTATAATATTTAAAAAAAATTCTTTATTTTTAAACTTTTAAAAACTTTGAACTTATAAAAACTTAAGACATTTTATTTCACATTCATCTTTTTAGTCTAAGAATCATTTCTTTCTTTAAATTTCGATAATACACATAGAGTATTTAACTCAGTACCATAAGCCTAAGCTTTGAAAAAAATTTAACTCAGTACCATAAGCCTAAGCTAGGAAAAATGTTTTTTTCATCGAAATATTAGCCCCACGGGAAATATATGAATCGTGTTCCGCAAATTTTCTTGGCGGCGTGAAAAATGAGCTGGAAAAATTTTTCATTTCCAAAAAATGTTCATTTTTCCCGTTGCATTTATATTTTCGATATATTTATGTAAAATGAAAAATTTGACCGAATTTGAACCCAAACAATATAATCAAAATTGAATTTGGGAAAAACTACAAATTTATTTATTTACATATTTATATCATATCCAAATACCCTAAGTTCGGTGTATATTCGACGAATTTTTGAATTTTAACTTGGTCTTCATTGTTATAAACGAAGTTGAGCTCATAATTTTTAACCTGCAGGTTGAGTTTGTTTCAATGAAGATGCTCATTAAATGCTTAACAGACACAAAATAACAGAATGAAAGCCAAGTTAAAATACAAAAATTCGTCGGAAGGTTGCGGCTTATACACAAGAATTTAGGGTAATTTTTATCTAATAATTTTTGGAACGATATTACGCGATTTAATCAAATGTGGATTAAAATTTGATTTAATTCTGGTTCAATTTTGGCCAAAGTTCTTATTCAGCTATTAACATGTAATGTCAATTTGTCAAAAATACTTTTGACAGACATTTTCCTTACTTTTTTTTTCTTATTAATATTCACTCATTTTTTTCGTCATTTTTACGCATATATTTTTCTGCTTTTGTGGTTTTATTTCATTGTTATCGAAACTTGTTTTTTCCTATTTCTTGCTTTTTTCCCCGTTTTTTTATTGGGCAACAAAATTTTTACTAGGTTATTTTAAGTTTTAAAACCACCAAGCAAATTCGTTTGAGTTTTTACCCACATGGTTATTCACCCAACATAAACAAATTTATCAAAACGTTGAAAAACGTTTCAACTCGGAAATTTCATAAAAAGCCCTTCTCTTCTCAAAAAAATGGCGAAAAATTGGAACGGAAAGAAAAATTTTTACGAAGCGTGAGTAAAACGTTCGAATTTTTGCGCTTTTCTTTCACTAACTTACTAGAAAGACAAGTTTGAGGCAAAAAAAGTGACGTGATGTGATGCAAAAAACAAAAGAGCAATAAAATAACTTTTTTTAAAATTTTTTTTACTAGCAAATTTGATTAACAAAATCTTTTGTCTTAGATAAAGCGCTTATTGCTCGTTTAAAATATTGAACTTGTTTAAGTTTTGTTTAAGTTACTTTTCATGTTTTAAAACAATAAAAAACAACAAAAAATTAAAACAACAAAAAAATTGTAAAAAATATTGAGACTAATTTTAATTCTTCATAGAAATCAGATTTTTTACATTTTTTGCTAGCGATTTAGCGAAGAATGTGAAAATTCTAAATTTGTTCAAATGGCTGTGCGGATTATATGTAATTTAAAATTAAAGTAGAAAAATGAGAAACATTTTTAAGCAATATTTTTTTTCAAAAATGTTTTAATTTCTTACCAAATAAGCGCGCCGGCTTGCAGAACCGCAGTCACGATTGTCAGAATCGTATTTTGAAGCTAGAAAAATTTTGTAATAATTTCGGGTGTATAAGACCGGATTTTTTAAGCCAAATTTAAATTGGCGCCAATAAGTTAATTCCGTTGGGGTCCAAACTTTGTGCTTGCGTTCGTTTCAATTTCATAAAAGTGAGCACAAAATTTGGACTCGCTTGGATCCGATACAACAGTGAACTCATTGGCGCCATTTTAAATTTGGCTCAAAACATACGGCCTTACACACGCAAAATTAGGGTAATTAAAATTTGTATTTATTTTGAGAACGCGTTTCACATTTTTAGTTAGCACTTTTTAATTGTAAACATTTTTAAAAAATTTTTTTTAACTTTTTGAATTCTGTTCTGTGAAATAAAATTTTCTCAGTTTCCGACAAAAATTATTTTATATTATTAAACTTATGATGAATTAGAATTGAATGAGTTTTTCGTTTAATTTTGCAAAACACTCAATTATTATTATTATTTGTTCTCGCAAAATTTCTTGTGATTGGCCTGCTTTTTTATTGTTCCATTTTTTGCAAATTTAAAAGTTAGGCTGCTAAAAAATTCTTCTACGAAAAACAAAAAAGAAAGCAAAAAGGTAAAATTTTTCTCTCAATTTCTGTCTATGCCTCATTATTCCTTCTCTTTCTCCATTGCTCCCTAGTTTCTGTCTCTTCGGTCTATTTCGTTACCCAGCATATTACATTATTATTAAAAAAGGCATCATTATAAGAATTATTTCTCTTCCTTTTGGAAAATTTGATTTAAAAAAAGCATTTTTTTCTATACGAATTCGTCTAATAAAATAAGAATTCATTCACTTTAGTCTCAATTTCGAATCACATCACATTCCATCATTATCATTTTTTTAAATTTTTCGGCTGCCGAAAACAGCTGGACACAATTATCGGCTGAAATGATGTATGTTTTTTTTCCACCCTCAACTTATTTGTGTCCATCAGTATTTAAATCACTCATTCCATTTCATTCATTTTTTCTATTTTATACATTACTAAATAAAAACATTGTTCTTTAAGATTGTCCTCGAGTTTTTAATTAGATAACTCCATTTTTTATGACCCAAATCAAATTCATAAAATGAGCGAAAAATAAAATTTATTCAGTTTTTTAAAAGGTTAAAGACTCATTCTATTTTCTTCAATTTTATTTTGAATAATCGAAATTTTTTGGAGATTTTATAAGATCCATTTAAAAAAGTAAAATCCCCTAGGTTTAACATTTTTTTCAAAAAATTTCAACAAGATATTTGTAATTAAATTTGTTCTATTTAATGCTAAAAATAAAAAAAAATTTAATGCCAAATCGAAAATAACAACAATAAATGATAATTAATTGTATTTTTATTTCCAAGCCCCTTTGCATCCATCTTTTATCCGGGCACTAATAAATTGAAGTAATTATTTATATATTTTTCATATTTATGGTTTGATATTGCAATTTTTCTTCTGGCATTTTGACAACTAAATGAAAACATAATTTATGTGAAAAAAATGACGAGCATTTTAAATTTATTAAATTCCAGATGAACTCAAGTTTAGTTACATGTGATGGGAAGAGAATAAAATATAGAGAGAAAGAGGGAGAGAGAGAGAGAGAGAGAGAAAGAGAGATAATAATTAATATAATATTCAACTACACGTTTGTAGCGAAATGTTTTCCATGCTAAATTGAGCATTTTTTGCAATGAGTTTACAATTTTGTATTTAGCAAAAAATTTGCCTTTTTACATTTAATAATTTTACGATTATTACGATTTGCAATTAATTAATACACATTAATTTTACGTTAACTATTTCCAATTTTAACTAATAATGATTTCATATGAATTTCGCTATTTTACTAGGACATATTTAAAAATAAATGTAAAAATTTATTTACAATTTAAACTAAATTTAGTAAATTAGTTTTAATTTTTAGTAAACTTTTTTTTCGAAATTTTAAACATAAATTACTCAAGAATGAATATTTTTTAAATAACATTCCCAAATTTACATTTGCTACATAACATAATAACGAAATTCTAAAGTCAATGCAAAAAAATTTGAAAATTGCTTAAACGGATGTTTTGTGAAAAAAGTTACGTTAAGAACCAATTAAATTATTTACACACATTTATTATTTTACTTCATAAATTTTTTTAAAACATTACTCGGATTGTTTTTCAGCGAATTTCAATTAAAAATTTATTATTGTATTCTAGCTAATTGAGTAATTTAAACTACACTATTTTTCGCCTACTTCCTCTGCTGACGAAAAAAGTAACACAAAATTGAAAGGATTTATAGAAAATCGGAAAAAAGGGAAAAAAGTACAAAACAAAACGAAAAAATAAAAAGAAAAGTGTGATATCAATACGTCAAAATATACTTTTTTGTATTCTCTCTACTACATTCACGTGCATATCTTTTTTTGTATTATAATTTCAAAAAAAATTTACTTTTTTAACAAAAAAATTTAAAGAAAATTTTTTTTCGTCAAAAAAAGAAGGAAACAGAATCATCTCATCTTAATTGAGAATTTCCTGAGCTCAAGCTTATGCTCAGGCATTCAGCTTAAGTCGCAAAAAAGGAAGAAATTCGCCCACTTTTCTTCGCTTTTGTTCTGTGATAAAACAAAAAAAAAAACGGGAAAAGGAACGGAAATTATTGTGTGAAAAGATCGTAAATTTAATGAGTAAAGAGAAATTTTAAAAGCTTCATCGAAATTCAACAGAGAAATAGAGCAAGTTAAAAGTCACTTTTGATTGTGATTTTACAATTTTAACTTTTATCACCATTAAACATTGAACACATTAAATTGAAATCGAGGAAGAAGATTTACTTTTTTATTTCGTGACATAACACAACAAAAAGAAAAAGTGTTTTATGTAAAAGACAGAAGATATATAGAGTGAAATAGATGCGCGATCCTGAAAATGTCAACGCGATCAATGCGGATCGGACGAACGGAATTTCGAAAAAGTCACTAAACAACAACAACAATAACAACTTTAGCTACGTAAAATCAAACATTAACACTAACAATAGCAATAACAATATTGTTAACGGTAGAATTAAAAATCAACAGGCATTCATTTCTTCGAGAGAGGCGACGTTTAATAATAATAGACCTTGCTCTCCGCTAGTTCAGCCTCAACTTCCATTAACATATTCATCTCCACGGCGAAAACAACATTCGTCTTCCATTTCTAGTGGCAGCTCTTCGGGTACAGTAAGTAACAGTGGTGACAGAGAAAGGGACTATTGTGGAGTTCCATCCACGTTAGCAGTGTTAAATCAATCGCCGCGCCTCCGACGAGTGGAAAACGCCAAAGCTTCGGTAGTTGTGGAAAAAACCCAGGACAAACCGGAAAAGCGACGCGAATCCTTCGTGTCAATGTCGACACGAAAATTATCCTTGTTCAATAGATGGAAGAATCAGACCCTTGTGGACTATGAAATACAGGGTATTAATGAAGAGGAAATGATCGAATATCGCGAGGCATTTCGATTATTTGATAAGGTAAGAATTATTATTAATGAGAGAGATAGAGAAGAGCATAGTTCAACTTATTTCATTTAGGATGGAAATGGCTCAATTTCATCGAAGGAATTGGGCGTTGCAATGCGCTCACTGGGCCAGAATCCCACCGAACAGGAACTACTCGACATGGTAAATGAGGTGGATATTGACGGAAGCGGAACCATTGACTTTATGGAATTTTGTCAGATGATGAAACGAATGAATAAGGTGAAATATTTTTGAAAAAAATGGAAAAAAATAAAAAAGTAAATGAGAGTAAAAATTAAATATATGTGGAGAAGGAATAAGAAATAAAATTAACCAAAAAACAATTATATTCAGGAAAATGATAGTGAAATGATACGCGAAGCTTTTCGGGTCTTTGATCGGGATGGAAATGGCTACATTACTGCGGACGAATTTCGCTATTTTATGACACACATGGGAGAACAGTTCAGTGACCAAGAAGTCGACGAGATTATCAACGAAGTCGATATTGATGGAGATGGACAGGCAAAATTTTATCATAATCAACACAAACAAATTTGAATAAATAATTGACATAATAAGACATAACCAAAAATGAGAGATAAATGAATCTAAAATACCCTAATTTCGCGTATGTAAGGCCGAATGTTTTGAGCCAAATTTAAATTGGTGCGCCAATGACTTCATTTTGTTATATTGGATCCTTTGGGGTCCGAATTTTGTGCCCGCCTTCGTTCAGTTTTTTTTTATAAATAAGTATTTGATTGATTTTTTACTACTATAAAAAAACCATCCGAAAAAAATTTGCAAGATATTAGGTTGAGGGGAAAGAAATGCGCGTTTGAGTCAAAAATTTTTTTTATTATAAAAACAAAATTACAACACTTTAATCCAAAAGGTATTCGCCATTATTATTGACTACTTGTCGCCAACGTCCACGCAAAGAATGGATGCCCTTCTCGAAGAACTCGGCCGGCTGCGACTCAAAGAAGTTGGACACCCAAATTTTGATCTCGTCGCGGTTTTTGAACTTTTTCTCGGCCAGGGAGTGCTCATCGACCGGAACAGATGGTAGTCGGATGGCGCCAGGTCTGGGCTGTATGGCGGGTGAGGCAGGACTTCCCAGCCCAATTCCTCGATTTTCTGTGAAGTGATCTTTGCGACATGCGGCCGGGCGTTGTCGTGAAGAAATTTTGTCGACGCCGTATCCACACCTTGACGTCGCAGTGCTTGATCCACACGGCCCAATTGATGTTGGTAGAGGTCCGCCGTAACTGTTTGACCCGAATCCAGAACCTCAAAATACACGAGACCTTTGCTGTTCCACCAAACACAAAGCATCACCTTTTTTCCGTGGATGTCCGGTTTTGGAGTCGGTTTTGGCGCCTCACCGGGGTCCAGCCACTGCCGCTTTCTTGTGGCGTTGTCGTATTGGATCCATTTCTCATCCGAAGTAACAATGGAGTCGAAGAAGCCTCTGTTCTTGGCGCGGCGAGCGAGAATGCTGGCGATTGCGACGCGTGTCGCCTTGTTTGCGTCGGAAAGCTCGTGCGGCATCCATTTTCCGCACCGATTTACCTTTTCCAGTACGTGCAAGTGGTCGACGATATTTGTTTGATCGCAGCCAAACTGTTCTGCAAGCTGGCGAGTTGTTTGGCTGGGGTCTGACTCAATGGCGGACTTCAATACTTCGTTATCGACGATTTGAGGCCGACTTCCGTGTTCTTCGTCCTCCAAGCTTTCATTACCGTTCTTGAAGCGCTGGAACCATCGTCGACACTGACTTTCGGACAGGGCTTCTTCGCCGAATACCTCAGACAGGACACGATGAGATTCAGCAGCCGATTTGCCTTGCTTGAAGTCGTACCACATGCAAGCTCGAATTCTAAATTTTTGCTGAAACATTTTCTAAACACTTTTTCTTGTAAAAAACAAAGTAAAACGCTCTTTCTGATAGACAAAACCGTTTTATAAAATCTTTTATTGTACCAGAGAAATGGACAAATGCAACGCGCATTTCTTTCCCCTCAACCTAATACATTTTAATATGAGGAAATTAATAGAGATAATTACCCTAATTCCGTGTGGATAAGGCCGCAAGTGTTTTGAGTCAAATTTAAATTGGCGCCGATGAGTTCGTACCGTTATATATTGGATTCAAGCGTGTCCAAATTTTGTGTCCACTTTTATGAAATCGAGACAAAGGCGGCACAAAATTTGAACCCCAATGGATCCGACGTTACAACCGAATGAACTCATTGACGCCAATTTAAATTTAGCTCAAAACACCCGATCTAATACATACAAAATTAAGACATTCAAGCATACTTTAAACATAGGATTTGATTAGTTTACAATTCACAATATCTCGACCACAATAATATTTAGCAAAATAAAACAAATTTTATTTATATCTACTAAGAGCAATTATTCAATTTCAGATCGACTACGAGGAATTCGTGAAAATGATGACTTCATAATTTATTTACTTTTCTACCTACAATTACTACGGTGGCTAATAATAATACAATGAAAAATTTCGGCAATTTAAAAATTGATTTGTATTATAATTTGTTTTGTTATTAATTTATAAAGAAATAAAATTTTCACTTTAAATTTGCGATAAAATTTTGAAAAATAAAATTAAATTTGTAATTGACATACCCAAAGAGCGGAGAAGAGCGTGAGGAATATCGTCGTAAAATAAACAGCCGACACGCTACGACGTTGAGCAGAAAATAGTAGCAGCAAATAGTTTTGAGGGCCGAGCAAGAAGCCAAAGCTAAAAAAAAAATATGAAAATAAAATCGGAAAAATAATTATTGTATTTAAAAATTTGAATAAATCGAACTAACGACCACACTTCGATTGAATTCCAACTTTTATTTATTTACAATAAAAATGAATTACCTGGCAATAAAAAATAATGATCCCAATGTGTTCAGCTCAGCGAATTTTCGCGTGTACAAGACAAGCACAGGCAGATACATTACTGACTAAAAATAAACATAATAATAATATAAAAAATATGAAAGTAACCAATCCCTTAATTCAGATTAACTTTTAAAATTTTTGCTAATATACTGCTGAAAAATAAACTTACCATTCCAAAGAAAAGAGCGGCTGCCGCATTGAAAAGAAAAAAGGCGAAAAATCGCTGTAATCGCGATAAACCGAAGCAAATTTGTGCGTCCGATGACCCGCCGCCTAGCCAGCCTAAAGTCCGCCTAGAAAAGTAAATTGTGTATGTATTGTGATAAATATTTGCTTGTTGTCAAAATTGACTTTGGCTAGCTAAGAAGAAATTTAATCTAAAACAAAATTGAATATAGCCATTCAGATATAAAATAAATCATGTTCGATGCTCAAAAATTCG
The DNA here is from genome assembly GCA_024678965.1 of Bradynema listronoti. Lineage (NCBI taxonomy): Eukaryota > Metazoa > Nematoda > Chromadorea > Rhabditida > Allantonematidae > Bradynema > Bradynema listronoti. The sequence goes on from JANLNO010000013.1 coordinate 1,499,536, forward strand.
AGCCAAAACTTTTCATTAGATCCGTTAAAAATCCAATAAGCAAAAGTTATTTTCACCTGTTGCGGGCGGAAGGCAGTTGTCCATTGGCCGCGGGGCTGTCGGTGAGCGTTTCGCAGTCCTCTGTCACACTATCGACTCGAAAAAAGTCGCGAAAAGAGCTGCCCAGTTTTGTGCCTATATTCGCGACATTAAAAGTGGTCGTCCGCGAGCTTTTGCTGCGCTGCTCGCTGACAAAGTCCGCCAAGGAGGACATTGCTTAAAACTTGATTAAATTATAAAAAATATTCCAAAAAAGTTTACTATTAACAGTCAATAAAAAAAATAATGAATTTTCTTTCGCTTTCTTATAGCCTATCTTGTGTGGACTGTGAAATTCTTAATGAACAATGACCAATATTTGTTCTGGGGAAGCGTTCTTAAAGGATGCATGCCGTTCAATATAGAAAATTGCATGCTCTTTAAACAAAAAATCAATTTCTCTTCTTTTGATTTTTGGCGGTGACTTTTTTTTATATATTTTTTTAACAATTATTACAAATTGGCAGAAAGGATGGATCCACATCATAAAAAATGCTAATATTCGAGAAGATGTGCCGATTGAAGGGTTGATTGGAGAAGAATTCGAAGAGCTCGAAGAAAATGATGACTTTGTGGACGATTTTTTCTCAATATTTCTATCTGATTTTGTTTCATGCATCAAAACAAAAATTTTACTTTTTATACGATTTATTTTATACGCAAAAATTATAAATAAATATATAATTTTTATAATAGTTTATAAGTTTTTGCCGCATTTTTTATAACATGCAACTTTCTATATTGAACGGCATGCGTCTCTTAACCCAGTTAAGTGATTAAAGCCTTAAGCGCACTTTCTACCAACAAAAAATTTCTAACAAAATTTTTTTTATTAAATTACATTTTGCCATAAAAATGAGTCAAAAATTTTAAAAAGTTTAAATTTTTTTCTCGTGAAAAGTTTTTCAGAAAAACTTCTCAAAAAATTTTTTTATTCCAGGCATGCTCGGAGGGTCTCTTGTTTCCATCCTCTGCTTATTGTTGTGGATAAGGTATGAAGTGCCGCGCGCGAATGCATCATCACCGACTTCGGACGGCGGCGACCCAAGCGCGGCGTCGCTCGCGTCAACGCGTTTCTTTATGCGTTCCCGTCACACAAACAATTGGGCGGTACTGGTGTGTAGTTCACGCTACTGGTTCAACTATAGACACGTGGCCAACGTGTTGTCCATGTATCGATCGGTGAAGCGGCTCGGCATTCCGGACAGGTTCCGCGCATTCCACTTCTATTTCCACGTAAAAAATTCAGTTAAAATTTTCAGCAACATAATTATGATGTTGGCCGACAATCTTCCGTGCAATTCGCGAAACCCCGATCCAGGTCTCAGATGTCAACCTTTGATTTCTAACGCGTTAACGTTTTCTCGTTTACGATTGTCAACATTTTAGCGACCATTTACGGCAGCGCCTATCGGCGCACAAACCTCTTTCCGGCGGACGTCGAAGTGGACTATCGCGGCTACGAGGTCACCGCCGAAAGTGTGGTCCGTTTGCTCACCGGTCGGGTCCATTCCAGCACACCACGCTCGAAACGACTGCTTAGCGATCGTCGCAGCAACGTTCTAATTTATCTGTCGGGTCACGGCGGCGACGGTTTTTTAAAATTTCAGGACGCCGAAGAGCTCACTAACGTGGATCTCGCCGATGCCGTCGAGACAATGTACCAACACGATCGGTAAAATGAATTTTTTTTTCTTCAAACCTTTTGAGTCGATCCACAAAGAGATCTATTCCAAGCCGATCGGCCGCTTCTTTTCAGCTATAACGAGCTCCTCGTCATTGCCGACACGTGTCAGAGCGAATCGATGTACCAGCGGCTGTACTCGCCGCGAGTGCTCGCCACTTCGTCGAGCCTGGTCGGCGAGGACTCTCTATCTCACCACGTGGACCGCTCCATCGGCGTCTACATCATTGACCGCTATCCCTACTATGTTGAGCAATTTCTCGAGCGTCGCGTTCGCGATCTCAACGCCACCGCGACAATGGCCGACTTTTTCGGGGCCTGTCCCAAGGACCAGTGCATTTCGACGGTCGGCATACGAACGGATCTATTCGAGAAGCGCCCCGACGAGGTTCGAGTCACCGACTTTTTTGGCGCCCGCCACTATGTGAAGGCCGTTAACGGCGCGGACAATTATGACGCCGAAGATTTAAATGCCATTCTCGCATCGCCGATATGACCCTTGTTATGTACATATATTGTAATATATCTTCTTTCCAAATCATCAATAATTATTAGCCTTTGCCTTTAAAATGTTATATATATGTTACGGGAAAATATGTTGCACGGCCATATACGTATTTTCCCGGCCAAATACGTATTTTCCCGGCCAAATACGTATTTTCCCGGCCAAATACGTATTTTCCCGTCCAAATACGTATTTTCCCGGCCATTTACGTATTTTCCCGGCCATATACGTATTTTCCCGGCCAAATACGTATTTTCCCGTCCAAATACGTATTTTCCCGCCAATTCGCGCCAAAAAAAAATCGCCAATATATACGTATCTTCATATAAGATTTTTTTTCACATTTGATTATATTTTGTTTTCTATTCACCTTTAAACGACATATTTTTACTTTTTTTTTTAATTCTTATGACTTATTTCAATTGTTTTTAAATAACTTTTTTTCTCAATTGAAAACAAAATTTAGATGAATGTGAAAAAAATCTTATTTGGCCGGGAAAATACGTATATGGCCGTACAACATATTTTCCCGTAACATATATATTGTTGATAATTTATTCATATTATTTATATAAATATGGAAAATTTATGCCAGCTTTTAATTTTCACAAATGCATTATAAATCAAAGGGGTATTTGGCGAATATGTGACTAACCGGTTTCGCATAAAATCGATGTTTCCTTGATGGGATTTCACTCGAGAGTCATTAAAACGTGCAAAAATAATTAGTGATTGAAGAACAGCACTTACTGACTTTTGCCCGCTCTAAACATCATCTCAAAGCTTTAAATACGGGCTTTAATGACCCCCGTGTGAAATCCCACCAAAAAAAACATCGATTTTATGCAAAACCGGCCAGCACTGACGGAGATGAATTAAGAGACTACGAAGATCTTGGCAGATTTGATGTAGGCGTAGAATATTCAACATACTTCAAAGTTGTTAAACGTCAGGAATGAAGCTTATCAAATGGGGAAAAACTTGTGCCACGGAACCTAGGCCAGACTTTTTTAGAAGTGGAAAATGACAAGAATTACAATCTTTTGTCACGAACGTGACGAAAACAATCCAGACTTCTTGACGAGGAAAATTTGCAAAATGAAATGAAAGCAGGGATTTCCAGCATTTTTTTATATATATATAGAAGAAGCACTATATCATACAAACGATCACAAAAGGTATTGTATGAGGGAATTCGAAAAAAATAAATGCGTATTCGGACTCCACTAACCACGAGGATTTTAATGATATGTGGTATGTGCACAAAATCTCGTAGTCCAGTATTCGCCGATTTAGCCGCGACAACCTTTCATAAATGATAAATGGACAATTTTCCGACATTACAGCCCACTACTAAAAGCTGTTTTGGCGTATCGTCTCTCTTTGGCGGCTTTTCATTTCTCACGTCTTCGGCAAAGACGCGTAATGCCGTAATCGAATGACCGGCGTGAAAGTCGATGACGTAACATTTTGTTGCATGGAATACGGGCTTTGAATCCGATCCTCCATCGTCGTCGTCGATGGCGATCGATGTGCTGTGAGCTTCTCCTCTCAGCGATAGCTCATAGATTTCGACGACGCCGGAAGCGAGCGCGCACGCCACGCGCGGCCGTCGATCGGCCGTCGTCGAAGGGAACATCGCCAGCGAGGTGGTCGAAATACTGAAAAATATCCGAGTCATAGAGCAAAGAGGAACAAAATTGTTGGTCGCAAAAAGCCAGGAAAACCGTAATTTTCGATGCGATTAATTGGGTCGTTCCAAAAATTTCGAAGAAAAAATAATAATTAAAAACTTTGGCGATTTATAAATGACTCCATAAGCTTCGAAGAACATTCGAGACGTGTCGAATCCGATTAGATAGGCTTGTTTCATTGTGGCAATGGAGAAAAAAATTTTCGCATCAAAATTTGCGCCGCTAAATTCGGCCACGGACCAGCAGACAAACTCGTGATGTTTTGGGTGTTTCATCTGAAAAAATGAATATTTTCTGAAGATGGAAAAATCGTACTAATTTCTTCGCCCCGTAAAACCCACAAAATCGACAATTCTCTTTAGACGAGTATTGTAGAGTGCCACAGTGGAATCCTCAAAGGCCAAAAAGAGGTAGTGAACAGCATCGTCGGTGTTCACCTGACCACTATGGCTGTTTCCGGTTCTATCAACGATCGCCTCGTGGAAAATCTCCATGGCCATGAGCATTCCGCTAAACGGCTGGAGAATATCGAGCTGAGCGGCGTGAAGACGTGCCGGCGCATCACCATCGCCACTCCTAAGATATGCATCGGTGAGAAATTCCCGATCCATTCGAATACATTTTTCACCGCCACCCGCGTATCGAATTTTCACAACAGTCTTGTCGTCCTAAATATAAGAAAAAAAGCATTACACACAAACATTTTTCTCACGCCAAATAAATTCTTCCCCCCCCCCTTTCCCTCCTTAAATTCATTAGAAAAATGGGAACAGCTTAATAAATGGAAAAACTATGTTGAAAAATTCAATTCATTTACCTCATAATCGGGCACTATAAAACGATTATGAGGCCAATCGGAAATCGCCGTACAAAATCCGTAATGACCAGTGGGAATTCGTGGTCCAGTGAGCACGAGACGAGTTAACGCGGCATTTTCGACGAGCTGAAAAACTTCTATAGCGGAGCCTCGAAAATGAATCCACACATGAGTACAGGATGAGGTGGAGGATGCATTAGAGGAGGAGGACATTACAGATTCATTCGGCAGCTGCCATTCGCCAACCGCAATAATGGAACGATGTTGGGGATCCTCTAAAAAAAAGGGTAGAAAATTTAAATTTGATATCAATATAATCGACCCAAAAAAGAAAGCCGAGTCGGGTCTAGTTTTCTTAGGCTCGAAATATCTCTCTCTCTCTCTCTCTTCGAATCTATTGTATCTCGTAAATCTCGTGAAATTTGCCTACCCCAAAGTGTGGCGATGAGTGCGCACGCGTCCAGTGAATAGAGCGCGCAGCGACCACCGCTTGAGCCGACCAGTGCACATGACGCACCACGCCAACGCAACACGACGACCGCCGTCGCGCCGCCTTCGATGCCGTAGTGCGCAAAGCTCGGAGAAATTTTTTTCAATTCCTCGTTAAATTTCATAGAATTTTTTGACGATAAAATGAATTAAACTGATAATGGATTTTTAATTGAAATTTGCTTATTATTTAAAATATAAACAAAAGAAAAAATTTTCTGAATAAAAAACTAATCAAAAATTCGATTTAAAACATTTTTAACTGGTTTATTATATTATTATATAGACAAACAATGATCCAACAATTGCAAACAATTTCAATGAATTCCAATAAAATGAGGATAATATGTTTCTATAAATTTGTATAAGGCGCGACCGTTTGAGACTTTTTTGAATTTGGTATTCGCTTTTATTCTGTTATAATTACCCTAATTTCGCGTGTATAAGGCCGGGTGTTTTGAGCCAAATTTAAATTCTGTTCGTATCGGATACGTTGGAGTCCAAATTTTGTGCCCGCCTTTGTCTCGGTTTCATAAAAGTGGGCACAAAATTTTGACTCGCTTGGATCCGCATACGAACAGAATGAACTCATTGGCGCCAATTTAAATTTGGTTCAAAACACTCGCGGCTTATACACGCGAAATTAAGGTAATCGAATTATTAAAAAAATTTTGCATTCTTATTCTAAGAATCCAAGTAAATATTCTAAGTATCATAGAGAATATGTAAGTTAAAAATAAAACCCAATCATTCCAATTATGACAGAATAAAGGCGAATATTAAATTCAAAAAGGTCTCAAACCGCCTCGCCTTATACATAATAAATTAGGGTATTTTTTAAAAAGATTAGATGAAAAATTTCAGTTGAATGCACTCAATTTTATCCTTACGAAAAACAATTGCCAAGAAAAATTAAAGAGAAAAAAAGAAAGAAAAACAAATCACCCTAAGTTCGGGTAAATAAGTCGTTCGAAGAATTTTTGAATATTCATTTGGCCTTCATTCTGTTATTTTATGTTTGTGAAGCATGAAATTTAATAAACACCTTCTTCATTAAAGCAGGCCCAAGTTGCAGATTAAAAATTATGAGCTCAATTTCGTTTATAACGAAATGAAGGCCGAGTCAAAATTTTTCGACGGCCGCGTCTTATACACCCGAACTTCGGGTAATTAAATTCCTATTACAAAACGAGTGGTTCGTTTCCGTTATCGGATTTTTTTTATTTCCATATATTTTAGGACTCATAGGAGTATTTTTATAAAAAATAAACGTCATATTCGAATTCGGCATGTTAAAAAAACTCGGGAATACGAATTTGTACCGCAAAATTAAAAAAAGAATGTTTTTTTTTTGGAGGGGGGGGGTTTGATATCGGGAAAGAACCGAAACAATATTATTCAGGTTAAAAATAAATTTGTGTAAGAGATCTAAATTCATATTTTTTTGCTCGTAAAAATATTAGCATTTTACTCCTCCCTCTTTTTTTTTCCATCTCAATTTCTTACCGACAATGCGTCGCGAACGTTGTTGTCCTTGACGTAGTCGAAGAGCGCTTTCGGAATGGAGTTTTGTTGATGCGCGGATAGAGACGAGACGAACGCGTGCAGCGTTGGTAGAAGATTCGGCTGACCGACGAACTCCACGTACTCCTTGAATTCGTCTATGGAAAGTTGAGTGAGAACCGCCTAAAATAACGAAATTAAAGTGTGAAAAAATGAAATGATTTTTTTTATAACAAAATCAAAAAAAAAACGCACTAGGTAAGCGATGGAGCCGACAGATTTGAGACAGCGTAAAAAGGCACTCCAAAGCTCGACGTTTTGCTGCCAGGCATCGCGACGACCCGCCAACTTAACGAACACATTGGAGAGGAAGCTGTTCAGCGCCTGATAATGTTCGTGAATCTTTTGTAGCGTGTGGAAAAAGATCACCGGTAGCGGATTCTCGTCGATGAGAAGCTCAATAGCGTTGGCAAAGACCTCTTTGCTAAGATTGAATTCATGCGCCTGATCGACAATAAGCAAGTCCAAATCTAAATGCAAAATCTAGTCGTATAAATTGAATTGGGATGAGATTAAAACGAGAAACACTCACTTGAAATTAAATGGCCCTGCTCTTTGATATTGATCGTTTTCACGCGATGCAATTCAATGATCAAGTCCACGGGCGTCATTAGCGGCTCGTGAGTTTCAATATCTAAAAAATGTACAATTTCGCAAATTCAGCAAAAAATAGCAAAAACAACAAAAGAGATAATTATAAGAAAACATTTGTGTAAAACAGTATTGTCGCGAACAGCGCGAAGGGAACATGAAAACAATTCGGAAAGTCAACAAAATATTTATGTCCCGACACGATTTACCTCAATTTAAATTTGCTATTGTAGCCTTTAGTCGAAAATATTAGGTTGAGGCAAAATTTTTTGCCTATCCGTAAAAAATTTTTTTTCTACGATAGATAGAGACGTGAATTTTTTTGCATTTTGTAGAGCGTTATCGATTTGTGGGGGACGCACTCCACGTTCAAATTGATAATAGACGATCATTATTTTTGAAAAGTCATTACTCGCGATTTATTGAATTTTTTAATCTGAAAATTTATCTGTGGGGGTTTTTGGGCATGATGAATACGAATATGTTATTTATTTTTGTCTGGAAGATCATTATGGTCCTATTTAGGGACAGGGTCTGTACGGAGATCCTAAAATGTTCCTAAATGTCGACACAAACTGAATTTTTTTTGATGTGATCTTGTTCCTCATTAAATTCTGTATTTCCTAGTGAAGTTTCAAGTTGATTACGTTATTTAAAAAAAAAATCTTTCGTCGAGTATACTGAGGGCACATTTTTCGATTTTGGGAATTTTCAGATGAGTCGCTCGGAGTCGGCAAAGATGGCCAGAATCGCTTACGCTGAAAAGAAGAGAAAAATAGCGGAGGGTCACGCGAAGTCTGCTGCAGCGCGCCGCGCGATTTTCGAGGCGTCAGTCGATGCTGTGGCTTCAACTTCGACAGCGACTCCGGCTACCCCTCGAAGCGTGAATCCACAAAAAGTGACTTTTTATAAAAAAATTCAAGTGATATCTTAAAATGGTCAGGTTATTATTGTTCCCCATTAAATTCTGTATCTCCTAGTGAAGTTTCAAGTTGATTACGTTGTTTAAAAAAAAAATCTTTCGTCGAGTATACTGAGGGACATACCATCCCACCAAAGTTCGTCTCTACTCAATGGACGCGACTGTAGACGTTTTTTGCGTTTCGTTTTGGACAATGACATCGTCCTACAATACGTGCATCCCAAAACGGCTGCAAAATTCAACCTCACGCCAGTATTTGAGGCTATTTCGCGGGTGTAGCAATGGGCCGTGGCAGAAATCATCAATTTTCTTGGTCCCTGTACGAGGTCCCAGAGGGTTCAGACTGTTAAATAAACTTTACTGTCGTCATTTTCGTAAAATTTCGTTCTTAAATCATTACTCACTCGAGTAATTATGATCAGGACCGGTCCTGGTCCTAGTACAGGGTTCCAGAAAGGTCGCATCAAAAATCTGTTTGGACAAATCTTGAAATCACCCCTGAAAACCCCCGAGTACAAATTTTCAGCCAAAATATGCCAATGTTCCATGACCCAGAATCTATCATCATTTTTTACACTGAGTGAACGTGGAGTGGGGACGTGTTTCAGCGATTTTTAAAATTTTCATTCTTAGCATTTTTATAGAGGAAAATGCAACGAAAAAAGTGCATTTGGATGAGCATTTTTTTTGGAGAGTGATCCGATGAACTTGAAACTTTTGCTTTTGAAACTTCAAAAAACGGAAAAAATGCGAAAATTTGTCATTTTTTGCAGTTTTTCGGCATTTTTTCGTTGGTTCATAACTCGGCTCCAATCCAATCGATCAGGTTCAAATTTATAGGGTGTAATAGTGTATGTAAGGGGAACTTATAACAAAAATTTCAAGTCCATCGGATCACTCTCCGAAAAAAATGCTCAGCCACATGCACTTTTTTCGTTGCATTTTCCTCTATAAAAATGCTAAAAATGAAAATTTTAAAAATCGCTGAAACACGTCTCCCCAACAAATCGACGGGTACGCTCTACAAAATGCAAAAAAATTCACGTCTCTATCTATCGTAGAAAAAAAATTTTTTACGGATGGGCAAAAAATTTTGCTTCAACCTAATATTTTGCTGTGCTTTTTTTTGTTACGTTTTCTCTCGCTCTCGCTCGCTCTTCTTAAAAGAAATAAAGTCTGCTTAAAAAACTTTGGTTTCTCCATCTATTCTTTCATCGCAACCAAGTTTCAGGTCAATTTTATCATTTGTTGTTGAGTTTTTGATTCTTTCGCGTTAAATAAATTGTTATTATTTAACAAGGCTACACGAACAAGTGATAAAACCTCAAAATTAATTGTTGAGAATCGCTTTTGATTAAGACCGATTGCGAAAACCCCAGACAATTCCCAACACATATTATTGTAATAATAGAAATAATAATAAAACAAACGTCTGCCGAAAAGAAGCCGCCTGAAGAAGGTCGGCACGGACTTGCAATTTGTAGCCGATAGTACGAACTTTGGAATTAAATCCCGTAATTCGTCCTAAAATTGACGAAATGTGGAATAACTAGTGGTTGAGTTGAAGCGAAAATAAGTAAAGATAACCTTTTCCAGTCCGTTCAAAATCGGAATCAACGAGCGAACGTCCGTATTGCGCTGTAGATGCAATATTCGCACGCGTTTCACGAGCTCGGGTGTCGGCGCGTCTAAAAAAAAGGGAATCAATTTTTGAAAAAAATATAAAATTGAAGAAAAAAATTACTTCGCTCGGTGAGTAAATGAACGACCCGCGCGATAAGTGTCTCGGCTCCCTCTGGACAATTCTCGATCATCGAAAGTAGCTCCTGTGATTGCATTCCGATGGACTTGATCGCCTGTTCAATGCAGCGAAAAGTCACCTAAACAACTCATTACAGTCGAAGATCAAAGCCATAAAAAAAACCCGTTTGAGTGGGGACCAATGGACGAGTGGGGGATTGCGCGTCGGGCGCTCATTCTTTGAAACATGCATTCAATTTCCAGCCACAAATGCATCCTATGGTTTGTCCGACCGGCCCCGTTTATCTTTTCAATTGCAAGAGATGACGAGAGAAAATAGGCAAACTTTAATCGCGTCGAGAATTCGATAAACTGCATCTGGAGAGTCACGCCTACGAACTATGAAATCCTCGTTTTTTTCTCATTTTCAGATGGAGATAAAAGAGCCGGAAACGGCCGCGTTAAAGTACACACTCGACCAGCTGAGCGACTAGAATTTTCGCGTCGTATACGGCCGTTGGCTAATTGATGGCTATCCTCGCGTGGTGCTTTTTGACATTGGCGCTGCCGCGTGGAAATTGGACGCGTGGAAGCACGAGGTCAAGCGGGCGAGATATTTTGAGATAAATTTTCTTTTAACCTTAAGAAAATATCTTTTTATAATTGTTGTGTATGTGAAAAAAGGTGAGTTCCATGGCAGGACTTGAACCCGCGACCAACGCTTAGCCGCAGCGCTGCTCTACCGACTGAGCTACACGAACGTTGATCACATACTTTGAATTTCTTCTTATAACTTCGTCATAACATTCGATAAACTGCATCCGGAGAGTTACGCCCACGAACACGCATGCTGAAAGAGATTCTCGATTCAACGCGGAAAAAGCCGCCGGAAATGCCTGGAAAAGCGACGCGTAACGACAAACGACGCGTGCATTGACGTGGCACCTTATAAAACGTCGAAAAGACTAATAATCCCAGAAAATCTTATTGCTATGTTGCATTCGCGTATTCGATTACGTATTAGTACAGTCAAACCTCTCTAATCCGTCACCCCTCTAATCCGTCACCCTCACTAATCCGTCACTTTTCTTCGGCCCCGACGAAATTTAGCGTATATTAATGTTTTAATCCGTCATCCCGACCCTCTATAATCCGTCACTTTTTTGAACATTTTTAAGGAATTTTTGGCATCTTGAGTTCATCAATTTTAGCGATGTCTAGCGAAAAGCGCAAGCGAAGTGACCTCACTCTTGGGAAGAAGAAGGAGATCCTAGAAGCGGCACTAAAGAACCCGAATAAGTCTGCTCTGGCAAAGCAATTCGACGTTCCGAGGACGACAGTCAATGACATCCTGAACTCGCGAAGCTCGATCGAAGCGGCAATTGAAGAGGGAGTTCCAGCAAAGCGCAAGAGATTGACTCAAGCTCAAGATCCGAAGCTCGACGAAGCGGTACTCATGTGGCTGAAGCAAGCGCGTGGACAGAATCTGCCAGTTAGCGGAGATCTAACAAAGAGGAGATTGCTGAAGAGGTCATGCGTGAGGATGGGCAAGAAGGAAGCGGCGACGAAGAGCCGCCAATCGAGGAGCCTATTATCTCGCTTAAGGAAGCTCAGGGAGAAGAACAGCGGGAAACCCGGCGTGATGAAGGCTTGCGATCAGCTCGAGGAAAAGATGGAGGAGATCCGCCGGAAAACGATGCGCCAGACAACACTCCTGGAGTTCCTAGGTTAGCAGGAGTTCTTCTATCTGTGTTTGGCTCCGGAATAAAGACATTTGACTAGACTCCATCTTTTCTGATCAGTTTGTTGCTTGACTACAAAGCTTTTTTTCAAAACCTCTCTAATCCGTCAGCCTCGCTAATCCGTCACTTTTCTTCGGTCCCGACGAGTGACGGATTAGAGAGGTTTGACTGTAAATAAATAAATAAATTACATGATAATTTAAAAAAGCATTTCCTTATAAAGACAAATTAATTTCATTTTCCAAGTTAAGATATATTTATGTTTAGTAGCTCAGACAAATTGTATTGACGAGTAAAAAAGAATGCCGTAGACCGCGTGCCTTAAAATCGCCCCCCCAAAAAAAATTGAAGCTGTTCAAAATCGTTCAGAAAAAATTGAAACCCCCCGTATATTTATTTACTATATACCCGAAAATTATGTACCCGAAAAAAGTATGCGAAAAAAAAACTAACCCTCTTAATTTCCGTATTTGCACGCGCACAAACAATAGCCAACTGATGGAGTAGTGTGTGATCGTGTGGCAAAAGAGCCAGAAATAAGTGAAGAGCCGCACGAATGAGCGCCTCGTCCCACGGCAGCTCGTCAATCGCCTCCTCCATCTGCTTGTCCATTCGACCATTTTTGTGCCAAAGAACTTTGGGCGCCATTGGTTGCATGAGATTCTCGCTCATTCGAATAACGAATTCGCGTACGTCGTTTCGCATATAATTAATCTGGTAGAGCTCTTTGGCAGTGAGTACACACTGAATGAGGAAAATTTTCGAATTAAAAAAATTACATTCAATATGTACACCAAAGAATGTATTTATTCAATTCAAACCGGCCTAATTTTTTTGCTAAAACCCCGCCATGACTCCGTACAAAATTAAAGATGTCCTAAAATTTTGATTCAACGACCTCGAAAACCTTTAAGTAGAAATTTTCGACAGCTTTGGCCGCAATTGGAAAATTGGGATTAGATGTGGTCCGTTACAGAATCTCACAAAACACGGATCGAAAAATTGATTACGCCATCGTCTAAGTTGGCCCAAAAAAAAGCTCCCGAGTCTCAAAAAAATGAAACATTTGGTTGCGTTTGAATAGGTGACAAAACAAACAAATAAACAGACATTTTGCTTTCGTATATAAGAATACAATTTCACATTCAAACTACCTCGATTCTTCAGCAAATAATTAACAAAATTAAACCCACGTGTTCTTTAATGTCGTTTCGCTCAAAATAGCTAAATTCCAAAAGTAATCGAAGCAATTCGTGTCGTTGCCGTGCACGCGTGAGAATCAACTCGCGAAGTGTTGTCATTGCAAAAGCGCCGTAGACCTAGCCAATGGAATAGTTGAAAAAAAAAGTAAAAGGGATCTCTCTGCGGACTTTTATAAGGTAAACTCTATCCATAAAATTCGCTAGAGCAATCCACAGAGCCAAAAAACACTTACCTTATCCACACAGGCCATTTTGAGAATCGACAACGCGGCTGGCGTAATTAGTGGTACTTCCAAAAAAATGCGATGAAACAAACTAAATAAATTATATTCAGGGTTGTCAGATGAAAATAAAATAAAAAAAGAACGCTGGGCACGAAAAAAAAATATTTTATTGATAATTTCCAACAACAAAATTCAGATATTTTTCTAAAAAAATCTGAATTGATCTGTTTCGTTAACTTTTCGGGTCAGATTCTTTATTCTCTCAACAATTAATACTTCTCGAAACTCCTGATCCTCTGTCTAAGAGAGCCATTCTTCATGGAAAAAAGAACAAAAATAAAAGAAGAACAGATCCCCTGAAAAAAAAGAACAAATCTTTTTAAAAAGGACATCTGGTAACCCTGATTATATTATTAGTGCCAGTTATAATTCGCCTAATTTCACGCGCGGAGGTTTTCGAATAATTTTTGAATTTTCGATTGAGTTTCATTCCGTTATTATGCATTGAGTATATACAAAATTAATAAAAATTAAGCAAATGAATATTTTCGTCGAAATGAGGATCAATGTATGGGCGCAAAAGGTGAAGAAGAGCTCATTCGCAAAAAATAACGGAATAAAATCCAACCAAAAAATTTAAAAATTGTTCGAAAATTCAAAAATTGTACACGTAAAATCAGAATATTACTACACTCCTGGTCAAAATGATAGCCGAATTTGAAAATATAGCACAAAGTTTTAATTGGCCGTAAATTTGAATGTATTGAATAACTTGGCCCGTAGTCTTCCAAATCGATTGATCAATGTTGTAAAATCTAAAGGAGGGCCTACTAAATATTAAATGTTAATGTTATATTGTTATTTGTTAATTTTTTTGTTCATAAAGCGTTAATTTTGAAGGTTCGGCTATCATTTTGTCCACAGATAAAAACTCAAAATACAGTAAAACACAGTAATACGTGGGTAAAATGTCAGAAATTTTAAAATTGTTTTAAGATTATGATTTATAATAGAGAAAGGCATGTTCGTGCAAAATTTTATAAAAAACGGCCAATTAAAACTCGAGTTGTGCCTTATTTTCAAGTGCGGCTATCATTTTGACCAGGAGTGTAGTGCTAGTTATAATAATAGTACGTCTCTTTATGCTCGCCGCGTTCGTAGAGACTCGAGAGAAAACTGCAAAGAAGCGTATCGTAGCGAAAATATCGCTCCTCTAGACTCAATTCCAAAACTTTATCGTCATTTGGAAGACAAATAGTAAAGCTAAAAATTTTAAAAAGCTCATTAAAAAAAGTATTATATTAGGTCGGCAAGAAAGTATTTTCCGTTTTTATATAGAATGACATTTATTATGAAAAACTACAACATCCAATTCATCCAAGCGATATTTTCCATCATGATCTATGACTTATGGTCAACATTCATGCAAAAAAATGAATGCCCTTCTTAAAGAACATGGCCGGTTGTGACTCAAAGAATTTGAAGCGCCTAATTTTTGCAATTTTGCAAGTTTTTGCCTCTATTTCAGCTACTGTTTATTATGACAGCTCGAAGTTATGGGGGGATAAGAAGCGGTTTTTCTGGGCTATTTGGCGGTACCAAAACGACTTTTGTATCTGACATATCAACCGAGTTACATACAAATTTCCAATTTTAGATCCCTAAAGTTTTTGAGTACCTCGATACCTCCCATCGACATATGGAAAATTTTAAAGCTTTTCAAAATCATTCTTTTTTGTTATGATAATATTAAAAGGCCTAAGAAAAGCTAAAAAAAATTAATTTCAGAAAGTACGTTTTTATTGCAAATTCGGCACTTTTCAATTTTGGTACATATCTCAATAAACATAAATTTTTGCCCCAAAAATTGAGTTATTACAAATAATTTTCGTATCATAATATTCGCAAGAAAACGCCCTTTTAGATAGATAAACTTATTTTACAATTAGACCTAAAAAAGCTCCATAAAAAACGAAAAATACTTTTTTGCCGACCATAATATTGACTCCTCAATGACATATTTCAATAAATATAAATTTTTGTATCATAATATTCGCAAGAAAGCGCCCTTTCAAACAGACTCATTTTACAAAAACTTTTATTAGATCCGGAAATTAGTCGTTCCATATAAAAACCAAAAATTATTAGTTGCCAACCTAATACAAATGTTGAAAATTAATAATGCTGAAATGATACAATTTAAAAATTTACGAATGTTTTTTTACATATGTATAACATAATAATACAGACAAATGCACAAAATCATGCTCGCATGAAGATACATGTACAGTCAAACCTCAATAATCCGTCACCCTTAAAATTTCTAAATCGGAACCAATATGGACAAGTTTGATGTCAAACAAATTCTCAGGGAGTTGTGAATCAAATGTAAAAAAAAATTTACAATTTAGTTAAAAAGTAAAAAATTTATAACAAAAACAAATTCCAAAAAAAAGTCCCGAAGGGTGACGGATTATCGAGGTTTGACTGTACCATTTTGTAAAAAAAAAATTTTTTTCAAAAAAAAAATATCTAGTAAAATATATTTTTGACTAAAAGAAAAATTTAACTTCTCTTCGCCAACCTAGTAAAAATAGAATCATTAAAGCAAGGTATTCAAGAATTAAAACGTGCGCTGCAACTCACCCCTGTAATTGTGCGTAGAGCTCGGCCAGCCAAAGCAAGGCCAACTCGGTGCGATTTTTCTGATCCTCGATAACGTAGCTGAGCAAAAGAGCCTCGACCTCCTTCTTTTGTATACAGTCGAAGCGAGTGGCGAGTCGAACCAAAAGCTTAAGTTGAGCCAGACCGGCGCCGCCTTGAACGGCTCGCTCTATATGGAAATTTTATATTGTTGCTAATGGTCCGACGATATTCGACATTTTACTCGAATGTATACGAGTAAAGGGGGGGAGGAGGGGGGGGGGGATATACGCTAATGTGAACGCATAAAAATAAAATTATAAAAAGCTAACTTTCGTTGTTCATGATTCGCTGAAAGGCGCTAACAAACATATTTTCCGCCTCTTTAGAAAGCAACTCTCGCGTAGTCGTTAAGAGACTAAAACCCTGCGGGCGAGCGCGTCCGCCGGCCGGTTTGCCCGCCGTCAATGCGATAAACTGATCCGCGTTTTGCGGTTTTTCCCCCTCCCCAGCGTTGCGATCCACAAATGGTGTCGGCGGAATGACGGCGCCTTCCGAGCGGGCGGCCTGCCGCGCGATAAACATCTTTTGTCGCTCCTGTTTAATGTACTCAAAACCGGGTCCCTCGCCCTCCTTAGTCAGCTGAATGGCCAACATTCGCGCCAAATGTCGTTTTTGCGCCTATAAAAAAAAGAACACTTTTCAAATTTATTCCCTTCCTTCGTTTCTTTAAGCCCTACATCGCTTCCCGCCTCGTCGATCGGCGTGTAGCTGGACACAAACGCCGGCGGCATTTGATCCGGAAGCGTATACTAAAAATAAATAAAACATTGCCTTAATAATTAACATAAAATCAAATCCGCATTCAATGGTTTAAAAAATAAAAAAAAACAAAAATCGAACCAGACTAATTATAACAAGTTTCGTGACAATGTTAATCGACAATCGCTCGTAGACATAATCGGTGGAGATATCAAAAGCCTTTTGCATAAAATGTGCCGAAGGCTCGGAATCCTCCATATTTCGAAAAATGTCGGCGGCATGATCGTCGTATTCATCGTCATCAAGCTTAACAATAAATGTATGTAATGCAGAGTGGTAACTTGACTCCAGAGCCCGTTCATTTAAATGACTTCGGGGCCGGCGGCTCCGAATACAATTAAATATTGGCCGTGCAATAAAAGTGGCATAACTCTTTAATCCAATTTTTAATCCATCGCTCAATTAAATTCTTTCGAAGCGAAAATTCTCTTTTCAACGTATATTTTGAGTAAGTTTATTTTGTTCAAGTGTCTTTTACTCATATATTTTTTCTTTATCACCAGTGGGTTATACCCCTAAGCAGAGTGGGGACCTGGCTCCGATTTGACTTTCTTTTATGTTCTATTTTATACATCCCTCATGCTCCAAATTTGACTCCGGAGCCTGTTCATTTAAACGACTTCGGGGCCGGCTCCGAATACAATTAAATAAATATTGGCCCCGCAATAAAAGTGGCATAACTTTTTAATAGGAAATTTGTAAATAAAACTACGAACTTTCTTCAAAACCCAATAGATATATGTAATGCAGAGTGGTGATTTGACTCCTTGAATTCATTGATGCCGATGGAGAGATATTGTCATGTTGTTTTTATAATAAATTTTGTTTTATTAAAATTCCAATTTCTTTCTCACCATCCCAATACAATATCGAATTGATTGTCAAACTAAATTTATTTGGTGCGGCCACAAAAAATTGATGCGAATTGTGCTTTTGCGCCTTTCGTTTTTAGCAGTATTTAAATGATTTCGGCTCCGAATACAATTAAATAAAGTGGCTCCGCAATAAAAGTGGCATAACTCTTTAATATGAATAAAACTGACACATATTACAGGGTGTACCAAAAGAAAAAAACCCGGCGAAACATTTTTAGTCGTAATTTTATTAGTGTTGTGTATGTGAAAAAGGTGAGTTCCGTGGCAGGACTTGAACCTGCGACCAACGCTTAACCGGAGCGCTGCTCCACCGACTGAGCTACACGGACCTTGATCACATGCTTAGAATTTTCTTCTTAATAACTCCGTCACAACAATTAGACAAAAAAAAGAATAATTTAACAATGCACAGCAATAATATGGATGCCTCAGTGATAATATACTCAGCCGGTTTCGAAGTGGGCGGCTTCTTTGGCGGCGATACCGAGTCCCAAACGTGACTTGAAATTTTCGACGCAAATTCCCAATTTTTTTTGTCAATTTTCAATTTATCATAACTTTTTATTTGATCTAATTTTTAATATTTGGGATATTTTTGCTTAATTCCACATATACTTAAAAGAAGTGGCTTCCCAACAAAAATGGCACAACTCTTTAATATGAAATTTGTAGATAAAATTATTATTGTTATTATTGTTACGTTTATTTTTCTCCATGAATAAAGTTATTCCAAGAGGGATTCGGAGTCATATTGGAATCATATTTGGAGCCGGCTCCGGAGCCAGGAGTCGTTTAGAAAGTCAAGTCACTGATATAATGCACAAAATTTGGCTTTAAAGAAAATAAATATCTTCTCATTAAATCGACATTTTTAAAACGATACATGATTTTCAACATTTTCCTAATGTCATACTATGGGAAAAAGAAATTTCATTTTCCGAATATTTTAAAATAGACAAAAAATTTTTACCTTCAATCGCTTAGCCGCGGTGGCTTCGCCGGCGTTTTGACGCGACGTCGACGCGACGGCAGTCGACGTGTCGACGCCGCCGCCGCCATCGTCGTTGGTCGCCTCGACGGCCGCGTTGTTGTGCGCAATTGCGACCGCGGACGCGGCGGCGACGCGGCGTTTCATTGTCTCGCTAACTTCGCTTGGCGGCGGCGCGGCTCGAGTGACTTCGCCCTGCGTGGCGCCCAACTCAAACAACAACTGTGTGATGCGATTGTGAAGACTAAAACTGGCGGGATGCTTCAACAAGCGGAGCAAATGCATTTTCAGCTCCTTGCGGACGCTTTTCACTTGGCTGGTGCCGAGCGTAGGCGGAAGATTAACATGAAGACTTTCCAAAGAGCTGATCACCTAAAAAAAAACAATTAAACCCACCTTGATGATCGGGAATACATAAGAAATATTAGATTGATTCAATGCATATTTTAAATATACGTTGGCTGTCATCGAAATGACTTGAGCCAAAATCCCAAACCAATCGATTCAATACCACCAAACCTGTGGAAAATATTCCGGACGAAGTCGCATAATTTTGCAAACGCACGCCACAGCCGTAATCAAATTCAACGACGAAACATGTGACGATGCGATTTGTTCAATGAGCCTGTTGAAACTGTGCTGCGCTTCGGAGGCCAATTTTCGATAGGAAATAAAGCTGTGATCGCGGCTGATTTCGTCCAGACTTACGTGGTAGACAAGCGCCAGAAAATTGGGCGTTTCGCTGAACTAAAGAAAAATTTTAAATATGTATGTACAGGGCGATAATAAAGTTCCCCGCAATCTTATTTTCAACTTTACTAGTCTGTAAAATTCTTAACATTTTTAGGATTTTTATTTAATTTTCGAACTCTCCATTATTTTTTATATGGAAATTTTTTTTCCAAATCACTCACTTTACCAAAAGTTATAGTAATTTTAGTAAATGGCACTTATTAAAAAAAAAGAATTTTTACTCGTTATATAAAAAAAAAGTAAAAATGACAAAATTTTAAAAATCAAAAATGAGATGCTTTTAAAATTTATATGTAAAATTTTTTTGGCTTGATCAATTTTAACGAAAATTTACTATCATATGTAAAAAAATATGGAGAATTTAATAAGTAAGCTGATTTTAACAAATTTTTTAAAAATAAAATTGTAATAGGCTCAAAAAAAGAGGGCGAGCAAAAAAATATTTTTTTATATGCAGTGACATCTTTAAAATTACTGCAATTTTTAGTATAAGCCAGGGTTGCCAGATGAAAATAAAATAAAAAAGAACGCTGGGCACGAAAAAAATATTTTATTGATAATTTCCAACAACAAAAAAGATTTTTCTAAAAAAATCTGAATTGGTCTATTTCGTTAACTTTTCGGGTTAGATTCTTTATTCTCTCAACAATTAATACTTCTCGAAACTCCTGATCCTGTGTCTAAGAGAGCCATTCTTCATGGAAAAAAAGAACAAAAAAGAACAAAAAATGGAAAAAAAGAACAAAAAAGAACAAAAAATGGAAAAAAAGAACAAAAAATGGAAAAAAAGAACAAAAAATAAAGAAGAACAGACCCCCTCAAAAAAAGAACAAAAAAGAACAAAAAATGGAAAAAAAGAACAAAAAATGGAAAAAAAGAACAAAAAATAAAGAAGAACAGACCCCCTCAAAAAAAGAACAAATCTTTTTAAAAAGGACATCTGGCAACCCTGGTATAAGCAATTGTTTTGTAAAAAATTTTCACATGTATATGTGAAAAATAATGGAGAGTTTGAAAATAAAATAAAAACCCTAAAAATGTTAGGGATTGGCAGTTTTTCAGACTAGTGGAAGTTGAAAATGAAAGTCTATGAACTTTCCGTATATAGTGCTGTTCATAAATTTGGGCCACACCTTAATTTTGTATGTTCCTAGCAATGTTCAGAGCTCCAACTTTAGTTGTGATAAAAGACTATTATTAATTGTAAAAAAAAATATAAGTTTATTTAATAACACGAAACAAAACAGAAAAATGCTTAAAAGTGCAATCAAAAAAATGATTATCAAAAAAAAGAAGATTTTTTTGCTCGTTACAGAGGCGTGAAATTAAAAGTAAAAATGACAAAATTTTGAAGATCAAAAATGATATGTTTTTAAAATTTATATAATTTTTAGTATAAGCCATTGTTTTGTAAAATATTTTTACATGTATATGTAAAAAATAATGGAGAGTTTGAAAATAAAATAAAAATCCTAAAAATGTTAAGGATTGGCAGTTTTTCAGACTAATGAAAGTTGAAAATGAAATTGCGGAAACTTTATCGTCACCCTGTAAAACAATTTCGCAAATTTTCGTATGAATGGAAATCATATAATCATCATTGTTCAATCTAGAAAAGCAATTCTAACAAACCTCAGTCTTCGAGGTTTGGCAAAGAATTAGCGCCTCGAGAAACTTTAAAGACATTAGACGAATCCTAAAAAACAATTTTGATAAAATTTTAAAACCGGGCTTTCAGGCCGTCCTTTAAGCCTTTTTGCGTTTTGAGTTGAATCGCATCGCAACTCAAAAAGGTTGAATAAAATTCAAAATTAGAATATTCAGAATAAAAGTCCTTGAAAATCTCAGTAGGGAAATTTCGAGAATGTTTTGATGCATTTTTCAAAACAAAATCATCGGTGATCCTCCAGAGGATTGCTCAAGATTCTGCATAAAAAATCATTATCATTTATCCTTGAAAACTTTAGTATGAAAATTTCGACAATAATTTGGTGCATTTTTCAAAACAGGTTCAGGGGTGGTCCTGCGCAGGATCCCAGAGAGGTGGGATCCAAAAATCTGATGCGGCAAATGGGTCAAAAACCCTATTGGAGTGCAAAAAATGAGCTGATCCGAGTGCGAATGATAAAAAGTCGTGCACAAACAAACATTGAAAATGAAGAATAGACTGGAAAATTCGCGCCCGCCGCATGCGCGGCGTTTATACGCCCCTTAAAAAATTTGGCGCCACGAAAATGTTTGGCGCCGCCGCATAGAATCACAAAATTACATTAATTTTCGAGTTTACCACATCTTATTTTGACTTCAATTTTGGCATCTGATTTGGGAATGGTCCCAGTCTTAAAAATTTTTCGAATTAGTGACCGGAAAGACCTCGAAAAGCGTTGCGAACATTTTTTCGTGACAAACAGAAAATAGTGCTTTAGTAAATGCTAATAATAGATTTTCGAATAAATGTATTTTTCTTTTTTTTCCTGTTTGTAAGAGAAGCAGTGACCTAGTGGTTGTGCGTTGGGTTTCACCTTGCCAAAGGATTCCGCCCCCGACCCCATCTAGGTGTCCTCCATATTTGGAGAGGACAATAGCCCAATGTTAACCGTGGAGCAATGGCCTAGTGGTTGTGCAATGCCCTAATGATTTCACTTTGCTTGGAGCGAAGTTCAGTTCCACCTCCGACCCCACCCGACCCATCCGAGTCGGGCATTTCCATAATTCGGAAGATAATATTCTGAAATCAATTCAAAATAATTTTTTTACGATTCGCAAATCAATTTGAAATCAATCGGTTCAATCGATTACAATTGGTTTGTGAATTGCAATTAGTACATATTTATGTATGTTTACAATTTACTAATGACTCGTAAAGGGGAGCAGTGGCCTAGTGGTTGTGTGTTGGGTTTCACTTTGCCAGATAAACGAAGTTCAGTTCCACCCCCGACCCCCCCTCCTCTCCCCAACCCAATGCCTTCCATATTTGGAGAGGACAATGGGTACCACATTGCACAGTTTGGGTGATACGTGGCGATGCTGACCAGGCCTTGTATAAGCCGCATCAGCTTCATATCGCATGTGCTCATGCCTAGCAAACCAGCCGAGATTTCGATGGACGGGATGGCTCTCATCCAAAACCCGCAAAATGATTAGCTCCAAGGTCATTTCCAACCGGGGGAGGATTGATCCGTGGGGCGTTCACGTATCACGTACCTTATTTGTAAACTAAGAGTTTTATTGACTTTATTACCATTGTTGTTAGTGAATTGCTGTATTATGACTACCTTGATACCTTGATGTACCTATAGTACCGGTTTGTCCAATAAATTATTATTAAATTTAAAGAATCTTTCTCATGTCATACAAAAGCACAAACCCCTCATTGTCCGAGTCGAGCATTTCCATAATGCGTTGCTTCAGCATGCAAAACGCCTCCCAACACAATTGAACATCCTTGTCCGATTTGCGTTGTGCCGCCCATCTGAGGATCACCGGATAGAGCTGAGTGCAGGCGCCAATCACTCTTTTCTGAACAAAAACGCCAATGTTTTTGTCGCCGAGTAGCCAACTCAGCGCGGAAATGGCACGCTTCATTACTTCCGGGTCTTTTTTACTAGAAAAAATATATTTGAAAAAAAAATTAGGTGTTAAGAATAATAAAAAAAACACTGCGAAACAAAATCAAAAATTATTTTCACGTGTTTTCGGATATTTCCGATTTTTGTGCTTAATCGTGTAATTTTGCTTAAAGGACGGACACATGAACACCAAATATAGATTTTCACACAATTTGTTCCAACTTTTTTTCTACGATAGATAGAGACGTGGATTTTTTTGCATTTTGTAGAGCGTTATCGATTTGTGGGGGACGTGTTTCAGCGATTTTTAAAATTTTCATTTTTAGCATTTTTATAGAGGAAAATGCAACGAAAAAAGTGCATGTGGCTGAGCATTTTTTTCGGAGAGTGATCCGATGGACTTGAAATTTTTGTTATAAGTTCCCCTTACATACACTATTACACTCTATAAATTTGAACTTGATCGATTGGATAGGAGCCGAGTTATGAAACTTCAAAAAACGTCGAAAAACTGCAAAAAATGACAAATTTTGGCATTTTCGGCATTTTTTCGTTGGTTCATAACTCGGCTCCTATCCAATCGATCAGGTTCAAATTTATAGGGTGTAATAGTGTATGTAAGGGGAACTTATAACAAAAATTTCAAGTCCATCGGATCACTCTTCGAAAAAAATGCTCAGCCACATGCACTTTTTTCGTTGCATTTTCCTCTATAAAAATGCTAAAAATGAAAATTTTAAAAATTTTGCTTAATCGTGTACTTTTTTATTTATAAGTTCCCGAAATTAAATTTATTTAATTCCAAAAATATATTATGCAAAATTTCGTGCTCTTTCAGATGGCACGATAAAATTTTCTATAGAACCCATATTCGAATCGGAAATCGATGCTTTCTAGAGTGCTTTTTGAAATCGATGCTTTCTGAAAAGTCCATATTCGGATTAGAAATAGATTTTTTTCGGATTAAGGCCGATTTTTAATGTAAAATCTACCATAATCTAGAAAGCATCGATTTCCGATTGGAATATGGGTTCCTTAGAAAATTTTATGGTGCCATCTGAAAGAGCACGAAATTTTGCATAATATTATTGTGGAATTAGAAAAATTTATGCCATAATATTTTAAGGACATAATGATTGATTTATGAAATTTGAAAATGTACTATTTTTAATGAAAATGTACTATTATTATTAACCTTTTTGCTGATACTGCTTTTGTAGCGCATGTTTCTAAAAAGTTTTGCGGCCAATTTTTCTAATTTCACCATATATTATGCAAAATTTCGTGCTCTTTAAGATGTGTCCGTATTTGCTTCGGTGAAAAAACAATTTTATCGTTTGCAGTTGGGAGAAAATTGTCAGAATTTTTTTAAAAATGTGTCCACAAGGGTTTTTTGGTGGCGTAGAATACGACGGATGATATTGATTAAGCACAAAAATCGGAAATACCCAAAAACACGTGAAAATAAGGATGTCCACGTGTGATTTTGCTTCGCAGTGTATACATACATATACATGGTATAGCCCTACCAGGCCTTCTCTATAAACGTGACAACAAAACAGCGAATCCTAACGTCGCGCTGGCTCATTAGCTCGAGCATTTCGTCGAGAAAGTTGTCGAGAAGAGACGTACCCTCCTGCTCGAGAATCAACTCTTCGGCTCTTACCAAATGCGCAAGTCGTTCATCCACGTTTTTGCCGGGCGCGTTTAGTGACGCGGCTATTTCCTTGCCAATCTATTAAATTAATTAAAAAAACATTCATCTAATGCAGGGTTGCCAGATGAAAATAAAATAAAAAAGAACGCTGGGCACGAAAAAAATACTTTATTGATAATTTCCAACAACAAAAAAGATTTTTCTAAAAATATCTGAATTGGTCCATTTCGTTAACTTTTCGGGTCAGATTCTTTATTCTCTCAACAATTAATACTTCTCGGAACTCCTGATCCTGTGTCTAAGAGAGCCATTCTTCATGGAAAAAAAGAACAAAAAAAGAACAAAAAAGAACAAAAAATGGAAAAAAAGAACAAAAAAGAACAAAAAATAGAAAAACAAAAAAAAATAAAAAAGAACAGACCCTCTCAAAAAAAGAACAAATCCTTTTAAAAAGGACATCTGGCAACCCTGATTTAATGTTAATAAATCGTTTCGCACATACCTGAACACTGATCTCCTCATTAGTAGACATCTGAAAAAATTAGATAAAAATAGTGTAAATTTACTATTTAAAAAATGTTGTAGTCGCAAAATTAAAGTTTTCGGAATTTATAAAGTATAAAGAACTCAAAAAAAAATCGAACTTAAGCCTAGAATTTTGACCATGAAACAGTATTGTGACTCGGCTCCTTTGGCTTTTTTCCGTCTTCGTTTTTTGTTGTCTTTTTCTGTTTTTCATCTGCCTAATTGTCTTTTCATTTTGACGAGAGAGACCATTTCTTCAGACGACAAGGAAAAGAAAACCTTTTTTCTTTTCCTCGTCTCTTCTGGGGACTAGTTTTTCTGGCCCGTTCCGACTTAAAAGTTTTTCTGAAACCACGTTGGGGAAATGCCGCAAAACCCTTTTCAAAAATCTTTTATTAAATATGAGCTGAGTTGAACGTTTGCCTCTCTTGTTAGAATGAAAACAGAAAAAGACCAAAGGCGAAAACCAAAGACCGTAAAATCTGTTCCATGGTCAAAAATCCAATATACCGTTGAAAGTTTTAAACGTATAATTTAAATTATTATTATTATTAATTTATTTTAGTTATTATTATTATTATTATTATTATTATTATTATTATTATTGATTATTAAATTATTCAATTAATAATCAATTAAATTACTATTATATTATTATTATTATTATAATTATTGTTATTATCATATTAATATTACTATTATATTATTATTATTTTAAAATATATTTTATTATCTAACAAATTTTTATTATTATTATTTATTATTATTATTATTATTATTATTATTATTATTATTTTTAAATTTTTTAAATTATTATTATTATTTATTAATTATTTATTTTATTAATTATTATTAATTATTATTATTATCATTATTAATATTACTATTATATTATTATTATTATTATTAATTATTATTATTATTATTAATTATTATTATTATTATTATTATTATTAATTATTATTATTATTATTATTATTATTATTATTATTATTTGAATTGAAATACTCTAAAATAATTATAAGATATAATAGTAGGAATTCAATACTCGTCCAGCAGCTCCATAGGCCGCATTTTGTCTCGCATTTATAAAACTTGTTTATTGGCGCGTCCAAAAAAAGGAAAATAACAGCAAAAGGGCTTCAAAATTTACACTTTAGGCGAATCTACAACAACAATACAGAAATTGGGAAAGCCACAAATCGAAAAATCACTCGGCTATAGTCTTCGTCTTGGATGCGTTATTCAGAAGCAGATCCTTAATTATCTGACCCATCATGCCTTGCAAAAGTTCACAGCCGAGTTTCTGACTGTCTTTGGTCGCTTTGGCGAGACGTTCGGCGAACGCACCGGGGCTTTTATTGCCGAACTGAATGAAAATTTTAATGTATATATTAGCTAATAATTACTAAATCTTTTCGGCACATTTTAGTTTAGAAAAAAATTTTCTCACCTGCTCCAGTTTGGCGCCCAAATCCGACATTTGCATGGTTATATAGTTGGCGTTGGTGACCAGCGGATTCGACGAGAGCGTGTTCACCCAATAGGTGTTCCACAACGTGTCCAGCACCTTGTTGTCCATTGAGGACTTGAAATACGAGATCTCGAGGTTGTAGTACTGCTTGCAATGAACACCAAAGTCCTCGATTTTGTTCAGCGGAATGGTCTGATATTCGGATGGAGCCTCGTCCGGCGGTTTGTAGCCTAAAACATTCCAGATGTACGCGTATACTCGCACAAATAATTCACCCGGTAAAGCCTGGAAATTTGTCCGTTTTTTCTAATTTTTTTCTCTTTCAATTATTGAATAAAGTTGACTGTGAAATGGGGATAAAAATGCAAATGGGATAAAATTTGTGGAGGTGAGCAAACCCTTGGGAAATGTCCGAAATGCTCCAATGTCGACTTTGCCGGCGGAAATTGTACGAATTGGGTCGATCTAAAAATACTTGGTTCCTAATGAATTCAATCACAAAATCGCAACATAATTTCATTATTCACAAAAAATCCTTTCACAATACAAGCCCAACTAATAATTTAATCACCACAATGGCGACGAATGGCTCCTGAAATTGTTGATTCAGCGTCTGGGTGCTGACGTCAATGCCGCTGAGCCAACATCCGTAGCCGGGATGACTGTGATACCAGCCGACGACTTTCTCCAGGCGACGCACGGTCTCGCAGCCCTCCGTATAGGTCGTCATAAACTCGTAGGCTTGCGCCTGGGCGTTCACGCGCGTTTCTGTGCCTAAAATGTCGCGAAAAATCCGAATTAGTTCGGCCTATCGTTTTAGGTAATTTTTTCTATGCACCTTCGACGGGCAGCGCAAAAGTGTCCATGACAATGATTGTGTTGGCGTCGACGCGACCCTGCAAGAGACCCATAATCTCTAGATTGCCGCCGCTGCGCGCGTGCATTACCATTTTAAGCAGCGCCAACGCCGAAATTTTCACCTCCTAAAAAATGTGGAAAATCCCTCAAAGCGCATGGCAAAAAAATACCAAAAGTGGAACGAAAGCAATTTTTCGATTTTCCGAAAATCGAAAGGGCTTTGAAATTTCGAAAATTGAAATTTTTAAAAAAATTTTCGAAAGAAATTTCAAAAAAAATTAAAATTAAAAATTTTATCACATTTTTGGGAAATTTTTTGGAAATTGGGTCAAAAGACATGTGCCCTAAATTTCGTGCGTGTGTGGATAAGCGCGGCGGGTTGTCGCAGCCAAATTTGAATTGTGACGCGTTCATTCTGTTCCTACCGGACCCGATCGAGTCCAAATTTTGTGCCCACTTTTGTGAAAAACTGAAACGAAAGACGGGCAAAAAATTTGGACCCCAACGGATCCGCATACGAACAAAATGAATGCATTAACCGAGTGTTTTGAGCCAAATTTGAATTGTGACGCGTTCATTCTGTTCCTATCGTATTCGTTGGGGTCTAAATTTTGTGCCCACTTTTGTGGAAAAAGTCCGAAACGAATTTGGAACCCAACGGATCCGCATACGAACAAAATGAATGCATTGACCGGGTTGTTTGAGCCAAATTTGAATTGTGACGTCAATGCGTTCATTCTGTTCCTATCGGATCCAATCAAGTCCAAATTTTGTGCCCACTTTTGTGAAAAAAGTCCAAAACGAATTCGAACGCCAACGGATCCGCATACGAACGGAATGAACTCGTTGGCGCCAATTTAAATTTGACTCAAAACACTTGCGGACTCATCCACACACGAAAATTAGTTGGGGTGTTTTTGAGGTATGTGGGATCAATTCAAATTTCAAAAAATCGAACAAAAATTGGCATTTTTTTTTGGTGTAGAAATTTTCGCCAATTTTTCCGAAATTTTTCGAAAAGGAAAGAATGCCGAAAATCGAAAGAAAAGAAGCATTCCTAGAATTTAGCCGCCTACTTTAAAATAATAAACGTCCTTGTCCCAAGGCTTAAAGTTGCGAATCATTTGCTGCTCTTCGCTGTCGTGCTTGTAGATGTTGTCGATTGTCTCGATGTTGTTTTCCAATTGCCAACGACGCTGCGCCATTTGCGCGCTGCCCGGCGCGGATGTGTCCATAGCCATTATTGTCGATGCGAATTTTTTCTTTTTTTGTCTAGCTTCAAACTCAAGTATATGTTTTTTATATAAACTCAAATAATGTTTCACATTTTTTTTTCTCACAATTCACTACCAATAAAATCATTAAACGAAAATTATTGAAACTGGTTTAAAACCTGTCCGAATAAAAGAGAGAAAAAAAATAACAATTTTATTAAAATAATTTATTTTTTTATGATCACATATTCCATAAAACAAAGGTATTAGGTTGGCCGGAAAAGAATATTTCGGTCTGATTTAGAAATAAAATTTATTATGAAAACAAAATTACAATCCAAAAGGTATATATTCTCCATTAACATCTATTCATATATGACATGTCGACAACGTTCACGCAGAGAATGGAATTCCCTTATTTCATTTATATAATTTATTGGACAAACTAGTGCTATAGGTACACTAACGTGGTCATAATACTGCAATTTAATAATAAAGTCAATAAAACCCTTGGTTTAATTGTTTACAAACAGAAAAGAAAGAAAAATACAATTATTCGAAAATCACTTCCTCGTCATAAGCCTGGCTTCTGGGAATTCCCGCTTTCACGAGTCGTTTAGAAAATAGGTTCGAATTATTACCGAGAATTATTTCTTTTTCTATCATTGAAAAATCAAAATATCTCTGCTAAAAATCACAATTTTTTTGTCAGAACAATTAATCCTTGGAATAAAATATCGGAAGAAATAATTCTCGGTAATAATTCGAACCTATTTTCTAAACGACTCGTGAAAGCGGGGATTCCCAGAAGCCAGGCTTATGACGAGGAATTATCCTAATGATTTTCGAATAATTGTGTTTTTCTTTTTTTTCCTGTTTGTAAATAATTAAACCAAGGGTTTTAATATTTTTAATAATTCTCAGTAATAATTCGAACTTGTGAAAGCTCGTGAAAGCGGAAATTCCCAGAAGCCAGGCTTATGGCGAGGAAATCGAATAATTATATTTTTCTTTCTTTTCTGTTTGTCAACAATTAAACCAAGGGTTTTATTGACTTTATTATCATTGTTATTTTTAAATTGCTGTATTATGACTACGTTGGTGTACCCACAATACCTGTTTGTCCATTAATTATTTTAGAAAATAGGTCCGAATTATTACCGAGAATTATTTCTTCCGATATTTTATTCCAAGGATTAATTGTTCTGACAAAAAAAAATTGTGATTTTTAGCAGAGGTATTTTGACTTCTCAATGATAGAGCCCTTCTATTGCTTATAATGTTTTTCTGGAAGTAAATCCAAGGGATCAAGATGTGTTGAATAAGTCAGGATTTTATATACCATGATTAAATCGAGTAAGGTACGTCTACTTTTAAGGTCTTGTAAATTACATATTTCAAGTCTTTCTTCATATTTAATTTTTTTTTCGGTCGGTAATTTTGTTTTTATAATAAACTTTGTTTTAGAATCAAAACGAATTTCCTTTCCGACCAACTTAATAGTATTTAAAGAGAGTCGAATACAAATTTACATTAAAGTAAATTTATGTAAGTTATATTGTTCACACGAAAACTCTGCTAAGAATCTTGTTCACACGGAAACATTAAATCTGAACGAAGCGTCAAAGCGGAACCCGAAAATGGCGTGGTAATCACGGAGTTGACCGACTCTTCGGCCTTCTTGTCGATGGCCTGCTGGAGGGCTACACGATTCTTGTAGTTGTAGCGAATAAACTTGAGAACGCCCGGCTCATAGCTCTCGTCGGGAATAACGTCGGCGAGTTGCGGCGGTCCGCCCGCCACAACGACTTCCTCCTTCTCGCCGCCGCTTCCGGACGCAGAACTGAGACCGGTCGACGAGGCGGCGGCGGGTTTCGCCGACGACGCCGGAGAGCCGGACGAGGGTCCGCCGCCGGCGCCGACCGCCTCGTTGGCCGTCGACGCCGAGGACGTCGAGAGCGTACGCGGCTTGCCGTCCAGTCGCATACCTTCGCCACAAAATGCCGCCCAACCGGCCGATTTTGCTGGGGGAATTTCCGGCGCCTCGGGCTATACAGACACAAGAATACGAATTTTTTCGAAAACATTCTAACAAACTGATATTAATAAAGTACCATTTCATTTACGCGACGCGGCTCCACGTAGCCTTCGGGCGCGTCAAACTCCAAATTCACGTCGCATTCGGTGATTGAAACGGCGTTTCGCGGCTTCAAATCCATCACTTTGAACTCCAAAACTTCGTCGTTGTACTGCAAAAATGTTTGCCATTAATTCAATCGGATTGTATAGTAAAAAAAAGAAGTAACTACCGCAATAGTGATGACGTCATTTTTGGTGAGGCAGCGAAATTTGCGCAATTCCACCTCCAAAATGGCGCGTGGATTGCTAATGTTGAGAAAGTCGGTGGACATGGGCTTAAACTTGGCGTATGTGGCCAACGGCAGCGAGACGTACTCGATGGACGCTAGCTCGCCCTCGACAAACGATAATTGACGCATCATCTAGGCGTTCGGCAAAGCTATTATTTACAGGGTGGCAAAAATTTGAATTTGTTTTTGTTATAACTTTTTTACTTTTTAACCGAATTGTAAAATTTTCTTCCATTCGATTCCCGAGGCTTCGCCATTTGGCTTGACATCAAACTTTTCCATATTGGTTCCAAATTAGAAATTTTATATTTGTTTGAACTTTTTTGCCATTGTTTCAATAAGAGACAAAATCATTGAAATTTGTAACATAATAATTCGTAACCTAATCATCAAGTCTATATTGAATGATTCTGACATTTTGGTTCAAAATGAGGATAGAATTAATCATAATGAACATTATTTAATCTATGAACATTATTTAATCTATAAGTGGATCTATTTCGATAATCCAAAACGAAAGAAATCATTGACAGACCCAGGAAAGACGCCAAAATTGACTCCCAAGCCCAACATCCATGGAAAAAAGGTGCTGCTCTGCATATGGTGGGATCAGAAGGGTATTTTGTATTATGAACTTCTCAAACCTGGCGAAACTGTTACGGCGGCTCGTTATAAAGAGCAATTAATCAATTTGAACAGAGAAGTTGCCACCAAACGACCAGAATGGACCAAAAGACACGAGTGCATCACGACAACGCCAGACCTCATGTTGCAAAATCGGTAAAAAATGCCATAAAAGAACTGAAATGGGAAATCTTTTCCCACCCGCCGTACTCTCCGGACATCGCCCCGTCGGATTATCACCTTTTCCGGTCAATGGCTCATGGTCAAGCGGAGCAGCGCTTTCAAGATCATCAAGACGTCAAAAAATGACTTGATGAATGGATAGCGGCCAAACCAGAAAAATTTTATTATGATGGAATCCATAAATTGCCCAAACTCTGGGAAAATGTTGTTATTAATGACGGAAATTATTTTGAATAAAAGTTTTGTTTAAGTTTTTCTAGTTTCATGTAGTTTAAAAAGCGTAAAAAAACGCGGAAATTAACTTTTAGACCTAATATTTGATGAAATTTTAGCAAAATTCAGATTGAAAAATTGACTCAATTTCAAGTCAATTTTATCCCATTTTTCACCTTTATAAATGGTGTCAAAAAAGTTCAAAGGAATATAAAATTTCTAAATCGGAGCCAATATGGACAAGTTTTGTGTCAAAAAAATTCTCAAAGAGTTGTTAATCGAAGGTAAAAAAAGTTCTTACAATTTACCCTAATTTCGCGTGTATAAAGCCGGGTGCTTTGAGCCAAATTTAAATTCGCGCCAATGAGTTCGTTCTGTTCGTACGCAGATCCGTTGGGGTCCAAATTCTGTGCCCACCTTCGTTTCAGTTTTATAAAAGTGGGCACAAAATTTGGACCCCAACGAATCCAATACGAACAGAATAAACTCAATTTAAATTTGGCTTAAAACACCCAGCCTTATACACGCAAAATTAGGGTAGTTAAAAATTAAAAAAAGTTATAAGAAAAACAAATCCCGGCGCCAATTTGGAATTGTATTTAAATACGCTAACTATACTTTATATAAGGTCATAATACGAGAAAATGAAACAAATATATACGGGAAAACGAATTTTAAAATTTCCTTTTTTTTTAAATTTCCTTTTGTTTGTGTACGAACGAAAGTAAAGTAAAAGAGATTTTTTGAGCCAAAATTAATTAGATTAATACAGGGTTGCCAGATGAAAATAAAATAAAAAAGAACGCTGGGCACAAAAAAAATATTTTATTGATAATTTTCAACAACAAAAAAGATTTTTCTAAAAATATCTGAATTGGTCTATTTCGTTAACTTTTCGGGTCAGATTCTTTATTCTCTCAACAATTAATACTTCTCGAAACTCCTGATTCTGTGTCCAAGAGAGCCATTCTTCATGGAAAAAAAGAACAAAAAATAAAAACGAACAAACCCCCTCAAAAAAAGAACAAATCTTTTTAAAAAGGACATCTGGCAACCCTGGATTAATGAGTAGAGAATTTTAAATCATTAGTGAAATAAATACCCAAATCTCGGACCAGTTCTATGCATTATTAGGAAGAGTTTGATTTTTTTAAACGAATTTTTATTAGCAAAATATTATTGCTCAAAATTTGTGATTTCTACAAATTTTAGGCGTACAAGTATGACTCCGCGTTTTTCTTTGCTCTATTTTATTTCGATAATTGTTCAATGAATTTTATTCTATCATTTCCGGCGTTTCATCAGCTTTCTATACATATTTAATAGTTCCCATATAATCGGGGTCGTAGAATTCAGATTCGATATCAGATTTCTGATCCGATGATCTGAATGGATCCTAATAGGGTCCAGGGTCCTAATAAGGTCCCAAATTTGAAATTCTCATAAAATAATGTAAAAGAAGTCGATCCTAGTAAGAGAAGTCGATCCTAATTCTATATGGCAACCTAATTTCACCTTCAAAGATGTCATCTTTTATGCTAGAGAAATGCCATTTGCGGGCAGCTTTGTTTTTCATTTTCAGCCTCGAGAAAACGCGGAAAAAGTTATATCTATCTATAGAGCTTTTCGAGCTCCGCAAAATCTAATATAGAAAATTTTCTAATTGTTCTTACTATAAAAACTACAAAAGGTCAAAAATAAGATAAAATTAATGTAGCTTTGGTCGTTTTTTTTTGGCCAAATATGGACCAGGAGTGATCCGGCAAAATGTATTGTTAGTTCAAAAACAGCCAAACAAAAATTTTTCGCCAGCTTTGGCTGCCGTATTAAGCGAAAAAAAAGAGAAAAACGCGGAGTCATACTTGTACACCTAATTTTGTGCAAATAATCCCAAAGGAATCGAATCAAAATGTTGAAAAATTGCGCAATATTTTTTAAACGTCTATATAAATTGGAAAAGAGGAAAAAACCCATGACGGAAGATAGCATTTGCCCTCTTCGGCCAAAAATTCCAACACGCCCGCGTGTGTGACTCGTTGGTGTTCGATACTCAGGCCGGAAATCTTAAAAAGAAGAGGATATTGCACGTTGAGACGCGTTAGAAGATCCAACGCCGAGTTGGGAAGCAAAATCTGGAAAAAAATATTTACGAAGAAGAAAAAACCCCAATTTGGTGTGTGGATGAGTCCGCAAGTGTTTTGAGTCAAATTTAAATTGGCGCCAACGAGTTCATTCCGTTCGTATGCGGATCCGTTGGCGTTCGAATTCGTTTTGGACTTTTTTCACAAAAGTGGGCACAAAATTTGGACTTGATTGGATCCGATAGGAGCAGAATGAACGCATTGACGTCACAATTCAAATTTGGCTCAAACAACCCGGTCAATGCATTCATTTTGTTCGTATGCGGATCCGTTGGGTTCCAAATTCGTTTCGGACTTTTTCCACAAAAGTGGGCACAAAATTTAGACCCCAACGAATACGATAGGAACAGAATGAACGCGTCACAATTCAAATTTGGCTCAAAACACTCGGTTAATGCATTCATTTTGTTCGTATGCGGATCCGTTGGGGTCCAAATTTTTTGCCCGTCTTTCGTTTCAGTTTTTCACAAAAGTGGGCACAAAATTTGGACTCGATCGGGTCCGGTAGGAACAGAATGAACGCGTCACAATTCAAATTTGGCTGCGACAACCCGCCGCGCTTATCCCCATTATTTTTTCAAAGTGATTTTTCTAAAATTATTAAACTTTTTCATATTGCAAGAAAGTCAAATGGTACATTTCCGCCGTAATTCATCGAGTTGATGCGAGTCGCGTCCGCTTTGCCAAAATAGAGCATCGAATAGCAGCGAAGTTGAACGGAGAAATTCCGCGGGCCGGCCATGCCAAAAATCTGCTCAAAACCGCCGAGCATTTTCGATTTGTAAACGCCGAATAAATTGAATCAAATCCTCAAAAATATTTCTTCTTTTCAATGGTCAAACTTTATGAATAAAAGCACTGCTATTAAACCAAATAAAAGTATTTAAACCAAATAAAAGCATTTAAATCAAATGTATGCGTGGAACATCACAAAAATTAATGAATAACAAATAAGATCGAGTTGGAAAAATGCAATTTTTTTATCGCCAAATCCGACTGAAAACAAACGCTCAGAGAAACGAGAAAAATGTACAATTTTATCACTAGGTTTGACTAAAATCTTTAAAAGGAACAGCCGGCCCTTTGCGGTAGTCGCGCGCCGGCGAGGCGGGTTTCGATCGCCGGTGAATCGCCTCGTCCACCGTCCAGCCATCTGAGGATAATAAAAAAAATATGCTAAAATAATTTGGACACGCCTAAAAATATCGAATAATTTTTTTTTCTTCTTCTTCACCTTTTGCGCCCATACATTGATCCTCATTTCGACGAAAATATTCATTTGCTTAATTTTTATTAATTTTGTATATACTCAATGCATAATAACGGAATGAAACTCAATCGAAAATTCAAAAATTATTCGAAAACCTCCGCGCGTGAAATTAGGCGAATTATAACTGGCACTAATAATATAATCAGGGTTACCAGATGTCCTTTTTAAAAAGATTTGTTCTTTTTTTTCAGGGGATCTGTTCTTCTTTTATTTTTGTTCTTTTTTCCATGAAGAATGGCTCTCTTAGACAGAGGATCAGGAGTTTCGAGAAGTATTAATTGTTGAGAGAATAAAGAATCTGACCCGAAAAGTTAACGAAACAGATCAATTCAGATTTTTTTAGAAAAATATCTGAATTTTGTTGTTGGAAATTATCAATAAAATATTTTTTTTTCGTGCCCAGCGTTCTTTTTTTATTTTATTTTCATCTGACAACCCTGCGCTAAAATAATTTGGACACGCCTAAAAATATCGAATAATTTTTTTTCTCCTTCAATTTACCGGGAATACTAGGCACAAAAGTGACGAGTTGTTGTTGTTGTTGTTGTTGTAAGGATTGAAAATGTGTATGCGCTGCTGTTGTGGCGTAGTAGGGATGCGGCTTCGCCTGCGTCATAACCATGGGCACAACACGCTGTGACGTGGGCAATAGGCCACCGGCAGTGGCCACCGCCGACGACGCCGGACGCATACCCATCATCATCACGTTCGGCGGCGGTGTCGCAAATGAGAGATGCTGTGGCGGCGGTAGCTGTAACACACATCCCATTTCAATTGTTGAAATAGCGTGAGAATAAGTCAAAGAAAAAAAAAATGCGCAACCATTGAGGAATGCGAAGAGCCGTACGAAGCGCTCATGGGCATAGCGGTCGGCAAAGGCATAGTGTACATGGATGGAGTGGTTGGCGCCAAAGTGATAACCGGTTTTAGAATTCGATTCGTAAAGCCTGTACCCTTGCTTTCACGATGAACAATCTTAAAAATCACATTTAAATTTCTGAATATATTTTTTTTTAGGTTTTTTGGCACGAGGAATTCGAATTTAATGAAGTTTCTCACCGATTTTGTTGTTTTTGTGCACTTTCGAGGCATGTAATTTTATAACGCAATCTCTAACGGGTAGTTAACATAACAACGATAAATAAT
Source organism: Bradynema listronoti (assembly GCA_024678965.1). NCBI lineage: Eukaryota > Metazoa > Nematoda > Chromadorea > Rhabditida > Allantonematidae > Bradynema > Bradynema listronoti. The sequence goes on from JANLNO010000013.1 coordinate 1,536,111, forward strand.
TGACGATTAGGCGGGCCAAAATTCGGCCATGTCCTGCAAAATGACGGTGAAAGGTGAAAGGATCGCTTAGAAAGTGTCAAAAACTGCACAAAAACGACAAAATCAGTGAGAAATCGTCAATTATTTATCGTTGTTATGTTAACTACCCGCTAGAGATTATGTTATAAAATTAAATGCCTCGAAAGTGTTAGAAACTGCATAAAAACAACAAAATCAATGAGAGACATCGCTAAATTCGAATTCCTCGTGCCAGAAAACCTAAAAAAAGTCATTTAATTTTAGGGGGTCCGATAACCGGAAAGTAAAAGAGATTTTTTGAGCCAAAATTAATTAGATTAATATGAATAGAGAATTTTAAATCATTAGTGAAATAAATACCCAAATTTCGAACCAGTTCCATGTATTATTAGGAAGAGTTTGACTTTTTTAAACGAATTTTTATTAGCAAAATATTATTCAATACCTCAAAAACTTTCTGAAGAAAAGTGGCGTCCTTTTTCGCCATGGCCAGAAACGCGACCGTAAAATCGGCCTGAGAAATGCGTGTAAGCGTGTCCTTGAGCTGCGTCTCGAGATTCACCATCGGCAATTGCGGTTCCGGCTGTTGTATTCGCGAGGAGGAGGCGTTGCTGTTGGACGCAGGCGACGCGTTCGAGCCGCCTCGCTGTTGTAGAGCCGCCGCGCGCAATTCACGTAATTGCTCGAAAACACTTTTTTCCCATTCCACAAACTGCTCCACGTAACGCTCATAGGACTCATAGCCGGACAATTGTTCATTGGCGCGTTTCCATTCCTCGAATTTCTCCTTGTGAAGCGCATAATCCAATTCGAGAGTGTTGATCGCGTTTGTAATGTCCGACATTATCTCGAAATATTTCAAAGTTTACATGTGAAAAAAAAATTATAAAAATGAATATAAAAAAATTATAGAATATTAATAATTAATCGAATAGCAAAATTCAAAGAAATAATTACATGTATAAGTTAATAAAAAAAAATTTTTAAATCAAATATAAAGTTGAATAAATAAGGAGCAAATCCGATTCAATTCAATTTCGATAAGTAATGAAAAATTCGATTTGAAAGATAATTTCTGACTCACTATGGTAATAACTTTCAAAATTTATTTTTGGACCCCAATTTTTTTTTTGTTGTTTTATTTACTAGGACTTAGGGTAAATGTAATTTTGAAGCCCACAAATTTAATATTTTTGTGCAGAGTTTATTCTTCAAATCATAATTATAATAATTATTTTTTATGTATAGCTTTTTTTACTATTAGATTGGACGATAATTTCTGACTCACTATGTGGTAATAATTTTCAAAATTTATTTTTGGACACCAATTTTTTTTTGGCTGCGTTCAAAATTGTGGAGGACATGTTTTAGCGATTTTAGAAATATTCATTTCTAGCATTTTTACAGCAAAAACGCATTGCAAAATACAGACCGTACAATGCGCTTTTTGCGATAAACAATCAGATCATCCTGAATTTTTGCAGAGAAGATCCTCAAAGCTAGCTATGAATACTCCTTGAATTTGGAGCGAATCGGTTCAGCGGAAGTCGAATTATAAAAATCCGAAAAATCATTTAAAATATAACTCGACTTCCACTGAACCGATTCGCTCCAAATTCAAGGAATATTCATAGCTAGCTTTGAGGATCTTCTCTGCAAAAATTCAGGATGATCTGATTGTTTATCGCAAAAAGCGCATTCTGTATTAGGTCTGTATTTTGCAATGCGTTTTTGCTGTAAAAATGATAGAAATGAATATTTCTAAAATCGCTAAAACATGTCCTCCACAATTTTGAACGCAGCCAAAAAAAATTGGTGTCCAGAAATAAATTTTGAAAATTATTACCACATAGTGAGTCAGAAATTATCTTCCAACCTAATAGTAAAAAAAGCTATACATAAAAAAATAATTATTATAATTATGATTTGAAGAATAAATTCTGCACAAAAATATTAAATTTGTGGGCTTCAAAATTACATTTACCCTAAGTCCTAGTAAATAAAACAGTCAAAAAAAAAATTGGGGTCCAAAAATAAATTTTGAAAGTTATTACCAAAGTGAGTCAGAAATTATCTTCCAACCTAATATCAATAAAAGGGAAAAAAGAGGACCCTCTCTGAAAAAAAAACGCCGAAAATTGACATTTTTTGCGTTTTTAACATTTTTATAAATCGACTTCTACTGAACCGATTCGCTCCAAATTTAAGGAGTGTTCATAGAGAGAATTCTCTAGGCCAGAATTTCAGGATGAAGTCAGAAATTACCATCCAACCGAATAATAATTTCTACTGAGAGATTTTTTCAGAAATCCAAGAAAATTTAAAAATAAAATGATGATTAGTAAGGAGTTTCGCTTCAAGACATATTCATTTCATCTCGTATTTTTAAAATAATTTTTCTCGGGTTGTTTCTGGCACTCCACGTTAAAAGTGATGATAGTGGCGTTATGTATAAAATTATTTTTTATAATTTACCTGTTATACTTTTTTAGTAAAATCAACTATATTAATTTTGCTTTAATATAAAGAGTGTATGCACAAAAGAAAGCCAATAAAATTCTGAATCGAATGACTATAAACTTGCAACATCACATGCAAAAATTTTACTCCAATTTTTGTCTTTTCTATTATGCCTAGAGCTCTGGATTTAATAAAGTAACCAAGGGCCGAGATTCGATTGATGAGTAGGCTATCGCTAGTGTTCCATTTTGACACTCTTTTTACAAATGATTTTCAATCATTTCAAATCATTCCACTCATATCTTTTCTTTCAGGTACTACAATTTAGAACCATGGGTCAGGACGACGATCTGGACTCAATTCCGATGCCGTCTTCGTCAAGTTCAACGTCCAAAGAGAATGTCAGCGGCGCGGGAGCGCTTGACGATTCGTGGCGACGAGCGCAGTCGGCGCTCAGCGCCATGGGCGGCGGACGTCCCGTCATTCTTCAAACGCCTTCGCAGTCGACAGCCAATAATATGGCGCAATTCAGCGCCTTCCAATCTCCCTACTTTCAAGCTTTTCCCTCGCCCACGGCAACATTGTCGCCGGCCTATTCGGCGAGCTATTTACCAAATACGATGCCGACAATGCCTTATTCCTATTTTTCGGGTCAAAACGCCGGCGCTGGACCGAGACCGTCCACGGCGCGCAATCCCACATTCATGAATCGGTTTCCGCGCTTTACTCCGGTAAAAGCTGAGAGACAACCAACGCCCTATTCCACCAATATGAATCAGATCAAAAGTACAATTTTTTAGCTTCTAGCTTTTCTTCGTTAAAAATCTAAATTAGGGTCGAAGTTTGAATTCCTTTTCAATATTTTAGTTCTTTTTTTTATACATTTCAGAGGTACAGTCGAACTTTCCTCAGTCGAACAATCCTATCAAACCCATTCGATTTATTATTTCCAATAATAGTTTACAAAACAAAGCGGCAAATGCTGCTTCTAATGCGCTATCGACAAATGGCTCGATTCCATATCCGCCCGCTGTTCGGTAATAATATACTTTTTCTCTTCTGTGATTTGAAGTCATATCTTCAGAGACTACATTGAACGTTCTTATGCGGCCACCGACGAAAAGGATCGTATACGTTTGGAGAAATTTCTCAAGGATCGTGTGGAACCTTTGCTTAAGTCGGGCGCCGTCTACGCCGTCAATTGGGCCATTGAACCGTTGCCACACGAGCAGAATTTTCAAGTAATTTTTAATTAGATGGCATCTTTAGGGGATACGTGATGATACGTGTGAACGCCCCGCAGATCAATCCCCTCCCCCGGTTGGAAATGACCTTGGAAGTAATTATTTCGCGGGTTTTGAATGAGAGCCATCCCGTCCATCGAAATCTCGGCTGGTTTGCTAGGCATGAGCACGTGCGATATGAAGCTGATGCGGCTTATGCAAGGCCTGGTCAGCATCGCTGCCGTATCGCCCACACATTGTGCAATGTGGTACCTATTGTCCTCTCCAAATATGGAGGACACTGGGTTGGGGGGGGGGGATGGAACTGAACTTCATCCCAAGCAAAGTGAAACCCAACGCACAACCACTAGGCCATCGCTTCCCCTAACCATGAGGGAAAATTGAAATGTTAAATTCTATTTTATTATTAATGAAGGTTCACACATCGTGGACGCCGGCCAGCGAGCTGAAACGCAATCAACCACATACACAGCCCCAACTACAATCGTCGTCGCCAACAAAAGTTCAGTCGTCTCCATCGGCACGACCATCGAACTCGTCGACGTCGAGCTGGTTCATCTCACTGAATGGTTCGCCGTCCAGCGACGAAAGCGTCAAAGAAATTTCGGTTCATATCTTAGCATTCAATAGGAATCAATTTGTGCTATAAAGTTCGGCTATAAATCGGATACATTTTTTTTCTCTCCACTTTCAGCCCACTCAAAAAGGTAAAGGCCCAAGGGCGAAGACGAATATCACAATGGACGCGGGTGTTGTTAAGCAACCGACGAGAAAGCAGAAGAAAAAGTGGAAAAAAGGCGCCAACGAGTTCACGAACGCCGCTGCCGGCGCCTGCAAGAGCTGGACGGGCGCCGAGGCGGGCGCGAACAAGCGAAAGTCGCGCGCAAGACGCTTCGCCGACGAGACGCTGTCGCGCGCCTCTTTTGCGCCGGCCGGCGGCGATGGCGTGCCGGCGAAGGCGGCACGTTCGCGTCAATCGCTCGAGTTTTTCGTCGACGTGCGCGGCGCGGCGATGGTCGCCAGCCGAGAGGACGTCGACACCGACGGCGACTCGGAAATTGTCGGCACGTGTATGGAAGTGGAGAAACCGTTTTTCCGCCTCACCTCGGTCGGTTTCTGACAAATGCCTTGAAAATTTCAATAACCCCCCCATTTTGAGGTTTTAGGCGCCGGATCCGAGTCAAATTCGGCCTTTGCCCATCCTTCTCAAGGCTTTGGAACTGGTCAAAAAGCACTACAAAATCGAACAAAACTATCGCTACGCTTGTGATCAGCTAAAAAGTATTCGCCAGGATCTAATGGTTCGTGAGAAGCATTTGCGAATAAATTAAATTGATTTAACCTATTCCCATCCACAGATCCAAAATATTCGCAACGATTTTACGGTTCTCGTCTACGAATCGAATGCGCGAATAGCGCTCGAAAACAAGGATCGTGAAGAGTTTAATCAATGCCAAAACCAACTTAAACAATTGTACGCCGAAGTGCCGTCCTGTCCGAATAAATGGGAATTCACTGGCTATCGGCTTCTCTATTATATCTACATGAAAGATATTTTAGGTAATGAGAACTCAAATAATACACTCAAATAATGCATACTTCCCACATTAATGTATATTTCAAGGAGAAAGCAAAAAAAAAAAAAACTTGGCCAGAAAAATATTCGAATTGATTATTTGCTATTGAAAGTCAATTAATTTCTTAACAGATGTGTCGACGATTCTCGACGGACTTTTGCCGCACGCGCTAATCGACGAATGCATGGGTTTTGCGCTATCGGTGTGGTACGCCTGGTCAATGTCCAACTACGTCCGTTTGTTTCGACTCTACGCCAGGGCTCCGAAAATGAGCGGCTACGTTATGGACATGTTCGTGGAGCGTGAACGAAAGGAGTTTTTTGCCTCCATTGTTAAAGCGTATGTTTGCGTAGTCGTCAAAAAAAAAAAGTCATTCAACAATTAGCCCAATTTCGTGTGTGGATAAGCCGCGGATTGTTTGAGCCAAATTTAAACTGGCGTCAATGAGTTCATTCTGTTTGTATGCGGATCCGTTGGGCTTCAAATTTTCTGCCCACTTTTATGTAAATGGAACGAAAGACGGGTACAAAATTTGGACTCGCTTAAATCCGATAGGAACAGAATGAACTCATTGGCGCCAATTTAAATTTGGCACAAAACATTCGCGGCGCTATCCACACGAAATTAGGGTGATTCAAAAAATTTGTTTTTCAATTTTAGTTATCGTCCCGAAATCGATTTGAACACGGTGGCTAAATGGCTGGCTTTTAGTAACACAGAACTTTGTGAATGGTTATCAAAGCTGGGCATAACCGCCACTTCAAACGACACTATCGATTGCCGGCAATACGCCAATATAACATTTTGAATCTCTTGAAATTTAATAAAACGTTTTTGAATCCAATGTTTTAAATGCGGAAAAATATTAGAAAATTTTCTAACCTATTTAGAAAAAAAAGTATTTCAACTGAAAGTTTCTCCTCACAAATAGGGAACTCCAAACACGATAAGTTCCAACTTTTTCGATCTTAATTTACATCAGTCATTGTCACTAATATAATTGGGCTTGTTTTGTCGGGTGATTGGCTTTTGGTTTTTTCTTCCAATTTTTGTTTTTTGTTGTGAATTCTTTTTCTTTCAAATTTGTAAATTCAAAAAAGTAAACGAATTTTTCCAAAGGTGGAACTTGTATAAATTGGATTGTGTTCCGAAAAATGCCATGATATTATTATTTTTTTCTCGTTATACAATAAAATATATTTGCGAAATATCGTATGGATTTGAAATAGATTTTTGCGATAGAATCGAAAATTACAATGTACCCTAAAACTTCGAGTAAATAAGACGCGGTCGTTCGACGAATTTTTGAATTTGACTTGGCATTCATTCCGTTATTTTGTGTCGGTTAAGGCATAAAAATTTAATGGAACACCTTTATTGTAGCAGGTTAAAAATTTCGGACTAAACTTCGCTTATAGCAGAATGAACGCCAAGTCAAAATTCAAAAATTCTTCGAACAGCCGCGTCGTATTTACCCGAACTTGGGGTGGAAAATATTATTAAAATATAATAAAATATTTAATATTGAAACTTTGCTTTCTATTACACTTTTCCCCCTATTTCGACTAAAAATTATTCATTAGAATTTTCCTAACTTATTAGAAAATTATGTACAATTTTTAAATTAAAATTACCTACTCTGAAATTCATCTCCATAATATAATTTGTTGCGGATTGTCTGAGCGACTATATAAAGAATATCATCATAAAATAAGAGCTTGCCTGGTCAAATTTTGCCTACCTTTTGAGAAACAATTGGATCTCCCATCTAGCAAAGAGGGTAAAAAACATTTTTCGATGCGATAGAAACAAACAAAAAAAAAGTCGAAGAGAAATGCAAAGCATACGAAAAAATTCACCAAAAACCAAAATGTAATAATAAAAAAATTTAAGAAAAAAATCAATTCGATCTGAAGAAAATATTAAAAAAACAACGGTAAAAGGAAAATTTGTTAAATTAGAGTAGGGGTTATTATTTGTAGAAGTGCCTGGGATATTTTGGAAAAAATTAAATGGAAAATATTATTAAAATATAATAAAATATTTTTGGGTTTGCTTTTTACAATCCAAAAAAGGAGACTCAAAAATTGTCGCGAACAGCGCGAAGGAAAAGAATAAAAATTGAAAAAATAATCTCAAAAGTTTCACATTGAAAAAGGTCTCGAAGCGATATCCATGACTTTTGTATTTGGTTATTAATTTTTGGCGGCTAAAAATAATTTTTCTTCTCACCCCTTTTTTTTTGGCTGTTATTCTTGCACCTTTTTTGCTTCTCTTAGAAAATTCTTGAGTTATTCTCCAAAAGAAATTCTATTATCCGATTCCCATCAAAAATTTCGAATCATGCTTTAAAAGGATTCGAGAAAAGTAAAAGTTTTTGAAAAAAAAAATTCAAATTGAGATTTTTCTGCGTGAAAGATAGAAAAAAAAGAAGAGAATTATAAAAAATCAACTCTAGGATGGCACAATATTGCGATATTTGGGCAGCTCGGGCACGTACGATACGCCCGGCAGACTCAGCACCGATTCCGTGTCGGGCAGAGCGGCGATTTCCGCCTGAGGTAAATCGCCGAAGAATGCGCATTGCATCGCGTCGGATGCGGAAATTCGCTGACGGCCTTCGTACTGGAAATTTTAAATTTTTAAATCCAGTTTAAATTTAAAGTGTGTAAAAAGAGGATAAAATTATTATATCGGATCGGCAAGAGAGTTTTATATAGAACGACATTATTACGTGATACGTAAAGGCTCCAGATTCCTCCCCCCCCCCTCCGTTGGAAATGACCTTGAACTAATCTGGGCTATTTGGCGGTACCAAAACGACTTTTGTATCTGACATATCAACCGAGTTACATACAAATTTCCAATTTTAGATCCCTAAAGTTTTTGAGTACCTCGATACCTCCCATCGACATATGGAAAATTTTAAAGCTTTTCAAAATCATTCTTTTTTGTTATGATAATATTAATTGGGCCTAAGAAAAGCTAGAAAAAATTAATTTCAGAAAGTACGTTTTTATTGCAAATTCGGCACTTTTCAATTTTGGTACATATCTCAATAAACATAAATTTTTGCCCCAAAAATTGAGTTATTACAAATAATTTTTGTATCATAATATTCGAAGGAAAACGCCCTTTCAGATAGATAAACTTATTTTACAAAAACTTTTATTAGACCTAGAAAATAGTCGCTCCACAAAAAAACGGAAAATACTTTTTTGCCGACCATAATACACTCCTGTTCAAAATTATAGCGCCACTTTAGAAAAATGGCCTAACTTTCAATCGAATTATTCAAACGACGTTAAACTTTATCATATGGCATATTTTCGGATCGAAAATATGATGGAGTAATTAATTTCCCATTATACTGTTATATTGATGTTTAAATAGGAAATTAGTCCTATACAGATTAAAGCTATTTATCCTACGTATTTATTTGCATTCACACGAATACAACATATACAAAATGTGTTGATTTGCGGAGAATATATGAATATGCTTTGAAAAAAAAGGCTGAAAATCGAATCGAACGTACCCTCAACAATTTTTGCAGCAAATCCGTGCACTGTGCGGTGACTCGTGGCGGATTAAAGAGTCGGGCGTGAAAGCAGGCCGGGTAGGGAAATCGGCGGCTGTTGAAGTTTAGATTAAAGAGAGGTAGACCACATAGCACCGGATCGCGTTCCATTGTCGGCGTGCCGAATCGTTGGAAAATCAACTGAAGCTGGTCGTGAATGCCCGAGCCGGGAAACATCGGCTTGTGAACGAGCAGCTCGTAGAGAATGCAGCCGACGCCCCACATGTCGATGTGCGTCGAGTAGTCCGTGGAGCCTGGAAAAAAAACCGGTTTCGCGCAAAAAAGTCTACTCGCTCTACTACTTCTTCTTCCGCTAGGCCATTCAGCGCATCATCGGCTGTTCGATCGAACTCTTATTCAACAACCGGCCGATCAGAATATCGATTCTGATATTCAGAAGGTATATCTCTACCGTGCTACATATTGTTCTTAGTGCCAGAAACGCAGGCTTTTACATAATTCTGAATCGATATTCTGATCGGCCAGCTGTTGAGTGGAAGTTCGATCAAACAGCCGATGATGCGCCGGACGACCTGGGCCAGGCATTCGAGACTAGACGGATTCAAAAAAATCTCTAAAAAATTAACCAAGCAAAACGTCCGGCGGTCGATACCAAAGCGTGACGACCTCGTTCGAATAGGTTTTCGTGGGCACCGACTGAGCTCGAGCCAATCCAAAGTCGGCCAGTTTCAGTTCGCCCACTTGGTTGATGAGGAGATTTTGCGGCTTTAAGTCGCGATGAAGAATCCGCCTCTTATGACAGTAGGCCAGACCGCGTAGGAGTTGAATCATAAAGAGCTGAAAGAATTCGCAATTTTTCGAAAATTTGGGGCTTATTTCGAAATAAAATTTTTCATATAAACCTTTTAAAAATTTATTCAAAAGCATAAACAATAATCCAAAAAACCAAAAAAAAAGAAAGAAATGAAATGAAATTGTTGGGATTTGGTCATTATTGTAGACTTGTTTTTCTTGTTTTTCCAAAAAAGAGAAGTTAAAGGACGCAACGATAATTGTCTCTATCACATGGACGAAATGAACTGTGATCGAGGTGGGAAACGAAACCTCTCTGGCTCATAAATTTATGATAATACTAAAATTTAAAGGACGCATGCCCTTCAATATGCATTTTCTGACAACATTTTTTGACGCCAAAATGGCGGAAATTTAAAAATATTTATGAAAAATTTTTTTTTGCTATTTTTCCTGTTTTTTTTATTTTTTCATCATCATTTGGTTCTTCGTTCAAGTCTATGTTGCGAAACTCTTCGAAAACCTCAATGGTGTCATCAACAATGTGCTTGATCGAGTTTTTCCAAATATACTGGACTAAATCATATAAAATATAAAAAAATAAAAAACAGGAAAAATAGCGAAAAAAAAATTTTTCATAAATATTTTTAAATTTCCGCCATTTTGGCGTCAAAAAATGTTGTCAGAAAATGCATATTGAAGGGCATGCGTCCTTTAATTGTTATTTCGGAGTTAGCTATAAATAAAGTTTCGTTAGTTATCTATTTTACGCATTCAACCTAAAGTCTAGTGGTGTGTCTTATCACATTAGTCACAGGGTTGCCAGATGTTCTTTTTAAAAAGATTTGTTCTTTTTTTGAGGGGGTTTGTTCTTTTTTTCCATGAAGAATGGCTCTCTTAGACACAGGATCAGGAGTTTCAAGAAGTATTAATTGTTGAGAGAATAAAGAATCTGAGCCGAAAAGTTAACGAAATAGACCAATTCAGATTTTTTTAGAAAAATTTTTTTTGTTGTTGGAAATTATCAATAAAATTTTTTTTTTCGTGCCCAGCGTTCTTTTTTATTTTATTTTCATCTGGCAAGCCTGCATTAGTCACAGGGCGTAAACATTTTTCTTTGTTAATCGCCATTGAGAGACATAACACGAACCTCCAAAAAGAAAGAAATGAAATGAAATGAAACAATAATACCTTCACATTGTTCATGCAAATGAAACCGTCGATTTCCTCCATGTACTCGCGAAGATCGTGTTCGAGGAATTCGAAAACCAGCGTCAGTATGCGATCCGTATAGATGACGTCGTGAAGCGTGACAACGTTGGCGTGACACAAATTGCGAAGCAGGGACACTTCGCGAATCGCCGTACAGGGCGCGCCTTCCTCGTGCTCGAGTCGAATCTCCTAGAAGAATTAGAGTGGAATTAAAATCCTAAAGGAATTGAGCAAAAAAGTGAATCGAGGCCCCAAGAGAGAGAGAGCTTTTATAAAGCAATTTTACGTAAAGATTTGAAGAAAAAATGGAAAATCTTATATTCGTATATTTCGAACCTTCAAGGCGACGCTTTTGCCCGTCAAAAGACTTTTTCCCAAGAAAACGGTGGCGTAAGTGCCTTCACCGAGGTCTATCAGCTTTTTGTACGTTTCCAATTTGCCGAAACCAATTTCGCTCTAAAAAATCGAACAAAATTTGCGTCAAAAAATTTTCTTAAAACAATTACTAATTTTTTACCAGCGAAGCTCTTCGACTTTTCCTCGTAAGTGGATTGTCCAGCGTGGGCGTTCGATTAAGTTTGTCCACAACAGTTTGAGGCAATTTTATGTCAGCGGGCAACGAAAGTCGCTTTTGAATGTCCTGCTAAAATGGAAAAAAAACTTTATTTCAATTTGGTAGTTTCCGGTTATCGGACCCCATAAAATTAAATGACATTTTTTTTAGGTTTTCTGGCACGAGGAATTCGAATTCAGCGATGTCTCTCACTGATTTTGTCGTTTTTGTGCAGTTTTTGACACTTTCTAAGCGATCCTTTCACCTTTCACCGTCATTTTGCAGGACATGGCCGAATTTTGGCCCGCCTAATCGTCAATTATTTATCGTTGTTATGTTAACTACTCGTTAGAGATTATGTTATAAAATTAGATGCCTCGAAAGTGTTAAAAACTGCACAAAAACAACAAAATCGGTGAGAAACTTCATTAAATTCGAATTCCTCGTGCCAGAAAACCTAAAAAAAGTCATTAAAAAAAATTTTTTTTTGAGGATCCGATACCTTCAATTTTTTTAAACAAAATTCCAAAAGGTTTAATCTCTTATTAAAATTGGTTCCTAATCAAAAAAATTTATAATTCCAGAACAATTTCTATGATTTTATGATGTCCTAAAGCCAAAAACCACGATCAAAAATCAATTTTCCAGGATTCAAAACATAAATTTAAAATTTTTTACCTCACTCCACCTTCGGTTAGGTGGCTTTTGGCGCATTTTTACGTTGGGAATATAGCATCGCTGGTCCTCGTATACGCCGCCCGGACCCTGATAATATGACGAGGTAGACATTTGATCGCTTGTGCACGGCGATACTTCGAGACTTTCGCCATCCGAGCCAAGAGCCTTCGCTTCATGAACGACCGCTGAAATCGAAATTTGGGGAAAATTCAAAATAAGAAACAAGAAATGTTTTGAGTTCAAATTTGCGCGCAAATTGGCGTTTGCCTTCATTCTGTTCTTTAATTGAATTTGGAACCACACTCAAATCTACGTGTCTAGCATGTTCCTTACGTGGCAATTCCTTTTTGAGTTTATAAATCCATAAAGAATAGAATCGAACACGTTTGTCGATAATTGCGCGCAAATTTAAATTCGTGTACATAAAAAGTGCACATACGTCGTTATTTATAAAATAAACGAATGGGCATTTATGTGCTAAAAATAAACGTTGGATTAAGTTGTCCCTTATATTTTACAAATCAATCCCTTTATATTATTGGAGATTAAATTTCTAACACGCTAAAATAATTATTTTCGCCACTCCAAAAATCTCTTACACAACGATACGGAGGTACGCATTGTCGAAGCGGCCGTGGAAGGCCTATACAAGCGATTGGGCATATGCCGAGCCCTTTTCTTAGAAAGAAATAACTGAAGCCAAGCAGAAAATGAAGAACTTCTATTTAACGAAGAATCTTGGTCTTGGGCTCGTCTGACTCCCGTGGAGGTTGATGCCTCGTCAATTTCGTGAATTTCTTCCTGTTCATAGTTTTGTGGTCTCTCTTCTTCAATTTTCAATTCGAATCCCATTAGTTTAGCTTTTTCTTTAACCCCGTCGAGATTGTCAAAGTCGTTGTTCGAATGCGAGGATTTGTTTCTAGATTCATGAATATTGTTGGTGAAACTATCGGCATCTTTATTGCCGTAAGCTCGGCAGTGAATTGATGTGAATTCAGAGCTGGAATGTTTCATTTTTTTACTTTTTGTGGACTTTTTTTTGTGAAAAAATTTCGATAAGTTTAGCGCCTCTGAAATGGAATAATGTTGCTGCGGATCCGAAACAACTTTTGCCGCATTTTTTTGAGATTCCTGCTCAATTTTGTTCTGAATCTCTATCATTTTTCTCGCATCCGCGCTATTCGAATTTCTTTTTTCATTCAAAGTTTCATTATTCATAGAGCATCGGCACGCATTAGGTACCGGGCCAATGTTTTTTTGACACTTTCGGCAAACTTTTTCGAGCCGATTTAATAGCAAGTCGGAGATTTGCCGAGACAATTCAGCATCTTTACAATAGTCGTCATAAGCCAAGTGCACTGTGTGTAGCTCATCTGACGTTTGACACACCTCGTTCTTTACCATATGCGCTCGGGAACCACCGTTGAAATCGTGTAAAGTCACTGAGCGCGGTAAGGACTCCATTCGGAGCTTTTATGCTCCTTCTATAAGCCTTCTATAGCTTCAATAGCTCGTTTGTTCCTCTTAGTTGCTCTTATTTTAGCTCTTGTAAGTAATGCAGAATTATTATTGGTGAAAATATGGCCTAATAATTACAATTCGTTTCCATTTTCATCAAACCTTTCTCTTAATTAAAAATAAATTTTTTTTACAAAAATCAAAAATTACTCATTAAAAAAATATTTACGCAAAATAAACAAATGAAAAATGTTTTTGATGACACAAAATTTTAAAAAATAAAAGAATTATATTTATACATCATTCATCTTTTTTTACAACGAAAATAATAATAAATTATAATTAAAAAATAAAAGAATTATATTTATACATCATTCATCTTTTTTTACAACGAAAATAATAATAAATAAATTATAATTTTTCCGGAAAATAATAACAGATAAACGGAACATTTTTGGCGAGAAAAGTGTTCAAATAAAAACAGGGAGAAAATAAAAAAATTAGTTAGTCTAAGATAAATAGAAGCAGCAAGAAAAGAAAGTTGATATTAGCAGATAAAAAGAAAATGAATACAGTTTGTAAGTCATGTAGAAAATTAGCGCTCTATTCATTACAAAAATTTTCATCTAACTCGCGCTTTAGCCAAAGAGATAATCAAAAATACGCAAATTGTATGCATGTGTACGAGTATGTACGAGTGTGTATGTGTGTGTGTATAAAACAATAACAGAAAAAAAAATTATAATCGTGCGCGAAATAGCACATTTTTGCATACAAAAAACTTCGCTTAATTTTGTTTTATCCGTCGATGAGACGAAACCAACAAAGACGAATAATATTTTTTAGAAAGCTTTATTTCCTTGGTTTCTTACTTTTTCAAATGAGTGTATTCCTCTCTAGTTCTATGTATTTTTCTCTCAATTTCCTCTTTCTAATTTATTCTACCTTTCAATGTTTTTCTTCCAGTACTTTCAAATGTTGAAACAAAATGAAAAACTGGCATTTTTAAAACCTAATTTTGATCCATCAATTATTCATACCATTTTATTCAGTATTCAGTAAAAAATTATTTTTTTTTACCTCGTAATCAAAGTGAAACTTTGGAACCTTTTTATGCTGCATATTTAACTTTTTTTACTGCCTATTTAACTTTATAACTTCTGTTCTAGTTGACTGATTCGAATAATTTTTTTTTAAAGATTCAGCTTGAAAAATACTACAAAAGATATTTTTATTTTTCCCAAATATTAACTTCAAACCGAATTATAAAAGTTTAAATTGACGAAAAAAGAAAGTAAGATCTCTGGAACACGAAAAAAAATTTCAACTTTGAGAGCAAATAACTCGGTTTAATGTTAATATTTGCGAAAAATAAAAATATACTTTTATAGTATTTTTCAAGCTAATCTTTTGAAAAAAAATTATTCAAATCGGTCGACTAGAAAAGAAGTTATAAAGTAAAAAGGTCATGTTCCACAAAAAGGTTCCAAAATTCCACTTTGCTACACTGCTTCCACTTTGCTACACTGCTCTCAGTCTCATTCTTTCAAATTTTTCCTCCTGTTCTCTCATATTAACGGATTATTTCTCATCCCATATTTTAAACGAAATTATAATGCAAATTTTTCAAATATTTTTGAAGAAAATTAAATTCGAATAAAAAAAATTTGGCTCAAAAATCTTTTAAATAAATAACGTCGCCTAAAATTTAAAAGTTTAAGCCTTCGCCTTCGCGTGATATTAATATTACTTTCAAAGAAATATCTCAATACCAATTTTGCTCAATTTTTCTCGACTAATTGATAATGACAAGAAAAATTTGTATGTAAAATAAATAAAAACAAAACAAAAATGTTAAAAAATTTACTACGAAAAACTTTTTCAATTTTTTAAATAAAAATTTTAATTAAAATTTTATTTATTATTTTTATTAACGCGTAAATTTGAAATTGAAATAAATTCGCGCAAATGGTTTATTTTACAGAATGCTGTTGTGTAAAAAAGAAGTGAAATTTCAATTTTTGCGACTTTGTTTGTTCCAAGAATTCCATAAGAAAAAGAAAATGAGAAAAGAAATAAAACGAATAAAAAGAAAGAAAAAGAATAAAGCTGAATGAATGGAATAGATGGTTCTTTAAAATTGAGCCATTATCCCAACTTCAAAAAGGGATGAATAAAGGAGGGGGGTCGAAAGAAGGAGGGGAAAAGCTGATAAGACTCGGTTGATTGATGAGTTTTAAAGAAAAAAAAGTTAAATTCTAACCGGAAAGAAGGAATGAAAAATTGTTGAGCTTTGAATTTTTTAGTCAAAAATAAAAAAAATGAAAAAAGATTCAAAATCCATAAAAATATTTAGAGGTCATTTTTAGTCCTGCATGCAACGAAAACGTATGCTAATCATCTATTTCTACTAATTTAATTTTTTTTATTTACATTCATTATTAATAATATAAATAATCAATGAAAAAAATTGTTTTTTACTCGGGGGACTAATTTTACGTAAAGAAAAAAATAGCAAAAATAAAAGCATTTTGATTTAAAAAAATGATATCATTTTTGCTCTTACGAGACACGTTTTAACCATAATGTGAGATGGTTTTTTTAAATGAAAAAGAAACGAAAAGAAAAAACCAAGAAAATTTTGAATTTTTGGGCTTAAATTAAAAAACTTATTCTTATTTACAAAATATTAGGTTGGTCCAAAAGTTTTGATACACTTCAACAATTTTATAAAATTAAATTTTCTACAACAGCAATGGATCGTTTTCATCAATATATTCGCCATTATTTTGCTCCACTTTTCGCCAACAAGAGCGCAACAACAGGATTCCGTGTCGACTTCTGGGCGAAAAAGTTCGCCAGGGCCCGTTCGACTTCGTCATCTTGCGTTAAGTGGCGTCCGCGCAGGAATTGCTTCAGAGACCTGAACAAGTGATAATCCGATGGCGCGATGTCTGGGCTATATGGCAGGTGTTTGAGAACTTCCCAGCCCAATTCCTCGAGCTTGGCGCACGTGCAACGCGAAGTGTTGCACGTGCGCCAAGAAGTGTGTAGTTTTGAGTTGTCCTGTTGGTAAAAAAACTGCTGCGACGTTGCAATTCGGCCTGTACGCGATCTAGTTGAGAGCAGTAGACCTTGGAGTTAATAGTATGACCGCGTGGACGCGGCTCCCAATAGACCTGACCCAACACCGATAATTAAACATCGTATCCTTACTTGAACTCGTGAAACATGAGCATGCGGATTTTTTGACATAATGAGCTCCCTTTGAAAACCTATAACTTTACAATAAATCAAACTAATAATATATATACCAAAATTTTTGCAAGAAAACGGGCTTCCAAACCATATACTCATCATACATAACAAGGATAATAAAAAAAATTTTATTGACGTATAAACAAAGGTATATCAAAACTTTCTGACCAACCTAATATTTTCTTATTATTTTAACACATTGCGGATAATGCATGTTTTGAATTTAAAATTGTGCGCAAAATTGGCAGAAGTTCATTCTGTTCTTTATGTAGAATAAAATTTCTTAAAATATGATCTAAATATGTAGGTGATTTATCTCAATAATCTCATCACAGCTTATTCATTTAAAAAGAACAAAATGAAGGGGTCCATCAATTTGCGTGCAAATTTAAACGCGTGTCCAACCGATTGGACACAATGAGTTAATTAACGACAAGCTATTTTTAAATTATAGTGCGTAAAATTAAGCCTAAAAATTTTAATTTGAATCTTACTGGTTATCGGACCACAAAAAATTTTTTTATTTTGTGATAGAAATTCGTATTCCTATTTTTATAAAAATATTCCTATGAGTCCTAAAATATGACAAAGATTCCAAAATTAAAAGAAAAATTTATCACAAAACAAAAAAAAATTTTGTAGTCCGATAACCAGTAAGAACATTTAATTTTGATGATTTTGACTCAACTTTAAATAGTGAATAAGCTATGAGTCATCTCTAGCCATTTTCAGACATTTTTTTTTTGTTAAATCTTCTTGGTATTTTATATCAAATTATAAAACAAAACTTATATGAAAAAGTTGGACAAAAAATAGAAAACCGAAAGAGACTCTCTAAGCCAGCCAAAAAAGCTAAATTCTTAGCATAAAACGCGATCTCAATTGTTAAGAGAATTGTTTTTTTTAACAAAAATAATAAAAAAAGTTGGAAAAAATTGTTTATTTTTTTTTAAATTTCGTTTCGTTTCTTTTCTAACATTTTGTTCCTTTTCAAATTTCGTCCGATTTTCTTTCTTCGTTTACATAATTTACTCGTTTTTTCTTTATAAAGTGATTATATTTTGCGCAAAAAATACAGCAAAAACGTATATGTATGTATTTATAAAAAATGTATAATGAATTCAGACAACAGAATGTACATTAATACAAATACAAATGCGTACAAATGTGTCTTTTGCATGGTGTTAGTTGAATAAAAAAAAGGAATAAAAATACAAAAAAAAAAGATAAAATACACATGTTGCGATGTGTGTTTTGTATGTTATGCACGTGTGCTTTATGTGTAAATGAATTTAATGTGAAATAATGCAAAAAAAAAGTAAAGTGAAAATTTTCGGGGCTGAATTATTTTTGTGTGTATGGCAGAAAAGTTGTAAAATTGTTTAAAAATAGTCGAGACAAAAAAGCAAAAAAGTGAAGAAAAACAAAAAAAAAAGAGAAAATTAGAAAAATTAAAAGAAAGTAAAAGAAAAAAGGGACTCAAAAGCATGAAGAGCTTTGAAAACTATCCTTGATAGGAAAGAAAGAATTGAAAAAAGAAGAAATTTTCGCAAATTAAATTATTAGTGCTTTAAATAAGGGCAACTATCGAAAAAAAATAATTTTCCTTACGGTTGACTAAATGCCCAAAAAATAAAAGATTTCTTTAAAAAAAGAAAGAAATTGAAAAGCAAAGCCAAAAGCACCCAACAGAAAGAAAAAGCATAAATGGAGAAAATAAAGGAAAATGAACGAATAAGTCACGCGATAGTAAAAGCAAAAGTCAGGATAATGAATTTATAATAAAAGCAAAATGAAAAATTGAAAGAAGCTAAAACTAAAAATTAACTTTAAAAAAACTAATTCGAGGAGAATTTTTACATATTATTTCAAAGAGCAGAACCAAAAATATATCCGACTCAAAAATGAGAAATTGCCATTTAAAGGGGAGGTTTTTAATAAGATCGAAAAAAAGATTATCAAATAAATAGCCTATAATATGTAAGTGAAACGAAAATGAAAATAAAAGTACCTAAAATATTATAAAAATATGTAAAAAAAATTCTATAAATAAATAGATGAAAATTGAGAGAAAGGTGCTAAATGAAGAAATGAACTCACGTTGGAAGTACTAATTAAGTTAGCTAATTCCAAATTAAAAATTTAAAAAAATAGTGAAAATTAATGAATGGGAAAATCTTAAAAGTCTAGCAATTAATTATGTATTATAATTTAAATCATTATAATTTAAAGCTCTATTTTGTTTTTTTAAACCGCTTTATCGTCTGAAGTATTTTGTATAGTTAGTAATTTTTTAATGATGCCCAAAGAATAGCAATTTTTCAATGGAAAATCGTTAAAAGAAGAAAAAAATTCGAAAGCAACAATTTAAAAAATTGAAGAAAAACGGCAAAAAAATACGGAGAGCTTAACGTGCCGATGAAAGAAAAAATAAAAAGGGAAAAAACGAAAGAGGAAATTCATCTGGAAAAAATGTCGAAACGATGCTGAATATTTGTAGCTCGAAAGAGACCAAAGTTGTATAGCTAAGCGAAAAGAAAAAAGAAGCAAAGACAATAAGAAAAGAAAAGAATTGGCATAAAAAATAGGAAAAAAATATGTACTCTAATTTTGTGTGTACAAGGCCAGGTGTTTTAAGCCAAATTTAAATTGGCGCCAATGAGTTTATTGTTTTATCGGATCCGTTGGGATCCAAATCTTGTTCCCACTTTTATGAAACTGAAACGAAGAAGGGCACAAAATTTAGACTCCAACGGATCCGATATAACAGAATGAACTCATTGGCGCGAATTTAAATTTGGCTCAAAACAGCTGGCTTTATACACGCGAAATTAGGGCAATAATTCCTAAAGAAAAAAAGAATCAAATAAAAAGAAAGAAAGGAATACATATTTTGTATATTAAAATGAATGCGAGTTGAATGTAAAGCCCTTAACTTTTTTTCCTAGTAAATAATAAAATCAGTTTGCAAATAATTTAAATAAAATATTTGACGTTATAATTTCGACTTCATTCAAAGAATTAGATTCCAAAAATTTATATGTATGTCATCCGATTCAAAACAAAATTCTGAATTTATCAAAATTAAAATAGAGTTCTTAAAAAAATTATGCACGAAACCAAGTTACGAGCAACAACAAAAATGGCAATTTGTCAATTTATTTAAATTTTAGAAATATTGCCGGAAATAAAAGTAGAAAAAAGTAAGAAAAAATATGTAAAAAAAGCGTTTCGAAATTGGAAAAAGAAGAAAAAATTGCGCGGCAGAGAAATTTCTGTGCTTTTGCTTTTTCGTTCGTTCTTTTGAAAGCAAGTAAAGCACATTACACAAAAGTGAACACATCAGAAAAAATTGTGTATAGAGTTTATAGAAATATTTTTTTTATGCATTTCTACATGTGCATATTTGTCTCGGTTATTATTTTTGACAAGTAAAAGCCAAAAAAAATTTTTTGTTTTGTGCTATTGCTTTCAATTTTTATGGGGCAAAAAACACTAAAAATGATTAAGCCTTAACTATTGTGGTAGTACGTTAATAATTCTACCCAAATTTTAGGAATATAACTCGAGACCATTTGGATATAATTTAAAAATTAAAATTTATAGTGATCCCGATATAATGGTCCCAAAAGATTTAGTAGAGTTAATATATACGAAAAAGAAAATCAATGAAAGAATGGAAAAAATCATTAAAATAGAATGGAGTAATTAATAAATTCCTTCAATTTTTTTTGTAATTTTTATGACTTTGAATTTTTTACTAATTTGCCAATTTGTTATAGCAAAAAAAAATTTGGTTCTTCTATGATATAAGATCCCAAAAAAAAATTTTTTTTTACGTTTTCTGGCACGGTGAATTCGGATTTAATAATTGTTTTTACAGATTTTGTTGTTTTTGTGCAGTTTTTAAAATTTTCTAGTTGAAAAAATCATCAAAAAAAATTTTTTTGGGGGTCCGATATCACAGAAGAATCAAAATTTTCTTCTCGGCTAATGGAATTTTGCTAAAAAAAATTATTTCATTTTTTACTTATAATTGGCTAAGCTTAAGCATAAATCTTAAAACTAGAAAATTTAAAACATTAAACACTTTTAAATATGAAATAAAAAGAGAAAATATATTTGAATTGAAAATTATCTTTTGAATCAAATTTGTAATAAAATCTTAAGATGTCAAGAATTAAAAAAAATAACTTTTTGGATTGATTGATTTGCAATGACTAATTATTCTAAAAGCTATGATTAATACAAATTCCGGACGCCAAATTAGGCTACCCTATAATAATATATTCGAGAAATTAAAGCCAAAAAGTGAAAAATTTGCATAAAATAAAATGCATTTTCGTGGCCAATTTTTGAGAACGGAAAAGAAAGTACGAAAAAGTAGGGTAAAGAAAGGAAAGAAAAAAAAGAGAAAAATGAGCAAAGAAGATGAATGAAGAAAAAAATCCAAAAAGCCAACGGGTGTTCCAACGGGGAAAAATGTAAAAATAAAATTGAAAATTAGCGCAAATTTGTTTTCGAATGAATTCACTTTTTCTTCCACTCTTTTGTTTGCTTTCCTTTTCTCAAATTTTTCTTCGCTATTCAGACAAAACTCAAATAAATTCAATTTTCGTTCCTTAGAGACATAATTTTTGACATTTTTTTTTGCATGGTATAAATTTTTTGGCAAGATTTTATATTTTTGCACCTCAACATTATCTAAATTTTGTAATCTATTGTAAACTTATAAAAAAAAATATAATGTTTAAGTGCTCACCTGAACCGTAAAGCTGTGAGGCGTGCCAACTTTTAACACGCGTTTTTCCTTTTCGTTTATACTTTTTCGAGTCGCTATGACGCATAACGAAAAGAGATTCCTCCCCAAACGGCGTTGAACCTGATTTAGACGCCGATGGCGGTCCCGAATCTGTCTAGAAAATTTCAAATTTATAACCTTTAAAATTTAAGCCTAATCCAAGCGATATTTTCCATCATGATCTATGACTTATGGTCAACATTCATGCAAAAAAATGAATGCCCTTCTTAAAGAACATGGCCGGTTGTGACTCAAAGAATTTGAAGCGCCTAATTTTTGCAATTTTGCAAGTTTTTGCCTCTATTTCAGCTACTGTTTATTATGACAGCTCGAAGTTATGGGGGGATAAGAAGCGGTTTTTCTGGGCTATTTGGCGGTACCAAAACGACTTTTGTATCTGACATATCAACCGAGTTACATACAAATTTCCAATTTTAGATCCCTAAAGTTTTTGAGTACCTCGATACCTCCCATCGACATATGGAAAATTTTAAAGCTTTTCAAAATCATTCTTTTTTGTTATGATAATATTAATTGGGCCTAAGAAAAGCTAGAAAAAATTAATTTCAGAAAGTACGTTTTTATTGCAAATTCGGCACTTTTCAATTTTGGTACATATCTCAATAAACATAAATTTTTGCCCCAAAAATTGAGTTATTACAAATAATTTTTGTATCATAATATTCGCAGGAAAACGCCCTTTCAGATAGATAAACTTATTTTACAATTAGACCTAAAAAAGCTCCATAAAAAACGAAAAATACTTTTTTGCCGACCATAATATATAAAACTGCTTTGACTCCTCAATGACTTTTAAATTTAAAACAAAATTTAAGTTCAAAATAGTTCCAACTAGATTTTTAAAAAGTCCTACTGTGATGTCGGTAGTCGCTCCGCGAAAAAGTGCATTAAACGCACTAATGCCGGCACATGCAATGCTGCGCGGTCGACGCGCCTTTTGTGGCGGCAGCGCTTTTTGAGCACTCAAATCGCGCTGAATTTGCTGATTATTACACCCGTTTGTTTGGAGCTGATGATGAGACTCCTCGGCGATTATTCCGTCGATGGCCAATCGCTCAGCCAACTGATTCATCGAGTCTGATAGGCTCCAAGTCCTATGCTTTATCGGCGGATGAGCTTGAATACGAGTTGTCGGCACAATTTCATAGGCATATCTCGAGAACATTCTGAAAAATTTCATCTTAGAGATTTTAATTTTCAAGTTTTTAAAATAAATTATTTTAAACAATATTTTGTATTACTCTTCCTGTTGCTGAGTCTGAGTCTGTGGGTTCCTTTTCTCGTCAGAAAATTTTACGGCACCATTTCTAAAATCGATTCTACTATTAGTATACCCAATGTCAGTTTTCGAGGCCAACACGCAGCCGTAGCCTACATACGTGCCATCACACACTGGCGTGGAGCCATCTAATGGAAAGTTTAGCTTGGTAGGACTGTTGCTCTTGAAGGCATGACTCAATTTTTGCTTTAGCTTTTTCATTCCTTAAAAATGTAGAAAATATATAGTTTAATTAGAATTGAAAAATAAATATGAAAAAAATATAGCTTATCTTTAATATAGCTTACAAAATAGTGATATCCTATATTTGATTGAGGAGTATTAACTTTTAAAGTACTTTATTTTCAAAAATGTAAAAAAGTATAAAATGAAAGAAAAATTATAACGAATTATGCCAAATTTGTTAATAATTTATAAAAGAATTGTTAAAATATCAAAAAATATAATCAACTGATAACCATTCAATACTTCTGATATTCAAATGAGAAAAAATTGTAGAAAAAATAATTAAAAAGGGAAAATTAAGAAAAAAAGGGAATATGACGCATTAATGGCAATTAATCAAACTTATTATATTAATGTAATTTGTAATGATAATAACAATATTTAATAATACCGAGAATTTATCATTAATTATTTTTGTGATCAACACTCAATATTCCTTTTTTTTCTCATTTCATTTTTCAATTATTTCTTTCCATTTTTCCCATTTATTTTTCCCGCTGCTTTTTCCTCTAAATTAATAAGAAAAATAACCTCTATTTTTTTGATTCTTTACCGTTTTTTTTGTCTTTTATTCTTTCGTCAAAATATCAAAAAAAATGCGAAAAAATAGGCTAATGACCAAATTTCCCATTAAACATAGAAAATATAAAAGCAACTTCGAAAAGCTCTTGATTTTTCTTTCATTTCTTCCCTTTTTTATCCTCTAAAAAAGATCAACATTGGCGAAAAAAAGTATTAGAAAATCAATTTAGGCTATTTTATTCATAATTTTATCAAACGCTTTTTAAAATTAAAGTAACTTAATAAAAAATACTAATTTTGGACTTTAAGAAAAATTTTTGATATCAACGAATTCTATTGATATCAATAAAAAAAAATCATTTTGAATATCACACAGCACACAATTAATATTAATTTAAATTAAAAATTTTTCATTGACATACAACAAAAAAAATTTTCGAAATAAAATTAAAAAAATTTTATCGCTAAAATTACAACGAAAATTTTTTTCGTTGAATCAGCTCAAATGATTTTTAAAAAAAAATTAAAATTAAAAACTGGCAATTTTTAAACTAAAAAATATAAAATATACACATAAAAACATTAACAAAAATGTATTGTTCCTAAATAACACATGTAACACGAAATACACAATGTGTTAGTGTAACTTTTGTATCTTATATATTGTGTGTATATTTTTGGGTGCAGACAAATCAATAAAATTTGAGCTCATTTTTCATCGGTTTTTAAGAAAAATTAGAAGAAAATTTTTGGAAAGTCGATTTTTTCGTTCTTCCCAATTTCGGAACTATTTCTTGAAAAAATATACATCCTTCTAAAAATAGGCCAAGTAATCGGATTTTACGAACACCAATTCCCATCACATTTAAAAGTTAGGACTAGATGTCAAAAAAATGTTTGATGATACTCTTTTTTGGTTGTTAAATTATACCCTAAAAATGTGGGTATATGCATAAGAAAATGATTGTGTATAGTCAAAAATCTCATCAAAACGTAAAAATTACAGATAAAATAGCGGCGCGGAAAATAGATATTAATAAAGTGATTCGATAAACTGAAAAATGTTTCCACGATTGATTTTTAATTAAAATTTTAAATTTCTCATTTCCTTTATTTTTCACGAAAACAAAAGAAAATTATTTTCGAGAGAAAAAAGACATTTGTAAAAGAAGAGGGCAAAGTGGAGATAGAGGGAATTGAAAAAATTGGAAATGTGTGAATGTACAAGATAATGAAGAGAAATAGTGGAGTCATCGTGAGATAGAATTTGTCAAGAATTCGATTTGGATAGGCTTATTGTAGAAAATTTGAGACTAACAAAATATGTATATGTTTTTTTTATTTACCCATATATATACCCTAATTTTTCAAGCTTATAATCCGCAATCCTTTGAGCCGAATTTAGAGCATTTTATCATTTTTTACTTCCGTTTAAAACTGTTTATTTTTTCAAATACCATTGAGCAAACAATTTATGTAAAAATATTTGAAAAAATTATTTTAGAGCCTTGTTCTTAGTGTCTAGGACTCGGACTTTTGGAAAGAGAAGAATGAAAGAACAATATTTTACATAAAAAAATATTTTAACGGAAAAAAATTTTTTTGAAAAATTTTGGAATAATTTAGAAAATTTTGAATTAAAATTAAGCAACAAAACAACGGTTTAAATTAAGAAAGCGGAAAGAACTCGACAAAATATATTTTACTGATATTATTTTTGTAGGGTTATTTGTAAAATAAATAATTATTATACCTAATTAATGACTCGAAATGACTTAAAAATTAAATTAAAATTTTGGAAAATTTAACAAAAATAATCGGGGCAACTTTTTACTTAAAAGTGGAAAAATGTGATTTTGTTTAGAAAAAAGCAGTATGCTTGTAGAATATAAAGTAAAAAACAATATTTTTTAAGAATGAAATGTTTGAATTAAAAATTTTGGAATTGGATATATGGGCATATATAACTTGATTTAAGAAGTATCAAATTTACAATTTTTAGATGAGAACTGTTCTTCAAAATTAAAAAACAACAACAAAAATAGGTACTCTAAAGCCCATTAATTATTAGGTTACTATTACCAAATTTTGAATTCTATATTGAAACGAATAACATCTGAATAAGTAAAAATTAGGAAAAAATATAAACATAATACCAATTTTCACTTTATTCACCTTAAGGAAAACATTGATTATGAAAAAAAGAAAATTATTCGAAAAAATGGGAAATATATATGTATATGGGAATAATATATCCTTATTTCGCGTGTATAAGCCGCGGGTGTCTTGAGCCAAATTTAAATTGGTGCCAATAAGTTCATTCTGTTGTATTTTGTATTGAATCCAAGCGAGTCCAAATTTTCTGCCCACTTTTATGAAACTCAAACGAATTTGGACCCTAACGAATCAAATACAACAATGAATGAACTCATTGGTGCCAATTTAAATTTGGCTCAAAACACTGGACCAATCATACACGCGAAATTCGGATAATTAGAAAATAAAAATCCAAATTAAAAAGTATGAAAATGTAAAAATCCGTATTCTTCTGGAACTGAAAAACAGTTTTCCCGTCTTCATTATGTCATTATTTATGGGGAAATGGAGAACTTTACTGGATTAGAAAAACCATTCTCCTTTTTTATCTTTTTTATGTCATTATTTGTGGTGGGACTTTCGCCAGAGCGCTGTTGGAAGGCGTTGTTTGCGAAGAAACCTTTTTTACTGGAGGAATTGGCGACGCTGGTGGAGACATGTTGATGCGCTTTTCCACGCCATTTACTACTCCATTGTTATTAGTGACAGTGCCGGTGCCGTTTGTGGCACCAGAGAACAATTCAATTAGACTATTGTTTGATTCTGACTGCCTAAATTCGCCACAATTCCCCTTTTCGGGGCCACATAAGCCAATCGACTCTGCGTGGTCTCCGCCTAGGCGTTTGTGAATATTTCGAAACGAATTTTCTTGAAGATCCTCGTCGCTGCCACTTTTTGATATCATTTCATCCGAGTGGACATCCTCATTTTCACCTCGCTTTTGCTCACCAACGAAAGGATTCTCATTGAGCTCAATGCTGTCATTTATTATGAGTTGGCGCCTTCTCGGCTGCACTTTAAGTACACGAACCGCAATTCGCTCGTCCTCCAGCTCGTCGTCCGTATGGGACATTCCCACGGCTTCGCTTCCGTAATATCGGTCGCCGAAATTGCCGAGACCCGGAATGATGTAGTATTGTTCGCTGATGAATGGATCAACGGCTGTGGTGACGAGTGTCACACGTGGAAACGCGTAGGCCAGCTGGTGAATGCCCGTTTCGGCCATTAACAACGAGAGCAAAATGATATTCTCTTCGCGAACATCGTGCTCCAATAGAATTCGAATTGCCATCATTGCGGCCGCTCCTATATATATAAACGAAGAGAGAATTCATTAAAATATCTAATAATTTAATGCATTGGGTTGGTGCATGGGTAATGGCCGTCTTTTTTTTAAATTAAAATTGCGCGTTAAAAAGAGCATTTAATGTTATTTGATAGAGAATTTTTCGCCCTACAAAATGGCGTATTTCATTTTTTTTTTGTTCCAGTTAATTTTTGTTTATTTTCAGTTTAATAAAATGGAGTGTCACAAGTCGACAGAAATGGGGCATTTTCGACAAGTTGGCTAATGCGGATTTCTTTTCCGATAGCCTCATTTTGTTAATAAAACCTAAACAACTTTATTTGACGGTTTGATTAAGACTTTCTGCCACGTGTTTCATATACCCGGAAGGTTCATTATTGTGTTTAAGAAGAGACCTACGCTGGATAGCCTGAAAATAGTGTCGAAAATGCCCCATTTCTGTCGACTTGTGACACTCCATTTTATTAAACTGAAAATAAACAAAAATTAACTGGAACAAAAAAAAATGAAATACGCCATTTTGTAGGGCGAAAAAATTCTCTAAATTAACTGGAACAAAAAAAAATGAAATACGCCAGTTTGTAATTCTCTAGCAAATAACATTAAATGTTCTTTTTAACGCGCAATTTTAATTTAAAAAAAAGACGGCCATTACCCATGCATCCACCCAATATGTTCTGGATTTTAGGCACATTAAAATTATACTCCAGGGGAGCGGTGGCCTTGGGTTTCACTTTGCTTGGGATGAAGTTCAGTTCCATCCCCCAACCCAGGTGTCCTCCATATTTGGAGAGAACAATGGGTACCACATTGCACAATGTGTGGGCGATACGGCAGCGATGCTGACCAGGCCTTGTATAAGCCGCATCAGCTCCATACCGCGTGTGCTCATGCCGGAGCAAGCCAGCCGAGATTTCGATGGACGGGATGGCTCTCATTCAAAACCCGCGAAATGATTAGCTCCAAGGTCATTTCCAACCGGGGGAGGGGATTGATCTGCGGGGCGTTCACACGTATCATCACGTTTCACGTAAAATTATACCCGTGGCCACAGTTGCGTCCATCAGAAACACCTTGTACTGTTTGATGTTTTTCGGAAGGCGCAAATAGTGTAACTCGGGCTCCTTGGTGAGACCATTCGTCTGAATGAGTATTTTGCCCATTTTACAGTCGCGAATCACGGATCTCAGCGACTTGGCCAGCGTATCGCCCGCACGCATAATGGAAACCCCGCAAATGTTCGAGCATTTCCGACAGCCATTATACCTATTTTAAAGAGGAGTCAGGCACAAATTTATCATCATAAAAAAGCTCGAAAAAATCGAGACCTCTGCCCGGTGGGCGTTTCGACTTCGACGTTTTCGTACGGTACGTAATTCAACGCCTCCTCGATCAGCAGGCACATAAGACGCTCGGCGTAGAAAATGAACGCGTCTCGCGACGTGTTCTTGTCCCGAATAATTGTGTGGATTCCGCGAATTTGCGCGGTCTCTCGAATAATGTGCAGGGATTTGGGTCGTTGAAAGGGCCCGTCGGCGCTGGCCAACTCCTGGCGCCATTGACTATTCTTCGAGGTATCATAGCCTTTAAAAAATCCTGTATACGTGCTGAGGCTATTATTTAAAAAAAAATTTGCTTTATACAGTCAAACCTCGATCTAATGACAGCCCTAGGGACCGAGCCTAGGCGTCATTCGATCGAGGGCGTCATTAGATCAAGGTTTTCGAAATTAGCTAGCACCACTGAGGAATTCCTGTCTCAATTTCTGTCGATCATTGCACTTTATTCGCCAAAAGACTAGGGAGGCAAAAACCCTGTAAAGCAATAAAATCGGGAAGCATAATTCTTAGAGCAGCAATTCTTCCTCATTCTCTTCCTCTTGGTGCTTGGCAAAGATCTCGGCGATGGTTGGCTGGCGCATTTCCTTCCGACGAAGCATTTGCCTCTCTTTGTCGATCTGATGATATTTTGGTGGCAAAATTTGAACATAATGCCAAGAAAGGATGAGCGAAAAGAAAATTTGAATTTAAAAAAGAAATTTCGTAAACCCAAGTGTCTCCATTACTAAACTTGAGATCAGACAATGCATTTTTACCTTGGGGGACCAAGGTAAAAAAGTAGCTAGCTGAGCGCAATGGGTGTCATTGGATCGAGGTTTGGATTCCTTACAACTGTCATTGAAAGAAGATTTTTACGTTAGGTTTTCGTCGGGACCGAGCCTAGGTGTCATTAGATCGAGGTTTGACTGTAAGTGGTTCAACCTCGGGCCGCTAGCTGGCCTTTAATTTGGCGTACGATAAGATCGATAGCGACGTTATTTTCGCCGCCGCGCGGTACAATAATGTCGGCCTCCTTCATGCCGGGCGCGATGAACGAGTCGAAGGAGGGCTTAACAAAGTTGCGATATTGCTCCAGCACGCCAACCACGTCACGAGCGCGCTCGTTGATGTCACGCTCGAGGCGGCGCGCCAAGCGAATGTCCGAGTCAGTGTCCACAAAAACCTGGTCAAAATTTTCAATTCTATTATTTTTTGGAATCGGTTTTTAAAGCGCCGGCCCACCTTCATGTCCATTAGGTCGGCAATGCACTTTTTGTGAAGCGACAAAATACCCTCGAAAATGAGCACGTCCGCGCCGTACATAAGCTTGCAATTCTTGTCGCGAGAATGCGTGGCAAAATCGTAGATGGGAACCTCGACGGACTTGCCGTCGCGCAGCCGGACCAGCGCCTCGTGAAGAAGCTCAAAATCGAACGCATCCGGATGATCGAAATTGTATTGTTGCCGTGACGCCAATTCATGTTGCTCCTCATTAAGTACCTAAAAAGAAAAAATTTCTACAATTTTGATTTAGAAATTAAATATAAATTTACTTTAAAGAATTTGTTCAATAAAAATCCGATAAAAATGCATCCTAATTTCGATAAAAATGCATTCTAATTGTACAAGACAAAAAAATTTAATGTAAAAAAATTTCAATTTTTAGTATCATATTATATTATCCTATTTCGCGTGTTTAAGGCCGGATGTTTTGAATCAAG
Source organism: Bradynema listronoti (assembly GCA_024678965.1). Classification (NCBI taxonomy): domain Eukaryota; kingdom Metazoa; phylum Nematoda; class Chromadorea; order Rhabditida; family Allantonematidae; genus Bradynema; species Bradynema listronoti. The sequence goes on from JANLNO010000013.1 coordinate 1,566,193, forward strand.
CCAATTGGAGTTCATTCTGTTCGTATTGGATCCAAGCGAGTCCAAATTTTGTGCCCACTTTTATGAAATCGAGACAAAGGCGGGCGCAAAATTTGGAACGCCAACGGATCCGCGTACGAACAGAATGAACTCCAATTGGCGCGAATTTAAATTTGGCTCAAAACATTTGCTGCCTTATCCACACGAAATTAGGGTAATTATCTCTATTTATTTCCTATACACGCGAAATTAGGGTAATTAAAAATATCGTTGAAAATTGGTTTTTTATACCTTATAAAAGGAATCCATCGAGAGTACGGTGACCCAAGGCATTTCCAGGCGTTCAATAATGTTTTGCGCCACGGTTGTCTTACCGGAAGCAGATCCTCCACAAATTCCAATTATATACGGCTTTTTCAGACGTTTTCCGGCGCAATCAAACCAGGGCGGACGCCCACGAGTATAAACTTTCTAAAGAACACAAAAATTTAAAATCAAATTGCAAAAATTAATTAAAATTCAATTTTAGCTTAGGTATTCTTAAAAAAAAACTCGAAATATTACCAAAACTTAATGTAAAACAAAAATATAAATTTGAATTAGTTTAACCCTCCCCTCTTCACAACGCTCTCGGATAGAAGCAGGAGAAAGGGAGGAGAGAGTAAGACGTAAATGTTTGCTCAATTTTTTTGGAATAGAGAGAGATTGATAAGATGGTTTGTAAAATTTTAAAGTTTTGTAAAATATCCTAATTTTGCGTGTATAAGGCCGGATGTTTTGCGCCAAATTTAAATTGGCGCCAATGAGTTCATTCTGTTCGTGTGCGGATACGTTGGGGTTCAAATTTTGTGCCCACTTTTATGAAACTAAAACGAAGACGGGCACAAAATTTGAACCCCAACGGACCCGATATAATAAAATGAGCTCATTGAATCCAATATAACAAAATGAGCTCAATTTAAATTTGGCTCAAAACATCCGGGCTTATACACGCGAAATTAGGGAAAGTGAAAAATTTAAAAAAAATACCATTGAAGTAGATCGACTCACATATACATCCGGATTCATTTTTCTTTCAAATTGCGAAAATAATATTGATAAGTAAAATATAAACTTTAATAAATAAATTTAAAGCAAAAGTTTTGGTTTGAAAAGAACACAAAAAACATAAAGTCCTTTATTGATGAGTTTAGAGGTTAACCACAAATGCCGAAAAAACTATTGCACAAAGCCTTCCCTAAAAATTAATGTATTAAAATTTTAAAATGATTGCTAAGTTTAAAAAAGAAATGACAAAAAATTTTTTTATTTTTTTATCTGGTTTAAAGAAAAATTCGGAGAAATTGCACGAAAAATATCAAATTGATCAATTTCAATAAAAAAAAAATTGTGGGAAAATTTGATTTGAGCTGATCTTTGCTAAATGATGAAAATTTTCGATCTTAATTGTGCCCATTTTCCTTAATAATTAAATACGTGTAACAGCTACATATATTTAAAAAATATATAAGAATATTAAAAATTAGAGTCAAAAAAAAGAAGTTAATGTAAATGTAAAATGACGATTGTTGACGGCATAAAATAAATGCAAAAAATACAAAAAAAATCATAAAAATCACATTAAAATTTCCGACAAGATTTAAAGAGATAAGAGAAAATTTTTATGATTGCACATGTATAAAATTGGTAAAAGAAATAAACAAAAAGAAAAAAAGATAAACACAAAACAAAACTTTTAAAAGTAATCTCAAATTGGTCAAAATTTTAAAGCCAAATATTAGAGTTCAGTCGAATAAAATGTTAAAAAAAATATTGTTCCAAGTCATTAAAAATCGATCACAATTACAAATATCAACAATTCAAACAATAATATTATTACATTTTGGCTGTAAATATGAACCAAGAAAATCGAATAAAATTTATTTATATAAATATTGATGAAGAATTTATTTGTAAACTTTTCAGAAATTTTCGCCAAAAAAGATGAAGACAAAACATTAAAGTTTTTCAATACATTGGGCGAAAAAAAAAGAAAATTCGATGAAAATTCGGTTTAAAAATAAAAAAGATAATAAAAAAATTTTAATTCAAAATTTAAATGACTGGAAAGTATTTTAAAATAAAGATAGCTTTAAAATAATTTAAGAATTTAAAAAAAAAACAAAATTTATTAACCACTTTACAGTGATTAAATCAATTGTAATATAATCTCAAAAACTCTAAAGAAAGGAAGAAAAATTGCAAAAAAAAAGAAAAAAAAGTTAAGAATAAGCTTTTATCCGGCTTAAAAATTAAAAAATTTAAATATGTGGAACAAAAATACAATATATAGTTTAATAAAAAAGAGTGCAGATTAACAATTATTATTTTATAAAACAACACGGAAAATTAAATAAAAAATAATTCAATTAGCAATAAACAACAACAAATTTGAACTCAAAAAGTTAAAAAATTATCGAAAACTATTGAGAAAATTTTTCTGAAAGCTCTAACATATAAAAACATTTTAGAAATAATAATTTTGTTTTAAAAATCAATCTCGAAAAGAAATCATTCGCAGCAAAAAAAAATATTTTTTGTACAAAAATCCAAAAAAAAACCAAAAAAAAAAAACCAAATCCAATTACAAGTACAATAAAAATCGATTCATTCAAAAATATTCAGTTCTAAAATTCGTATGCCGCGAAAAAATTAAAAAGAAAAAATTTTTTTGTCCACGTGGTAAAGACGTCTCCACCTTTCACCCTTTCCGTAAAAAAAAGGGAAATACAAATGAAGAAAACTTCGACTCGGCGCACTTTGGCCATTCGTCCGAAAATAAGCGCATTTTTAAATTTAATTTTAATAAGTAATATCGGGGGAACTTGAAATAGATTCTGATTAGAGCATGTGTACAAGGATTTGAGGTGGCTATCTGCTTGAGATAAGTAAACCATGAACGTTTAACTCAATATTATTATTTTATTTTTAGGATTTGCAAGGCATGTCGGAAGCGAGCGCCGCTAACCATGATCATGGCGATACTTCTATGGAACAAAATGAAATAGTAAAAAAAAAATCAATACCACAACATTCTGCTTTTATTTTAGGCTATTATACCAGTTTTTAGGAGTCCGAAAAGAGCTCTAATCAATCTGTAATCCACAAAAATTGTGGATATTGTGATGCAAATGCCGCAAAAATTCAGCAAATGGAAACTAATTTGAAAGTACCTAATTTCATTTTATTACATTAAAATATGCATTCAATTAGTGGGTTTAGGAGCAATTGACTGCGGCACAAGAGCTGGCGCTGCGCTACGAAAAGGAGCTCTCTAACGAGCGATCCTTTCGTAAGGACCTAGAGACAAAACTTACGGCCTTAAGTCTTGAAGCAGAGACAAAAATTGGAAAATGCATGGAGACGAACCACATTTTTGAGGAACGTCTTAAGTTGCTTAGCGAAAAGCAAGAGGCGAACATGCGCGATATGCAGGGCGAGCTACGCGCCTCCCGCACAAAGTGTAACTCGCTGGCTGGCGATCTGCAACAGCTCGATAGACGGTTAATATATTGTACACAAATAACATATCAGAAAATCGTGTAAATCTCTCCGTGACCAAATTTTTTTCTCTAATACTAAGAATTATTAAATTCCGATCATATTTATCATAGGTATCAAACTCTGCTGGGCATAAATCGCGAGAAAGCAAGCGAAATGCGCGAAAAATGCATTGAATTACCGCAAACAATGGACCAGCTTCAATTTTTGGCGCTACAATTACGCGAAGAACTTATTGAAACCCGCGCGGCTTACGAGCATACCACAAATGAGCTCCGCGACGAGTTGGCGGTCGCACGCGAACAGCTGCACGATGCTGAGCGTCTATTGGACGAAAGCGATGCTCGTGACTCCATTTTGGCTGGCGGTGGGGATATACACGAGTCGGCGGTGTGCTAAATTTTCAATTTTTAAAATAATTCCAACCCTTTTATATTTCGATTAAGATCTCCACCACGACGATGAGCTCAAACGACATTCGCTATCAGGCGATTATCGCCGAGCTGGAGCACAAGATTTTAGCGACGCAAAAGGAAAGAAAGACATGCGAGGCGGCTTTGGCCGAATCCCGTCGCCGTTGTTTGACCCTTCAAAACGAACTCGACACTAGCGAGGCCGTACAACGAGACTTTGTGAAGCTTTCCCAACAGCTGCAAATTCAATTGGAAAAATTGCGACAGACCGACAAGGAAGTATGCTATGCTTTTTTAAGCATTAGATTTCTCACTTTACCTATATAAATTATAGGTCCGCTGGCAATTCGAAGAGGATGTTTTGGCCTGTAACAATTGCGAAACCCAATTTCAAACAAAGCACGTCAAAACCGAGAAAAAACATTGTCGGCATTGTGGCAAGGTTTTTTGTGCAAATTGCCTGACCAGCTGCGTGCCATGCGGTCCCAACGGCCGCGAGGCCGCCGTTTGTGACGTCTGCTATACACTTCTAAATCGGTAGAGACTCGAATTTCACATTTTATTTTTTAATAGCTTTAAAAAAAACAAATTCTATCTTCATTCTTAATTTATTTTATAGAGAATCGATTCCGTTCTTTTCGAATAATAGTAACATCAACCTCAATCACAACAAATGATTCGATGATCTTTTTGAGACCGATTGTTAGAAAACTTTTTCTTAAAGCCTAAACCATGATGATGATAATAATTTTTTTCGGAATATTTTAACGCCACAAAGTGAAATATTTTTGAATTGAAAATATAGAAATTATATTATTTATATGTTTATATTTTTCCAGTTTGCATTTGTATATAGAGGCATAGTAATTTATATAATTTTATTACATATTGAGATATTATTTTTGAATAAAAAATAAAGAAATTTAAAAAAAAATCTACACATACTAGAAAAGGAAAGAAGAATTTGCTCAATTTAAAATTTTCACCATTGTTCGTTTAGAACCATTGCCTTAATTTTTATATAATACTGAAATTTTATTCTTTGATGAAATAAATTTTTGCCTTTTAGACTCACTTTTTAGAAATAAAAATTTCCCAAAAGGCCTAGGAATGATGTAAGTAAAGAAAAGGCTTTTAATAATAAAAACGAATAAAAGTGGCCTATTTTTATACACAAAAGTTCACAAATTACTAGCTGTTGAAGAGAATAAAAATCAAGAATATGTCTTTAAGAGTCCAATTCCAATGTGAAAATATGTTTCCATTTTTTTTATCTTTCGAAAAAACACAAAGAAAGGATGTATACTTGCTCTTTTTGGAAAAAAATTTTAATTAAACCGTCTAAAAATTGAAAAAAGTTCTCAAATTTTTTTAGATTATTAATTCTGGCTTCCACTCCTCACTTCAATATTTCTATTTGCGCACTTTTTCTTTCATTTCTCCTCAACTCATACATTTCTCTTTTTTATTCTCTTCACTCTTATTTTCCTCTGTCTTTGTATTCTCAGCTATAATTTATGCCAATTCTCTGTTCTCGAAAGTCGTCAAGAGTGAGTGTAAGACGCGTGCGGTTATAATTGATTTAAAAGTGGCTGGAAAGAAAAAAAGGCAATTTTTTATTCTTTTTTGTTGGCCACTTTTTGCATTTTTTTCTTTTTCTATTTCACTCCAAATAAACATCTACTTTTCCCCTAATGTCGATGTATTATTCTTCCCTTTTTTCTTTCTTTTAATATTATCTTTTTATGAGTGCCATTCTTCTACACATTCTTTACTTATTCACATATTTTCCAGTTCACATTCATTTTCGAAATTCGAAATTTTTGCCATTTTTTCCTTTCGTCATTTTTATTTTATGGAAAAAAATGTTTAAATAAAAGCCGAGAAAAGAAGAAAAACTGATAAACTGATAAAGAAAAGACCGAAACTTTTTTTTTCTTTTATTCATTCCATATGCCATGAGAATAAGAAAGAAAAAGAAAAATTTAACCAATTTCCATGGAAGTTTCATATATTTTCTTCATTTTTCTTTTAGTCAAAAATATATTTTACTAGATATTTTTTTTTGAAAAAAATTTTTTTTTTACAAAATTCGTACGAATCATTTTCCATATGTATTTTTACATTAATTTTACAATTTTTATTATAGAAAGTACATTATTGAAGAGTACGGATTTTCATATATTAAGTATTTTAAAAATACATTTTTTGAAACACACAAAAATATGTACATGCTTGTACATGTATCTTCATGCGAGCATGATTTTGTGCATTTGTCTGTATTATTATGTTATACATATGTAAAAATACATTCGTAAAGTTGTGTCGGCAATGTTTGTTTGACTATTTCTTGGATATAATAAAAGTTTTTGTGAAATGAGTCTATCTGAAAGGGCGTTTTCCTGCGAATATTATGATACAAAAATTATTTGTAATAACTCAATTTTTAGGGCAAAAATTTATGTTTATTGAGATATGTACCAAAATTGAAAAGTGCCGAATTTGCAATAAAAACGTACTTTCTGAAATTAATTTTTTCTAGCTTTTCTTAGGCCCAATTAATATTATCATAACAAAAAAGAATGATTTTGAAAAGCTTTAAAATTTTCCATATGTCGATGGGAGGTATCGAGGTACTCAAAAACTTTAGGGATCTAAAATTGGAAATTTGTATGTAACTCGGTTGATATGTCAGATACAAAAGTCGTTTTGGTACCGCCAAATAGCCCAGAAAAACCGCTTCTTATCCCCCCATAACTTCGAGCTGTCATAATAAACAGTAGCTGAAATAGAGGCAAAAACTTCCAAAATTGCAAAAATTAGGCGCTTCAAATTCAAGAAAGGCATTCATTTTTTTGCATGAATGTTAATCATAAGTTATAGATCATGATGGAAAATATCGCTTGGATGAATTGGATGTTGTAGTTTTTCATAATAAATGTCATTCTATATAAAAACGGAAAATACTTTCTTGCCGACCTAATATTTTATATATCTTATCCAATTTAGTTGACCAAAAAAAAATAAAATTACTTACTATTAATTAGCAAAAAAGGTATCGAATGGATTTGCTCAACGTACAAGAAAACGTGTCGAGACCGAATCTGTTTTCATCGATTTGGTCACTACAAGTTCAAATGCAGGTGTAATAAAATTATTGCTAAGATGTTTAAAATAATCACAAGTTTAGTAAAAAATATCTGGAAGGTTATTTTCAGTTTTTTAGACTTTCCCGGCTATTCGAAATTTTTTCGAGAACCATTTTTTAATGAAAATTAGTTTATAAGCAAAATTTTCTTAAATTTGGGTGCACTCGCCTGAAGAATAGGATTCATTTTGGTGAAAAACTATCTTATGAAAAAGTTGTACATATCTTTAATAATAATAAACATCAGAACGAGACGAATCCACTAATGCTCGACATGCCGGCACTATTCGGTGTATCTGCAAGCGGCTCACAACAATCATTACCCGATTGCGCACTAATTGGTGGCATAAGAGACTCGATGATTGCCGGCTGCTCGGGCGGAAACGCATCGATCCCGCTAATCGACGACCACAATAATATCCCGCCTCTAGGACCGGAACATTGTCTTCATCATCACCACAACTTGCATTATCATCATCATCAAAATCCACCGTGTGAGACATGTTACAACACGACAATTCCGACATTTCAAGTTCGCAGCGTGAAAAGCCTTTCAGGTCCAAATTTTCAAATTAAATAGTTGTTTGAATCGTCGAGTTTAAAATTTAGATCTCAAAAGTTTAATGAACTCTCCGTCGAGTGCCGTCCAACTGACACCACAATATTTAAACCTTTTAGACTCGCCTCTCAATGGTCGCGCAGTGGAGGATGAGAAAAAGGTTCGTATTTTCTTAAATTTATGTCTTAAATTACATTTTTGATTTTCATTAGTCAAACCTCGATCTAATGACACCTAGGCTCGGTCCCGACGAAAACCTAACGTAAAAATCTTCTTTCAATGACAGTTGTAAGGAATCCAAACCTCGATCCAATGACACCCATTGCGCTCAGCTAGCTACTTTTTTACCTTGGTCCCCCAAGGTAAAAATGCATTGTCTGATCTCAAGTTTAGTAATGGAGACACTTGGGTTTACGAAATTTCTTTTTTAAATTCAAATTTTCTTTTCGCTCATCCTTTCTTGGCATTATGTTCAAATTTTGCCACCAAAATATCATCAGATCGACAAAGAGAGGCAAATGCTTCGTCGGAAGGAAATGCGCCAGCCAACCATCGCCGAGATCTTTGCCAAGCACCAAGAGGAAGAGAATGAGGAAGAATTGCTGCTCTAAGAATTATGCTTCCCGATTTTATTGCTTTACAGGGTTTTTGCCTCCCTAGTCTTTTGGCGAATAAAGTGCAATGATCGACAGAAATTGAGACAGGAATTCCTCAGTGGTGCTAGCTAATTTCGAAAACCTTGATCTAATGACGCCCTCGATCGAATGACGCCTAGGCTCGGTCCCTAGGGCTGTCATTAGATCGAGGTTTGACTGTATGTTATCCTTTAAAGCAGTCCAGTTCTCAATCGTCTTTATAGATGGAAGAACCCATCGCCTCCACATCATTCGCCGCTAATCACATGTATCCGGTCAATTCCAATTACTGTGCGGCTGTGAATAACAAATCATCTTACAACGTAATAGGGGACGATAATAGCAATGCAATTAACACTAGCGTTACAATAACTGCGGATAATGAACCGGTGGGCAGCCAAGGCAATGACATCAGTCGCCAGCAACGTAACATAAATGTATGCGCCTGGCTGCAGAAGCTCAGCGTTAGCGAGGACCACGGCGCGAGAAATAACAACAGCAATTATAAAATTTGTACGCCGATGGATATGGACGTCCAACAGCCGTACCTGAATCAATAATTTTATTTGGCGCCCGTCCGCGTGATCAAGTTTTCCACATAATTTTTTTTGCTTTAATTTGTTAAGAAGAACACACCAAGAAAGTCCAATAAAAATGGTTAGTACTTTGCCGCGGGAAAATCAAAGAGGTGCCAATTCCATTCCTTATCAAAAAGAAAAACTACAGATTGATATAAATAAAAATTTGTTCAATAACAAAATTATAAACAAAGAATTCTTTTTTATAAACTTTTATTTATGAATAAAAAGTTGGAATTTTTTTTTTTTTTGAAATTAAAAACCCGCTTAACAACAAAATGAAAAATGACCAGAAAGTAGAATTGGTAACTTTGCATGACGAAAAAAAAATTATAATGTAGGATTTAAAGCCTCTTTCTAGTATTCAATTGGCCTCCAATTCTTCAAAAAATATTATAATGTAGGGTTTAAAGCCTCTTTCTAATATTCAATTGGCCTCCAATGCGTTGGCCGCGGACGCCATGTCGGCGAACAAATTCTGATAGTAAGAGCTGTTCCATTTGCGGACCAACTCCTGCCATTTTGGAATCACAATCGACGCCATCGGCAAATCCGCGAATCGATTCATTTCAATGTAGATATTTAGCAGGAATAGAGCCAAATTCTGGCAAAAAAAAGATTCTTATATTATCGAAACCCCCTCAAAAAAAAATTTTTTTTTTCTTAGGTTTTCTGGCACGAGGAATTCGAATTTAATGAAGTTTCTCGCTGATTTGGTTGTTTTTGTGCAGTTTTTGACATTTTCTTGTTACACGTCTAACTAATCTATTTTTAGTTTGCTAACGTACTAACATCAATTTTACACAACTAACACGTTGAGTGAGCAGTGAAGAAGAAGCAGGGCAAAGTGGTACTGCGCGAGATTTCACGGAGTCTTATTTGGCGGAGCACATGTGGAGGACGCGCTTGGAAGGCCGTGATCCTTTCATCGTCATTTCTCACTGATTTTGTTGTTTTTGTGCAGTTTTTGACACTTTCTAAGCGATCCTTTCACCTTTCACCGTCATTTTGCAAGACATGGCCGAATTTTGGCCCGCCTAATCGTCAATTATTTATCGTTGTTATGTTAACTACCCGTTAGAGATTGCGTTATAAAATTACATGCCTCGAAAGTGCACAAAATCAGTGAGAAACATTATCAATTTCGAATTTCTCGTGCCAGAAAACCCAAAAAAGTCATTAAAATTTTTTTTTTGGGAGATCCCACAGAAGAACCAAAGAGAGAAAAGTTGGAAAAATATTTTAACAAAAAAGTTTAATAAAAATTGTATATTATAGAAGAGAAGAGCTGGACTACAATTTACTCAGTCCCAGAAAATTTTTTTTGATTTTTTATATTTTCTTATCGTACTCTGTGATTTTCAATGATGCCGCCGAATCCGAATAAGTTAATCATTTTTTAGAAAACATAGTTTACTGTAAAACGAGTTTACTGTAGACCAAATTTTGGAAAATAACATTTTTTTTTCGCCGTCACAACTTTTGGTGGGTCCTAGCGGCTTAGGGTTTAAAAATTTTTGCATACTTCCTATATAATTCTTGATCAGCCTTTCAGGGGCTATCGAATTGCATGACGTCTTTTGATAAAAAATGTTTCACTCAAGAAAAAAAATTGGATATTAAGTGGTCTAGTACGGTATTACATGTAAAAATGAATATCGTATTCGAATTAGAAACCCGTAAATAGAGAAAATTTTCAAAATTTTTAGCATGAATGAGAAGGGTGATGACCCCAAAAAAAGTCAGTGACCTCAAAAAAGAATATAAAATAATTTCAGAAAATATAGACAAATATTTACCGTGAAAATGTAGGGCTCAATCATGTCGATAATCTCCTCCGACGAAAGCTCTTGATGTTGAGTTTGTGTCAAGACGCATTGGATCTACAAAAATTTCAATGCTAATGATGACAATAGTGAAAAAATTTTATATTCAAAATATTTCGTTGTAACGTAATTATCCGCCGCCTCTTTTCGGGTGTTTAAAAATTGTTTTTGTTCGATGTCCATACTTTATATGTTGTTGAATAGCTCTTGTTATGGACCTATATTCCATTTCGCGTTTCCATATTGGATCGCGAGATATTCGACGTGGAATATGGAATAATCGGAAAATAGTAAGAGCGATTTTACGGGAGCGATTTGCACAATGTTATAAATTGCTGCCCGGAGAAACTCAACGAAATGTTTGGTGGTTATGAAATCTTGAAAAGTATTGATGATGATGAATCACGTCACATTTCATTCACTACGCGAGCACTTCCTTCATTATTTTTCCGCTCAAAATGCCTGAAAAAATGTTCGTAAAATCGCTTATTTATTCGATATTCCACGTCGAATATCTCGCGATCCAATATGGAAACGCGAAATGAAATATAGGTCCATAACAAGAGCTATTCAACAACATATAAAGTATGGACATCGAACAAAAACAATTTTTAAACACCCGAAAAGAGGCGGCGGATAATTACAATAAAATACCCTATAATGACAATTCCAGAAAATGTTCCATTCGGCGTGGAGCAAATTGAAGAAAGCTCGAAAAATGTCGGCATGCATAAAACAAAGTGAAATGCGCTGAAAATATTTTAGAAATATCAAAATTATGAAGAACTTTTATTTGGCTGCTTATTATTTTAATTTTTTGAAAAAAAAACAAATTGTCATATAATATATTCCAACTAATTTGTTGATGCCCAAAAAATCCTACACATTCTGCCGGTTGGTCACTGTTTCGTCTCTCCTTGAACTTCATTGTCGATGTGTGATATTGCCGACCGCCAAGAACCATAATCCTATAACCATCGTATTTTTCCAAGTCGACATTATTACTGCACATCTAAAAAATAAAATCTAATTACAATTATTCATCATTTTTTCCTAAATAAAGATAAAAATTAAAAACAAGTACTCTAATTTCTTATGGATAAGGCCGGGTCAATTTTGAGCCAAATTTAAATTGGCGCCAATTGGAGTTCATTCTGTTCGTACGCGGATCCGTTGGCGTTCCAAATTTTGCGCCCGCCTTTGTCTCGATTTCATAAAAGTGTGCACAAAATTTGGATTCGCATACGAACAGAATGAACTCCAATTGGCGCCAATTCAAAACATGAGCAAAAGAGTGGGCGAAATTCCTTTGCATTTGGACAAATTTTTTATTTTTTTTCATTTTCTTCCCTTCTCTTCACCCCCTCTTCTCATTTTTTACACTTTTACTTTCTTATCCTTCATTGTGGGCGTACTCCAACGAAGAATAAGAAGATGCTTTGCCGGTTGGTGGATGCCTGTCCCCGAAGATCGCCGTTTTTTTTCCCCGCCTTCGTTTCAGTTTTATAAAGGCCGTTTTTTTCCCCGCCTTTGTTTCGTTTTCATAAAAAGTGGGCACAAAATTTGGACCCCCAACAGATCCGCATACGAACAGAATGAACTCCAATTGGCGCCAATTCAAATTTGTCTCAAAACACCCGCGGCCTTATACACGCACGAAACTGGGGTACTTCGCAAATGCGATTAGTAGGTTGTCGAATACTATAAAGCCGAGAACAGTTGCGAACAGCCACACGAATTTCGGCGCTAAATTGACAAAGGTTCGCTAAAGTCTCCGCCATCAACGCGTTCAGCTCACGAGTTCGCCGAAAATTCACCAAATACGAGTGGGTGGCTAAAAATTATTTTTAAAGACTAAATCAATTTTGGCCGAAATCAAAGAGGAAGAGAATCAAATCGAAAAAGTTTTCGGATCAAAATAATTTTATTGAACCTAAGCGAAATTGGAATATAATAAAAAATATTAATTTTTTTTTTCTTTCTTACGATTTTCATCGGCGAATCGCTGCTCGGCGCCCAAGTCAAAAACACGAATTGCGTTAAAGTAGACAAAATCCAAGAACTGTTCAAAAAGTTGCGTCCTCTCCCACATGAGACAAATCTAAACAAAGTATAGGAATGAAGACCAAGTCAAAATTCGAAAATTCTTCGAACCGTCGAATTTAGGCTGAATATTTTATAATGGAATGCGAGTTTTTACAAAAGACTTTTCAACCCGCTTTAACGATACAGAAACAATTTTAATAGTTATGAACAACTTTAAAGGACGCATGCCCTTCAATATGCATTTTCTGACAACATTTTTTGACGCCAAAATGGCGGAAATTTAAAAATATTTATGAAAAATTTTTTTTGCTATTTTTCCTGTTTTTTATTTTCATCATCATTTGGTTCTTCGTTCAAGTCTATGTTGCGAAACTCTCCGAAAACCTCAATGGTGTCATCAACAATGTGCTTGATCGAGTTTTTCCAAATATACTGGACTAAATCATATAAAATATAAAAAAATAAAAAACAGGAAAAATAGCAAAAAAAAAATTTTTCATAAATATTTTTAAATTTCCGCCATTTTGGCGTCAAAAAATGTTGTCAGAAAATGCATATTGAAGGACATGCGTCCTTCAACCCGCTTTAATGATACAGTTAATACAGTCAAACCCGTCTAATTGGGCACTTTTTCGCGGTCCTAAAAGGTGCCCAATTAGACACCTTTGACTGCATTATTATATAAAAGTTTTCTTTTCCATTACATCCAAAAATACACAAACGTTTCATTATATACACAGCCAAATTAAGAAAACCTTTCGTGAGTGCGCGGTGAGTCGACGCCGACAAGTCTCACAAGTAATATAGCCGTTAAACAGCCGCAGCGGATCGCAGCGTGCCACCCGACAAGCTTTAAATATTCCGCTATGCCGCTTAAAATGCTGAAGCGCTCGGCGTCGCTTCTCGTGTTTCGTCTTGCCGCACTAGAAGATAATAAACAATGAACATATGTAAGAGAATTTCTTTCAAAGCATTAGTATTGTCGCGAACAGCGCGAAGGGAACATGAAAACAATTCGGAAAGTCAACAAAATATTTATGTCCCGACACGATTTACCTCAATTTAAATTTGCTATTGTAGCCTTTAGTCGAAAATATTTTGGTGTGCTTTTTTTGTTACGTTTTCGCCTACGTTTCTCTCGCTCGCTTATTTTTAAAAAAAAGAAAGTCTGCTTAAAAAACTTTGGTTTCTCCATCTATTCTTTTATCGCGGCCAAGTTTCAGGCCAATTTTATCATTTGTTGTTGAGTTTTTGATTCTTTCGCGTTAAATAAATTGTTATTATTTAACAAGGCGACACAAACGAGTGATAAAACCTCAAAATTAATTGTTGAGAATCGCTTTTGATTAAGACCGATTGCGAAAACCCCAGGCGATTCACAACAAGTATTTTCCAATTAGAAAGGTTTGACTGTATATATTTTGTTTAGATTTTCTTTAAAATGCCTCTTTTGTGTTGACAAAATCTTGTAGATGGCTCTGCAGTGAACCAGACGCGAATTGCTCGTCTCCGGAATCCTGGAAAAATGCTAATTCAATAAATATTTTAAAATTTTAAAGCTTATAACAAAAAATAATTGTGGCCGAATTAAATGAAAAATTACTAACCTTCTCATCGGGAAAAATCGCAATATTGCTACAAGAAGACGTTGAAAACATATTTATTAATAAATCTAGGAAAGGTAATTGTAATTATAATAAAAGCTAATAAGCTATTTGCTTTAGATTCAAATTCGTATAGCGTAAAAATTGTAATAAAAAATATTTGAAAATTCGTAAAATAAAATTCAAATTTAAATAGTAAAAATAAAAACAAATTTTTTATTCATATTTCTAGCTTACATAAACAATATTGACTTGCCTATAGAGAGGAAATCTAGAAAATGGGAAATAAACTCAGAAAAAAATCATTTCCGGAGTCTAGTTATCGCAAATTTAAAATAACTTCCTATCATCTTCTTCTCACAAAAAACAAAGTAAAAAGTCTATATAGAGTCGAAGGATTGGAATTTTTTCTTAAATTTTTAGAAGGTATTCTTATTGTCGGGCGGGTGAGCGGCGGCCTCTTTGCGAATTTTCGGCGAAACATAGTTGGCGGGAACGAGATAGCCGAAGGCGTTGCGGCGGCCAATGCACTCACCGGCTACAAACCAACAAAGAACCTCAAAAGCCACGCCCGCGTAGACGAGGAACTCCTATAAAAAATATTGCTTGATAAATTCTCGTAATAATCTGACCTAAAATGCAAAAAGATTAATAAAAAAATTTAATTGTTTTAGAATAATTTTGAAAATATTTTTTAATGTTTATTATAGAAACCTATCCAGAATTAAGACTGCATTTTTAATAAGATTTAATAAGAAGCTTATTTAATTAATAAGAAACTGTTTTACCCTGAGCGTATAATTTTTATAAGCTCCACTCTCAATGACCTTTGCGATTGCGTTAAAGTCGTTTCTAATAGCAGGCCATTCCTTGGAGGTTGGTGGTGCCAATTCCCGTTGAGCAATCAACTTCCACATTTTCAGGCGTCGAGGAAATTGAGACTTTTGATATCGATAAATTGGACCAAAAGTAACGGCCAATTTCTCGAAAAAATTCAATTTGGCAGCCATTTCCTAAAATATCAAATTGATCGTTAAAAATATCTAAACTAGGTATCTAAAATAAAGACCCAAAAATTCCAAAATACTTCGTAAAAATCCAAAAATCTCAATTGTTCGTAAAGACCCGAGAATTCTTTGTAAAAACCAAAAATTTTATAAGATATGACTCTTCTAATTAAAGACTACGACGATTCAATGCAATGTGGAAATTGAATCCTCAAAATTTTGAATTTAATGAATTTTTTATTTTAGAAAATAATTTTTTTCATTCATAATAATCGTTTCAAAAAAATTGTTTTTTAAATTTTTTTTAAATGGTCTTTATGTAGAAAATTCGGTGGAAAAATTGGCTGAAAATTTTAGTTGGTAAACATTTTTGGGGAACGAATATGATTTTTTTTACTAAGAAAATAATTGATTAATATATTATTGAGTTAAGTAAACTTAAAGAAAATATTTTAATTTTTAAAATGAAATTTACAAAACAAAAACATAAGTAGCAATATCTCTAAATTTTTTCTATTAGTATCATAGCATCATATTATGTATTTTATTTAAAATATCAATATTTAATCAACTCAATTTTGTAAATTTCAAAGAAGCCTTTTTTACCATTAATAATCATTTTCTCGGAAATTTTCTAACGCTTCGCTGCTCAAAAAAAAATTGTTTTTAGATTTTCTTGTCTTTTTCTTGTCGAAATTACCTGCATACGAATCAAAATGATATTAATTTTGGAGCGAAAATTTAAGGATGGTAAATAAATTTTAAATCGAAATTTTCTCAGTCGGATTCTGGTTTTTCGGCCAAATTTCTTAATTCAATCTTGAAAATTTTTTTTAATAATTTGAAAAAAACTTCGAGAAAAAAATAATCAGAAAGGTTAAAAAGAAAATTTTCTTAGTCATATTCATAGTAATTAATTTTTTTCTTGCCAATGTGGAGGATTTTAGTAAATTGTAGATTTTATTTTTTTCTAGACTCTTTGTCCAAAATTTGAAAAGAGATTTGCGGCCCGACGCCGAAAATTTTTAGTCACGTTTGGAGCTCTGTATCGTTGCTAAAGGAGCCCATTTTGAAACCGGCTAAATATGTGATAGCCATAATTGTTGTTTATTGTATTCATTATCAATTTTTTGTTTTTGTTGAAAAATAAAATTTCTATGCTAATTTATTTGGAGGTTATTTTTTTGGGGCACCTTGTATTAAATAAATATTTTTCGTACCTGGATATAAAAATTTTCATCCATTTTCGAATTAAATTACAACCAAAACTTTTAGGCTTGCTTTATCTTTTTTAAATTTTTTACAACCATTTAGTATAATACGAGGCTAATTGAGCAGACCAAATAAAGTTATACTAAATAAAATTACGTGTCTGTATGGACACCCTTGAAAAAAAATATAAAAAATTCAGATTGAAATTTTTCTTTCTCCCCAATCCTTTTAATAGAAATAAGAATAGGTTTTGTGCAGTAATGTCCAAATTTTCTTTCTCTGAATGGATTTTCCTCCATTCCTCCACCAATTTTTACTCCCATTTTTCTATTAAATTTCCAATTTTCCCCTGGAGTAAATTCGCTAAAAAAAAATTAGCAAAAAAGTGGACAAATAAATTTTTTGTCTCTTGAAAACTTTTTCCTTTTTTAATACGTGAAATTTTGTGTGAAATATTCACTTCATAAATGTAGTGAGGAGAATGAAATGGACAAAGAATTTTGTAGTTTAAATCAAGGATAAAGGAAAAGAAAAGAAGAGAAAAATGAACGAGGAAAGAAAAAAATTGGAACGAGGATAAGAGATTTATGGAACGAAGAGATTTATCGCGGAGAGAGAATCCTTTTAAAGAGCTTTAAAAAGCGACTATTACGTAATGTGAATAAATCGCTCAATTAGAAAGCTTCAGAGCCATAGCACCAAAGTGCAAATGCTTTTCCAAATTATGCAAATAAATTTATCGATGAGGATTTTTTAAAATGTTTTAATTTCTGGTTGATTTTATAAAAAAATAATAATTTTATAACTCCGATTTCAGACATTTAACCTTCAATCACATATTTTATATCCGATAATAAATATTAGGTACATATTTAAAAAAATAAAATTCATTATCTTTAATTATTTTAAGACCAATAAAATTAGCCTTTGACCCCAGTTGGCTTTTGAGCTGGGCTGTGTTTTGAAAAAATTAAATTTCCTCTCAATTTTTTTAAATGAAAACTGTTCTTTTACCATTTTTACCACCAAAATTTTTCGCAAAAATTTTACAACACTTTTTTCTCCTTTTTTAAAGGCATTTTTTCATGCATTTAAAAAAAAATTTTTCTTTATTTTTTTATATTTCGAAAATTTGAATAAAGTTAAAAATTAGCTTACCTACTTTTTAGGAACTCTAACTCGATTGTAACCATATCGACTTTATTCTCATCCCATAGGATTTAAATTTTTTTTTAGAATTTTTGGCTGTATCAAATAGCATATGAATTTCGAAAAGTTGTACCTCAGATGGGTCAGAATTATGCATAATAGACAAAATTCTAATTTTTCATCTTATCCAAATTTTGGACAACACTATCAAGCAAAGATTTTACACGAATTTAGCTATTTTGATTACGGTCAAAGTCAAACCAATTTTGCATACGCTTTTCAAGTGTTTCTATAAAATGGATCGATAATTGAAAAATGGAAGAAAAATAAAAAGTTGGAGAAAAAATTAATAAAATCAAAGTAACTTAGTTTGTCTATGTAAGTAATATGTACCTATAATACTCTAAGTTCGGTAAATAAGACGCGACCGTTCGAAGAATTTTTGAATTTTGACTAACCTTTCATTCTGTTATTCTGTATCAGTTAAGCATAAAATTGTTAAAACAGGCTCAAGGTGTAGTTTAAACATTTCGGGCTTCGCTTATAATATGCTTATAATATATGAAGGCCAAGTCAAAATTCAAAAATTCTACAAACGGCCTTGTCTTATTTATCCGAACTTAGGGTAATTTTTTCAACTTATAGTTTATATTATATTATAGTAAATATCCAAATTTCAAAAACATTTAAAGATGAGAAAAATATAGATATTTTAAATTTTTCTTGTTCTTTTTTATGTTTTTTTTTGTATGATTAACCACACCTGATTAAAAATTTACTTTATTTTTATGGTATGCAAAAGAAGAGAAGAATTTTTAATTTTAACTCAACTTAATCAAAGTACTTTCTTTTACGTCATCTTTTTTTTTCGTCTTACATTTTTATTTAAATATTCTATTTTGTTTTTTTAATCACGGAAAATTTTTGGGAATTATCGAGGTAGTTTTTTTAGTTATTATTTATTTGTGATGATTAATTCATGTGATATGTTTATATTAGGTTGTCAGAAAGTTTTGATACACTTCAATAATTTTATAAAAACTTAAATTTTCTACAACAACAATGGATCGTTTTCATCAATATATTCGCTATTCTTTTGCTCCATTCTTCGCCAACGAGGGCGCAACAACAGGATTCCGTGTCGGTAAAAGGCGCGCGACTTCTGGGCGAAAAAGTCCGCCAGGACCCGTTCGACTTCGTGAAGTAGCGTCCGCGCAGGAATTGCTCCAGAGACCTGAACAAGTGATAATCCGATGGCGCGATGTCTGGGCTATATGGCGGGTGCTTGAGCAGTGCCCATTTATCAATGATTGAACGTGCCTTGTCCTTTCGATGTGTATTGCCAGAACGAAATTTCGCGAACCAGCAGCGACATGTGATACAAGTAGTCCTGTCCAATGTAGCGCAAATGTTCCGGGCTGCCACGGCTGAATTGCGCCCCTACTTGAACTCGGGAAACATAAGCATGCGGATTTTTTGACATAATGAGCTTCCTTCGAAAACCTATAACTTTACAATAAATTAAATTAAACCGAACTTTTATATACCAAAATGTTTGCAAGAAAACAAACTTTCAAACCATATATTCATCATACATAAAAAAATTTTATTGACGTATAAACAAAAGTATATCAAAACTTTCTGACCAACCTAATACTTATACTGTTTGTTTCGAACAAAATGGTTTGTCCCAAGCCAACATATTAACTTTATAAATCAACTAGATGCTATTATCAATATTGATATCAATGCATAGTATTTAAATTAGGTAATAGTATTTTTTCCACTTTTCTCTAATTTTTCTTCACGTTTAACACATTTTTTAAAATTTTTGTTTTCTCTTCCCATTTCTGTGTTAATAAATCAAAAAATATTCTAAGTCCTCATTTCGTGCAATCAGCAAAAATTAATTTTTTTGTTGGATTTTTACCTAAATGTTGTTTTTCAAACTAGAAAAAATCTAAATCTTTTTTAATTAATTCATTAAAAATATTTTTTTATGTTCTTAAACACTTTTTGATATATGCACTTATAAATTTATTTTTACTTTCAGAGGAAAATTTTTTCGTTAATTTTTATTAATAATATTTTTGCAATTTTTCGAATATTTTCAAATTTAAAAATGAGGTAAGTCTTTTTTAATTTTATATAAATATAAATTAAGATATTAATTTTTTAAAATTAAATTAAAGAGACTAAGAGAATGTTGCTACACATTTAATCATGAAAAATCTGTCAGTGTGAGCAAAACATTTTTTCAAATAGTTTCTTTTCATTTTTATTCATGTTAAACAGAGTTGCGTAATCCACTTAACGTGCTATACGTAACATAAGTAAATCAAGTAAAATTTTTAGAGATAAAAGTTAAATTAGTGCTTGGCTCTTAAATAATTTCAGATTTTTTAAGTTAAATTTTTAAAATATTGAATTAAAATCACAATGTCGATGCCATTAAATGAGTTTTTTAAAGAGTCAAATTGAAGTGTTAGTTGAAATATATATGTAATAATATAACAAAAATCTCGTCTAACAAATTTTTTATTCTATCAATTTTTTGCGAAATAAACCGTTAAAAATTAAAAAAATGAAAATTTTTTTCGCAAATTTTTATCGTTATATTTTTGCAGAAAAATGGAAATGCGCCATTTTTTTGCATCTTTAAAGTTCGAAAATTCCTTCGCTTTTGCGTTTGGTCGGTGTAAATATTAAAGAAAAAAATTAATTAGTGGTAGAAGGATGAATTTTTCAATAAAAATGACAAGTAAAAATTTATTTAAAAAATGGATTCAGATGAAATTCTTTGTTTATATGCATGTGCCCAAACTTATGTTTATGATGCGACATTTCAAAAAATGTTCAAATTTTGGGTTGGTCTTTATTCTAGCACTATGCTTCAAAATTCGAATACTTAATTAAGATTTAGAGAATATTTTCTATGTAAAATATAAAATAAAATCAATATATGATATAAGATATAACCCTCCGTATCCCTCTTATTAAAGAATAAATTTTAAACTAAGAATTTTATTGTTAAAAATTTATTGTGATTGAACTAAAAATCAAAATTAAATTTCCAATTTGAAATTAATTAACCCAAATTTTTCGAAAAAAAGGAAATGCGAGAATAGAAATTACGTAATTCAAAGTTGGAAAAATTGAAGGAATTTTCTTTTTCGTTTTCATATTTTTTCTAAAATCACCTAATTGAGAATAAGAAATAATGGATTGAATGAAAGCAAAGTGAACGAACTTATGATCTTAAAATTTTCGAAAATTTGAAGAAAATTTAAAGTGTCAAAAGGTCAAAACGATTTGGAAATGAAATGAACCGAGAGAAAGAGTGAAAAAAAGGGGATGTCAAAGTGAATTAAAAATTCAACTGGATAAATTTCCTTTTATCCGTTTACCCTATGTCCAAATTTATGAAAAAAACAAAATAAACTTATTGTAAACACAAAATAAAGCCTAAATAAACCTATGAAAAGTTGAGTTAATTGTCGATTGTCGAAAAAAAGCGTGAGGATCAAAATAATTTCCCGAAAACACCTTATTCGTCCGTGAAAAGCGAATTTATCGAAACTTCGAAAATGAACAGAATTAAATTTAAAATTTTTTAAAAAAAGTCTTGACGTGAAAAAAAGGATTTAACAAATGTCAAAATTTGAAATTTGTTTGAAGGGCCGAAGTTTGAGTGCCATTAACTAACAAACAAAATCGGAATTTTAATAATTTTTAATCAGATTTTTAGGCAAGCCAACGAAATCTTCGTATTTTTTTCCGCTCTTGTTTTTCCGGTACTTCGATGTGGAGAGGCTGCTATCCTCATGGGCACAAATTTGCTGCCGCTTAAAGTCGAAAAGAAAAAATTCATTCCCGACGAAAATGCCTTCAATCCCGATGAAAACGTTCTCAAACTTGAGAAAAATTGGGTGCGGTATAGCTTTATTTAAGAAAAGAATAATTAATCGATTAGATACTCTTCAAGTTTTCTATCAAATGCATTTCTTAGAAAAACAAATTCATCATTTCGAAAAAAAAATTTCATGGAAAATTAAATAAATTTATGGAGAAGTTTTTTTCCCCATTCCTATCGTATGACGTGACCAACTTTTGTGACCGTATTTTTCTTCTTTAAAAGCGTAAATTTCTTTGGCCTATAAACGGAACAGGTTTTCTCATTTCCAAATTTTGACATGAGTTTTTGAAAAGCAAAAAAAGTAAATCCATCGATTGAAAAATGAGACTGATGATGAGTAATTGCGTTATTTTAAAGCAGGGTTGCCAGATGTCCTTTTTAAAAAGATTTGTTCTTTTTTGAGGGGGTCTGTTCTTCTTTATTTTTTGTTCTTTTTTTATATTTTTTGTTTTTTTTTGTTCTTTTTTCCATGAAGAATGGCTCTCTTAGACACAGGATCAGGAGTTCCGAGAAGTATTAATTGTTGAGAGAATAAAGAATCTGAGCCGAAAAGTTAACGAAATAGACCAATTCAGATATTTTTAGAAAAATCTTTTTTGTTGTTGGAAATTATCAATAAAATATTTTTTTCGTGCCCAGCGTTCTTTTTTATTTTATTTTCATCTGGCAACTCTGGTTTAAAGGAATTTTCAGTTTTGAAAATAAACATTCATAAAAAGGGAAAATAAACATTTTGGAAATGAATGCCGAGCAATCCGATCGGTTTCTGTTAAGCAAAATGAAATAATTTCGAGAGTTTTAAAACCAAAACTAATTTTAGAGTCACTTTCGTCGCAAATACCAACATCATCGTCACTATTGGCGCGAGCCATTGATGACACTAGTAGTCCACCAAGATTCTTCATCTACGGATAATGCCACAACATTAATGCCTATCGACACTAATGGACATTCACCAATTTTTCATCACAAACGTCGTCATCACCGTCACAGCCATAGCCGAACGGAACACAACGAGAAAATATATCACAGCGGTGCGATAAAACGTCGACGGGACCTCGATGGCGGAGGAGAGTCGACACGTTCACTCAATAGCGGAGGCGGTGGAAAGCGTGGAACCAAACAGCTCATGCTCATAAAACCCTATTGGCCGTGGTAGAAATTATTTTCCATTTCATCTCTCTTTTAAACGACTATTCCGCACGCTCAACTCATATAAAACGACCTGTAAATTCCGAATCAACATATGACTAAGCTCATAAAAAAGAACTTTGATAAGCCAAGTAGGCGGGAAGCGGCTGAAAGCGGAATGAGCTGGTCGGATGTAGTGGGAATCGAGTCAAATAATAATGCTACCAACACAACAATTGTTCGAGCGATAAGTGTGCGAAGCCGGGATCGAGGAAAGAAATTTTTCATTTCATGGCAAACTGACTGAACCAGCATCAAATTTAGGCAAATAAATAAAATCTCTTCCTATAAAATATGACCATTTTGAAATCGTTTCTGGCTTTAATTCTTCTCAAATTTGGCTTTAAGTAACTTATATATTTTTATTTTCAAATATTATAAAAAATATTTTTACCCAATGAGTTTTATTTCATTATGCGCCTCAAAAAAAAATATGCATATTCTTTTACATTTTATGCTTTAGAATCACATTATTTGTAAGTAATTCTTTTTTTTTTTAAATATAAAACCAATAAATTTTATACATATTTGTAAGAAATGTAATAATAACAATAACAATAATTGTGAACACGTTTTGAAACGTTTTCTCGAAGCTGAAAAAAAAAGGAAATGTCAGCGCTTTAAGCTGAACGTTTCGCCGCAGCCTGATTAATCTGCATGACACGTGTGCGAAAATTGCGCAGCGAAATTGGCGACGCGAACATCGTTTCGGCCAGACGCGGCTCGCTTCCGGGCAAACTCATTGCAACGGCCCTGGAAAACAACTTTTTTATACTATCATATCTTATATAAAGGATCGAAATTTTCAATTTACTTAGTCATGTCCGGAAACAGCCGCGCATAATTGAAGAGAATTTCCGCGATTGTCGCGAGAAACGTTGTGCATAATTCGCTTTGTGTGCCGAGAAAAGCCACCGAAATAACCGGAGTACTAATGGCTTCTAGTGCGCGGCGAATCGCGGCCACATCCGACGCCGACGCATTTTTAATGATGATTTGAAGAAGGCGAAAGCTTTCCTGCATCAGTGTGAGATCTCGACTTTGTTGAATAATCTGCGGGAAATATAATTATCAGGAAAAAAATAGAACTCTCTACTGAAAAAAAAACGTTACCTGAACGGCGCTAAAAGCCATTGACTGGAGTGTGATTTCGATATGGTGTTCGCTATCACCGGGAAATTTCGCCACCTGCTCCATGCTGTGCCAGCACTTCTTCAGAACGTAATTGTCCAGATTGAGGAATTGTTCACTTCGCTCCGCTGACACGCTATTCAACGAGGAAACATGCCTGAAATCAAAACAAACGAAATTTTATAAAATAATGAGCCTTTTAGGTGGGCCTTCCGGCCGTCCTTCAAGCGTCTTTGTATGGTGTGACACAGAAGTTTAAAGGCATCGAATTTTTGGGCATAACTTTTCAATGAAATGACTTATCGATTTGAAATTTTACTCATAAATGTAGAATTTAATGTTAAATCGTGTAGTATAACTCGTTTTGAGATAGTATTAAAAATAAAAAATTATACTACACGATTTAACATTAAATTCTACATTTATGAGAAAAATTTCAAATCGATAAGTCATTCCATTGAAAAGTTATGCCTAAAAATTCGGTGCTTTTATACTTCTGTGTCACACCATATATTCCGAATTGAATCGCATCGCAACTCGAAAAGAGTTGATAAAATTCAAAATTATGATCAAAAGTAATCGCCATAATCAAAATCAGCACTTTTTGTAAATCTTAGTGCGGAAATTTCGCGAATGATTTTGTTGTGTATGTGAAAAAGTGACTTCCGTGGCAGGACTTAAACCTGCGACCAACGCTTAACCGGAGCACTGCTTTATCGACTGAGCTACACGGACATTGATTACACACTTGGAATTTCTTCTTATAACTCCGTCACAACATCTCCCCGTTCAAGATGTTAATAGATGCAACCACGAAGATGTGCAAGGTCACAGGACTAGCGCACTTCATAAAATAATTCTCAGGACTAGATCCCCGGACCAGCTTAGCACCAATGGCAATACATTGAAATAGAAGCATTTTACGCATTGCGCGATCAACAGCCGGGTGGTTTTTTCGGGAATTCAAGATCGGGAATTCATGATTTTTCGGGAATTCAAGATCCGAACTTATGCTTGGTTCAACATTACGCGCGGCCTAAGGGAAGCTGACCACTAACTTCCCGGCCAAATACCGGCTTCGTGCCGCGCTACCCAGCGGCACGGAGTTCGAGATGATGACGCTTGACGCGCCATCTTATCCTGATCGCCAAATTGTTGTGTATGTGAAAAAGGTGAGTTCCGTGGCAGGACTTGAACCCGCGACCAACGCTTAACCGGAGCGCTGCTCTACCTACTGAGCTACACGGACCTTGATCACATACTTAGAATTTCTTCTTATAACTCCGTCACAACATCTCCCCGTTCAAGATGTTAATAGATGCAACCACAAAGATGTGCAAGGTCACAGGACTAGATCCACTTGACCAGCACAGTACCAATGGCTACACATTGAAATACAAGCATTTTCACGCATAATAGAATTGCGCGACCAACTGCCGGAGTGGTTTTTGGAATTCAAAATCTGGACTTATGCTTGACTCATCATTACGCGCGGCCTAAGGGAAGCTGACCACTAACTTCCCGGCCAAATACCGGCTTACGGCGCTACCCAGCGGCACGGAGTTCGAGATGATGACGCTTGACGCGCCATCTCATCCTGATCGCCAAATTGTTGTGTATGTGAAAAAGGTGAGTTCCGTGGCAGGACTTGAACCTGCGACCAACGCTTAACCGGAGCGCTGCTCCACCGACTGAGCTACACGGACCTTGATCACATGCTTAGAATTTTCTTCTTATAACTCCGTCATAACAGATTTGATGCATTTTTAAAACAGAATCCGGAGTGATCTTGCACAGGGTTCCAAAAATGGGTCGAATCAAAAAATCTGATGAGGCGCGCCGCATCGAATCGGGTCGAAAACCGCGCGGAATGCAAAAAATGAGTTGATTCGAGTGAGAATGAATGAATAAAAGGTCGTACACAAACAAACATTGAAACTGAATTATTATTCGATTCCTTTCATTGTATCCAAATTTTTGAAACGAAAAAATGTGATTCAATGTAGACACATAAAAGTACACAAACCAATCGGAAAGTCGTGTAAATAATTTTGTGAGTAGCGATGGATCGGCCGACCGAAAAGTCTAAAAATAATATCAAATATGTATACGGATTTTATTCGCAATGCCAACAATTACAATCGAACACATTTAACGCACTTCATAAAATAATTCTCACTCATACAAACGACGCGACAAATTATCCTGGATTCGAATAAATAAGCCACGGTCGTTCTCTTTTATATTGTCGGCTTAGGGGGCGTGTTTCGACGAGGACGTTCGTTAAATTTTATGCTTAACCGACAAAAAATAACGGAATGAGCCATTGACAAGTCAAGATTCAAAAATTCGTCGAACGGCCGCGGCTTGCACACCGGGATTTAGGGCATAATAAAAATAAAATTTAAAAAACTTAACAAAAATAGCATTTTAGCCAATTCCACAGCCGGTGCTGAAAAGGAAAATAGGAAAGTGTCCAAATACTTTAAATATGTATCGAGAAACGATTCTGCAAAGGTGTGCAATGAAATGAGGCTGGCGCGAAGCACGTCGCATACCAAAAACCATATAATTATTATACGTTTTCTTATAGAAGAGCCAATGTAAAAAGAAAAAAAACAACCTTAGTGACTAGCTCTTGCGAAGAAAAAGCGCGCGAATCGCTAAAAATAATCTCGAAAAATGGAAGACATTGCTCCATAATGAGGCGAACCGGCGAGGCCACCGACGAGCTTTCCGACATACTATTTGTAAGATTATCTTCGATTTTTTCCTCCAACAAGTTACCTTAAATCGTCACAAAAAGGCTATGAATTAGTTAATTAAAATTAAAATTAAACAAAAGAAAAAAACCTTGGGTATTCTTAATCTCGAGGGTCTCAATAAGCCTTGCCAAAACACCTAATTCGAAAAGAATTTTTCTCTCGCTTTCCGCTGGCGAAAGCGTACAATTTATGCCTATCATCTCTTTCAGTGAGATCAATCGCGGCATAAGAAAATGATCAAGACTGTTCTATAAAAAAAAAAAAAACTCAAACATTAAAAGTGTTTTTTACGCGCCATCGGTTTGGGTTTGAGGCGAAATTATGGTAAATAAACTTCTTTTTTTTTAAAAAAAACCCGCGTACCAGAATGAAAGAACTCTCTTTCATCGAGAGTGCGGTTCCCATGCATCGAATTGCGCGGAGTCTCAGCTCGTCCGCACGCGTTTCCGCGCCAAACAACGCATAACAATCCTGAATAATCGTCTCGAGTAGAGGCTAAAAAAATTCGATTGAATGAAGCTAATATTTTCCCGATAAGCATTTTGAAAAAAAAAACACCTGTAAAATGGGCTCACGATTCTCGAGGAATGTGGTTAGCGTTTCGATGGCGAACGGACTGACAGGCTCGATTCGCATAAAATCGAGAATGATTTTCACAATGGAAGTCAAGGAATCCTTCAAAAAAAAAAAAAATTTGCTATTAAATCAGGGTTGCCAGATGAAAATAAAATAAAAAAGAACGCTGGGCACGAAAAAATATTTTATTGATAATTTTCAACAACAAAAAAGATTTTTCTAAAAATATCTGAATTGATCTATTTCGTTAACTTTTCGGGTTAGATTCTTTTCTCTCAACAATTAATACTTCTCGGAACTCCTGATCCTGTGTCTAAGAGAGCCATTCTTCATGGAAAAAAAGAACAAAAAATGGAAAAAAAGAACAGACCCCCTCAAAAAAAAAAACAAATCTTTTTAAAAAGGACATCTGGCAACCCTGTACTAAACATTATATATTATATATATATATATATATATATATATATATATATATATATATATATATATATATATATATATATATATATATATATATATATATATATATATATATATATATATATATATATATATATATATATATATATATATATATATATATATATATATATATATATATATATATATATATATATATATATATATATATATATATATATATATATATATATATATATATATATATATATATATATATATATATATATATATATATATATATATATATATATATATATATATATATATATATATATATATATATATATATATATATATATATATATATATATATATATATATATATATATATATATATATATATATATATATATATATATATATATATATATATATATATATATATATATATATATATATATATATATATATATATATATATATATATATATATATATGAAATTTTAGCGAGAAAATGTCTGTTTTATGAATTAAATGAACGGGATGAATTGGCTAGAAATATATTGACTAGGGATAAGTTGTCTTTTAGAATAAAATTCTATGGGCTAAAATGATTTTGAAAATTATTGACCTGTTATTATTTAATTTCGAGCGACAAAATTTCATATGGCAACCCTGTATTAAAGAAAAGCATTTATATGAATTTTTTTTAGTTTTTTTTC
Organism: Bradynema listronoti; assembly: GCA_024678965.1. Taxonomy (NCBI): domain Eukaryota; kingdom Metazoa; phylum Nematoda; class Chromadorea; order Rhabditida; family Allantonematidae; genus Bradynema; species Bradynema listronoti. The sequence continues at coordinate 1,594,592 of JANLNO010000013.1, forward strand.
CCGTACTAGAGCAATTAAATCGCCAAATGTCTTCCGATTAAAATTTTCGAATAAAATTAAATTAGTCCCACTAAAATATCCACAAAATAAAAACAAACACAAACCCCGCCGGATGCCATCAAATGATGTTCGATCCGCGCGAGGAACTCCATTAATGTCTTGCCGAATCGGACCAACTGTTCGGGCGAAACCTTCGACCATCGCGTGACCGCGCTACACCTCAACAGCAACGAGACCACCGGCCTCACGTGTTCCTTCTTTAGGAAATAGGATCCCTCGATAAAATAGAAGAGAACAGCTTCGGATCTGAAAAAATTTCATATTTCTAGTCGCGTAAAAAATTAATTTTGGTCAGTGTTGTTGTTAAGTTTACAATTACATTCAATTCGTTCAGTCTCTAATGATTAATCATATGAAATTTTGTCGCTCAAAATCTACAATTCGTAAATCAAATCGACTCAATCAATCGCATTTATTATTTGCAATTCTGAAATCAATTCAAAATAATTTTTTTACGATTCGCAAATCAATTTGAAATCAATCGGTTCAATCGATTACAATTGGTTTGTGAATTGTAATTAGTACATATTTATATGTTTACAATTTACTAATGACTCGTAAAGGAGAGCAGTGGCCTAGTGGTTGTGCGTTGGGTTTCACTTTGCCAGAGGAACGAAGTTCAGTTCCACCCCCTCCTCTCCCCAACCCAATGCCTTCCATATTTGGAGAGGACAATGGGTATCACATTGCACAATGTGTGGGCGATACGGCAGCGATGCTGACCAGGCCTTGCATAAGCCGCATCAGCTTCATATCGCATGTGCTCATGCCTAGCAAGCCAGCCGAGATTTCGATGGACGGGATGGCTCTCATTCAAAACCCGCGAAATAATTACTTCCAAGGTCATTTCCAACCGGGGGAGGATTGATCCGTGGGGCGTTCACGTATCACGTGTTATGTAATGACTCGTAATCGTAAACATTCTCTCAGAAATTTCAGAATCGTAAATAACACGGATTTCAGTTCAATTTAAAGTACAATTTACCTGTCGATATCTTGAACGTTTAAGTAGTTGTCCAGCGCAGTTCCGAGTAGATTAAGCGTTTCCAGTGGCGCGACCTCAATGGCATTCTTTGACACGTCGCTACGCGTCAGGCGATAGGAGTGAAAACGCTCAAGCTAAAAGATTATAGAAACTTTAATAATAAAAATAAAAACGGCCAAAAATGAATAAATTATTGCCAAAAGCGAGACTACAAAGCCAATTGGCTTCATTGAATAAAGTAAAAATTTAAAAATAAAAATACCTGAAACTTGTCACATTTGCGAATGGCGGAGGGCGAGACGGCAATTTTGTCGATGGCCGATTGAAGAATTTCGAGAAAAAAATGCGTTGTCGCGTCGCGTAACGTCGCGCGACACGTCTCTCGTCGCGGTGAGGCCGTCGAGCTGGCGTCGAATACGGAAAGCTCCTCGCTTAATGAGCTCCAAAACATTTCGGGCAGATCGGAAACGCATTCGTCGACCGGATAAGTGCCTTTCAGCGTGGAAATTTGCGCGAAGAAAGCGCATAGCGAGCTTAAACAAAACTCGAAAGTTTTTCGAGTCAGAAAAGCGGGGATGATTTTAGAAGCGAAATTAATCCCACCAAAGTTCGGGTAATCAAGCCGGGGTCGTTCGAAGAATTTTTGAATTTTAACTAGGCCTTTTCATTCTTCCATTTTGTTATAAACAAAGTTGAGCTCAAAATTTTTAAACCACAATTTGTGGAAATGATTAAATTTTGTGCTGCTTAACAAAATAACAAAAATCGAGTCAATATTTAAAAAATTCTTCGAACGGCCGCGGCTTTTATTCCCCCAAACTTTGGGTGAATAATGAAATATAGTGGGTTTGGGTACTTACTTGTAAATTTCAAGAGTATAGCTTTCGTTTCCCTCCACAGCATCGATCACACTACCGACAATTTGTCGCAGAAAAGTCTGGGAAAAATCCGTGATAGCACAAATCAATGGGATCACGTCGCCCATTTCGTCCTCAATCTCCACATCCAAATTAACCATTGAGGAATCAATTTCCTTCGTCACAATCTTAGACAATAAAAAAAATAATATATAATTTTTTTTTTGCTTTTTTCAAACGATTGTATCCTATAATAAGACCGGTAGTCGAATTTAAATTGGCGCCAATTGAAGTTCATTCTGTTCGTATGCGAATCCGTTGGCGTTCAAATTTTGAGCCCGCCTTTGTATCGGTTTCATAAAATTGGGCACAAAATTTGAACTCGCTTGGATCCGATACGAACAGAATGAACTCCAATTGGCGCCAATTTAAATTTGGCTCAAAACCCCGATAGACGCGATATTATAGAGATAGTTTTTGATTTTTTTTTCTGACAATTTATGACTTAAATTAAAGACCTAACATTTCTCTACAAAATCATTTTTAAAACATGTCAAAAGCTTTATTTTTCTCGCTGAGAAATGAGCTTTAAGAGTGCGTTCAATTCGATTCGAGACAGTCAATGTTTATTTTCATTCCTGTAATTTTATAGGAATCGAATCAAATTACGGAACGCAATCTCGCCGAACACATTCAACGCTTTGACGAAATATTCGTGTTTCCGACAAGTTTGTCATCTCAGCGAGGACGTTGAGGTTAGTTTTATAATTGCCTTTACCAACTCTAATTGGACGGATCCGTTGGCGTTCAAATTTTGTGTCTACTTTTATGAAATTGAAACGAAAGACGGGCACAAAATTTGGAACCCAACGGATCCGCATACGAACAGAATGAACTCGTTGGCGCCAATTTAAATTTGACTCAAAACACCTGCGGTCTTATCCACACACGAAATTAGGGTGAATCTCTTCTTTTTGTCAGCTTGCTCCTCGTCCTCCTCGTCGGAGTTCGTTACGCTGTATTGGATCCAAGCAAGTCCAAATTTTGTGCTCGCCTTCGTTTCAGTTTCATAAAAGTGGGCACAAAAAAATTTGAACTCGCTTAAATCCAATACGAACAGAATGAACTCATTGGCGCCAATTTAAGTTTGGCTCAGAATTGACCCGGATTTATCCACAAGAAGTTAAGGTAACGAATTATTTAGTTTCGGCTCATCATAATATAATATATTGAATTTTATGTAATTTTAAAAAAAATTCTGAAATTTACTCACTCGAGCCGCGCAATTGACAATAAACTGTGTAAATTGGATAATTAGCTTGGGCATAAGACGAAGCTCCTCGTTAGCTTTCAGTGTGCTCAAGATTCTCGTTAGCGTCATTCTGAAAAAATTTGAGATGTGCAAATTATTTAAACACACATTATTATTTTTTTGGTATATCCCTATCCATTTTTCCATTTATTCCTTCGCCCCCCTCCCCTCACCAAATCAAAACAATACTATTATCACAATTTTTATATCACAATTTTTTTTGTCAGAAAAAAATCCAAAAAAATATTATAAGCAATAGAAGGGCTCTATCATTGAGAAGTCAAAATACCTCTGCTAAAAATCACAATTTTTTTTTGTCAGAACAATTAATCCTTGGAATAAAATATCGGAAGAAATAATTCTCGGTAATAATTCGGACCTATTTTCTAAAATAATTAATGGACAAACAGGTATTGTGGGTACACCAACGTAGTCATAATACAGCAATTTAAAAATAACAATGATAATAAAGTCAATAAAACCCTTGGTTTAATTGTTGACAAACAGAAAAGAAAGAAAAATATAATTATTCGATTTCCTCGCCATAAGCCTGGCTTCTGGGAATTTCCGCTTTCACGAGCTTTCACAAGTTCGAATTATTACTGAGAATTATTAAAAATATTAAAACCCTTGGTTTAATTATTTACAAACAGGAAAAAAAAGAAAAACACAATTATTCGAAAATCATTAGGATAATTCCTCGTCATAAGCCTGGCTTCTGGGAATCCCCGCTTTCACGAGTCGTTTAGAAAATAGGTTCGAATTATTACCGAGAATTATTTCTTCCGATATTTTATTCCAAGGATTAATTGTTCTGACAAAAAAATTGTGATTTTTAGCAGAGATATTTTGATTTTTCAATGATAGAAAAAGAAATAATTCTCGGTAATAATTCGAACCTATTTTCTAAACGACTCGTGAAAGCGGGAATTCCCAGAAGCCAGGCTTATGACGAGGAAGTGATTTTCGAATAATTGTATTTTTCTTTCTTTTCTGTTTGTAAACAATTAAACCAAGGGTTTTATTGACTTTATTATCATTTTAATTGACACTATTATCATTATTATCATTGTTATTATTAAATTGCTGTATTATGACTACCCACAATACCTGTTTGTCCAATAAATTATTATTATTAAAAAACAAACTTGTTTGTAGCAGTAGCAATATTATCGAAAATCAAATTAAAAACGATAAGAAAGTCGGAAATTTTGACGCCGGGCAATTTTAACCACAACTCAACGCACTCAATGGCAGCACTCCTCAATGAAGACGACGAATTCGAGTCGGCCAAAACACAGTTGGCCATTTGGGCAATGTCCTAAAAAATCTCAAATACTAAATTATGTATTTATGTTCAAAATATTTCGTTGTAACATAATTATCCGCGACCTTTTCGAATGCTTAAAAAATTAGTTTAATTTTATTCGATGTTCTTATGGTACTTGGCGGTCGGCAATATGAAACCGAGACAAAGGCGGGGAAAATCCACCAACCGGCAAAGCATCTTCTTATTCTTCGTTGGAGTACGCCCACAATGAAGGATAAGAAAGTGAAAGTGTAAAAAATGAGAAGAGGGGGTGAAGAGAAGGGAAGAAAATGAAAAAAAATAAAAAATTTGTCCAAATGCAAAGGAATTTCGCTCACTTCGCGTTTCCATATTGGATCGCGAGATATTCGACGCGGAATATCGAATAAATAAGCGATTTTACGAACATTTTTTCAGGCATTTTGAGCGGAAAAATAATGAAGGAAGTGCTCGCGTAGTGAATGAAATGTGACGTGATTCATCATCATCAATACTTTTCAAGATTTCATAACCACCAAACATTTCGTTGAGTTTCTCCGGGCAGCAATTTATAACATTGTGCAAATCGCTCCCGTAAAATCGCTCTTACTATTTTCCGATTATTCCATATTCCACGTCGAATATCTCGCGATCCAATATGGAAACGCGAAATGGAATATAGGTCCATAACAAGAGCTATTCAACAACATATAAAGTATGGACATCGAACAAAAACAATTTTTAAACACCCGAAAAGAGGCGGCGGATAATTACGTTACAACGAAATATTTTGAATATAAAATTTTTTCACTATTGTCATCATTAGCATTGAAATTTTTGTAGATCCAATGCGTCTTGACACAAACTCAACATCAAGAGCTTTCGTCGGAGGAGATTATCGACATGATTGAGCCCTACATTTTCACGGTAAATATTTGTCTATATTTTCTGAAATTATTTTATACGCTTTTTTGAGGTCACTGACTTTTTTTGGGCTCACCACCAATAATAGACAAAGAAAAAACTTGCAGGCGAAATTCGAAGTAGTTCTGTTCTGAGTACGTTTCTTTGTTTCAACGACGTAGAAATTCTCGGAAATTCGGCAGCCACTTCCGTTAGAACCCTAAAAATCGACAACCGAACGTATAGATTTTGAGAATTTTTTTAAAACAAGAAGATCACCTAACTAACAGTTCGCGTTGATCGCCCCAAACACTTGTTAAATCGACAAACGGATTCGGCCAAATGTCGGGTAGACTTTTGAGAAGCAAAACGGCTAATCCGGAAGTAAGAATGTTGAAAAGTGCGGGCGATACGCTGGCCAAGTCGCTGAGATCCGTGATTCGCGACTGTAAAATGGGCAAAATACTCATTCAGACGAATGGTCTCACCAAGGAGCCCGAGTTACACTATTTGCGCCTTCCGAAAAACATCAAACAGTACAAGGTGTTTCTGATGGACGCAACTGTGGCCACGGGTATAATTTTACGTGAAACGTGATGATACGTGTGAACGCCCCGCAGATCAATCCCCTCCCCCGGTTGGAAATGACCTTGGAGCTAATCATTTCGCGGGTTTTGAATGAGAGCCATCCCGTCCATCGAAATCTCGGCTGGTTTGCTAGGCATGAGCACATGCGATATGAAGCTGATGCGGCTTATACAAGGCCTGGTCAGCATCGCCACGTATCACCCAAACTGTGCAATGTGGTACCCATTGTCCTCTCCAAATATGAAAGATAATCTAGGTGGACTCGGGATGGGGGGGGGCGAACGGAAACCCAACGCACAATCAATAGGCCATTGCTGCGCTGAAAAGCCCCAAGATTGATGTCTAATCATATTTCACGGATTTGAATAAGGGCCATCCAGTCACCAAAATATCGGCGGGTTTGTTTGACGCAAGCATGAAGGTGATGCGGCTTATACAGGGCCTGGTCAGCATCGCTGCCGTATCACCCACACATTGTGCAATGTGATACCCATTGTCCTCTCCAAATATGAAAGACACCTGGGTTGGGGGGAGGGGGTGGAACTGAACTTCATCCCAAGCAAAGTGAAACCCAACGCACAACCACTAGGCCACCGCTCCCTTGTTTGAAATAAATTCGAACTTTTCCAGTTTCTCGAAACAAAAAATAATAAAATAAATAAAATGAAATTTTTTTAGAAAATTTTAATTAAAAAAGTCTTTACACTAAGTTTTTCCACGTAAAAGCGTCGAACATTATTGGTCTAAAAAATTCGACAAATTATTAAAAATAAGCTAAAAATCGGTATTGTTGATTGAATATTATTAAAATAAACACATACATTATCAGCATTCTCCGAGATTAAATCAAACTTCTTGTTGAGCACATCGGATAAACCTTTTGCGCCATAAAATTGAACAACTTCTGAGAAGCGAGAATCCACTAACGAAAGAGCAATTTGCCACCAATTTTTCTCTAAAAATAAGTTTAAAAAATAAAAATAATAAAAAACGGCATCGATTAAACCTTCTTGCAAATTATTTAAAGCCAAGGACACTTGTTTACGTCGATTCTCATCACTTGTATTATAAAAATCATCAATATAAAAGGCAATTTCGTCTATATTCATAGTTGTAAAGAATTTCTGAAAAATATAGAAATTAAGATATAAAAAATAATATAAAAAATATTGCAAAATTTGTCAATTTTATTGTCATAAATAATATATTTTAAAGTCTGTTACTAGGTAATTAAAATTAGGAAATAATTAATTCGAAACTAAATATTTCATAATAAAACATTTTGGCTAAATCGGCGAATATGGGACTATGGGATTTTGTGTACATATCACATTTCATTAAAATCCTCGCGATTCGTGGAGTCCGAATATGCATTTATTTTTTTTCGAAACCTCTTACAGAATCTTTTATGACCCTTTGTATGATATAGTGCTTCTATGTAAAAAGCGGTAAAAATCCCTGCTTTCATTTCGTTTTGCAAATTTTGTCATTTTCCGCGTCAAAAAGTTCGGATTGTTTTGTTATGTTCTGTGACAAAAAATTTTTTTGATAAGCTTCATTCTTGACGTTTAACAACTTTGGACTATGTTGAATATTCTACACCTACATCAAATTTGTCAAGATCTTCATAGTCTTTTAATTCATCAGTACTGGCCGGTGGAATTTTCCGTCATTAAAACGCGCATTTAAATTTTTAAGTCATTTTTGACTTTTAAGTCAAAAATGCTGTTTCAATTACTAATTATTTTTATTTAAACATCTTTTCGAAACTTTAAATGCGCGTTTTAATGACTCTCGAGTGAAATCCTATTAAAAAAACACCAATTTTATGCATATCCGCCAAATATCCCAACATTTTATATCCGAAAGTTTTTTTTACTCACGAGCTCGAGAATCTCTACTGTATTGGAGATTCTCGACAGTACACCTTAGAGCATTACTTTTTCAGTAAAAAAAATATTTTTGGAATTTTTATTTTAAAAAATGTTAAAAGAGCGCTAATTTAAATTCACATCTTTTGGCCAGTGCGAATAATATTGCGACTGTAGTAAAAAATTATAATCCCTCTAGTTTCCTCTTTCCGGTTTTTTTTTATAAAATCATTCATAATGGCATATTATTGTAATTTAAGGGCGTCAAAATTGTCGCGCGTCAAATTTCATCATTAATTCCAACATGTTGCGGCTGTCATCACCAGCGTAGATACCTGCGATTATCTGATGATAAATCGAATTTGTTTCCAAAGGAGATGGTAAACTTGGTGTAGTTTCAACCCTTGTTGCCCAGTAGGTATAAGAAAATGCCTTCAGCAAAGTTGTTGCTCGTGTTGAGCCGTCGAATTCGCTCTTGTATTCTTCTCTTGTATTACTTCTTCTAAGTTGGCGTCTCTTCACGGAACGATTCGTCTTGCGTCGGTTGGTGACTTTTCGAACATGCGGCACACTCAGTTGTTTGAAGACTACTTTGAGGAAGTTGGCCTAGTCGACGGGGCCACTATTGAGCCACTTACCCATTATTGATTAAGACCCACAGCGAGTGAAATCGGAAATTTGCGCCTTTTGATTTTTTTAGTAGTTTACGCTCTTTTGCATTTATGGCGCAATGAGTAAAACGTTTAACATTGACACTTTTTCGATGACAAGGCAAATTCAAATCCGTTATGAGTCAATATATTTTTTGCATGTCAAAATTTCGTTTTACATAATGTTTTTATGTGAATTTTGGAACATGCTAAAAATATGTAAAAAAATTGCCAAAAAAAATAAACTGATAATTAAAGAACTACAAATACTTAATTGACAGATTTTTTTTAATAATTATAATTTACAATTTGAAAAAAAGTTTCCATTTGTCGGACTTGAAGTTGACGCGCTGTGGACTTGCGAAATAATATAAAAATGATAAAATATAACTATTTTTGTAAAATCAACTTTTAATTTCGGATTCGTTGATTGCGATTTTTGACCGTAAAATTGAATAATGACTAGTTTTATATCTTAATGTAATATATTCAATTTATATTTTATTGGAAAAAAATCATTCTTAAATATTTTTAAAATTCGAAGCGATTTTTTATTGATAAGTAATAAAAGGTAGTATATTTTAAAATATTTTATTATTATACAATAATTCAATAACATTTGGAAACAAATAAACAATCTAATTTAAGAAATAAAAAATTATAATCGAAGAGAAAAAGTTAAAAAATTATTGCGTAAATATAATTGAAAAAAAACTTGCTAACAACAAATTTGGGGTGGAAATAAAAGTGGGATGCTACGCCTAAAGTTTAAAAAATTTTTCGTGGAGATTTTGCACAAAGAAACAAGATTTTCACAAATAAAATAATTATAAAAATACAGCTCAATTAATTTTAATTAACTTATTCATTAATTAGTAATTAAAAAAGGTCACTTAAAATTAAGGCGCATTAATAAATATACCTATTTATTTACAAATTTTATGATTGAAAAAATATAGCGTACTGTATCAATTAAGGAGAGATGTGTTAAGGCCAAATTGTTAAATTTAATTAAGTAAATTTAGGAAGTAATTAATTAAGTATGATAAAATTAAGTAGGATAATGCCAGAGAATTGACTACTGTATAAAAATGTGAGAATTAGTAAAAAATCAGTCATCTTTTATTAAAAAATCAACAGTAAACACTAAAAATATAAAATATATTCGTAACTCACTTACAGTAAAGAAAAGTTACTTTTTTAAATTTTAATCGAAATTATAATAGGTGAGTGAATACGATAAGTGAGAAACTTGCAAGACGTGTTTGGTTATAAGGCAAAATTTCATTTGTTAATTTTCAAAATTAATTATAATACTGTAAGTCTCTTTGTATTATTATGACAATTATAGGAAATTGTTTTATGAGAATATTTATTTATAGTAAGCCGAAAAAGTAAAAAGAAAAGTGTAAAGCATAAATTTTTAAAACCCGTTTACAAGCTTCCCATTTGGTTACGGTATTTCTCATTCGTGTGAGTAAAAAGTAGCATAAATGAACACAAAACTATAAAAAAATATCATAGCCATATTTTAATTTTTTCGCTATAGTCAAAGCTATTAGCCGGGAAATACTGTAGCTTCTTTAATATTATGCTTGTTTTAAAAAAAAATTAGTAAAATTACAGTAAAAATGCAATTTTGAAAAAAAAATGAAAACGGTATCAACAATCTATTTTGAAAATTAAAAAAAAATACGATAATGTTAAATTTTTAATAATCAATAAAATTTCCAGCTACCGTACAATCACAATAATTCATATTCTCTAGAGATTGTCACGTTTGCCATACGGATGCTCGCGAGACTGACCTACGAAACGACGAGCGCCACGCGAAGGCCCTAAAGCCAAAAAATACAAGTAAGTATACGGTAGTCAAGTTAGTTTTGTGGATTATTTCCGTAACATTTACGTTCACTATCACGAGTGTCGCGTTAGAAAATTATCGTACTCAAAGTAAAAATTAGTCTATTAATATAAGTTTTTTATAGTATTTTCGCAAATTCTCTGAGTATTCTCATTTTTGTTAATCACAAAAAAAAATTAATTTTTTTTTATTGTAATTCAAATTATATTAATTAAATTATTAACTTTAGCATATACGATAAATTTAGTTTAGTGCACAAAAATGAAAATTTGTGGTATTTTTTCATTCGAAAATGCATTTTGAGGTTAATCCGAAACACGGTAATTGAGAAAAAATAAAAATGAATAGAGAAATTTTCGATATAAATAAAGAAAAAAAAGCTAAAAAAAAATATTGAGCCATTTGAAAGAGTGGAATGACTAGAAATTACAAATCACAAATCAATTCAGCGAGATCAATAGTTAAAGGAAATTTGTTACCCTAGGTTCCGACGTATAAGCCGCGGCCGTTCGGCGAATTTTTGAATATTCACTCGGCCTCCATTCTGTTATTTTGTGTCTGTTAAGCATAAAATTTAATGAGCACCTTCATCGAAACGGACCCCCAAGCCGGTAGTGTAAAAATTTTGAGCTCAACTTGGTTTATAACTGAACAAAGGCGCCTAGTTGAAATTCAAAAATTCTTCGAACGGCCGCCGCTCACATACCAGAACTTTGGATAGTTACTAAATATCTTCAAAAAAAAAAAAAAAGAAATTGAAAAATTTTCATCTAAAAACACTGAATCAAATTACCGTTTGAATTTGAACCGTTTGAGGTTGGAGGCGTCGATACGCCGCCAGCCTGATAAGTGGCGGTTGCGCCGAATGTCGGCGCGCCAGCCGCCGCCGCGGCCGCCGAATACGCGGCAGCGGCGGCGGCCATCGCCGCCATCGGATCCGCGGATTGTGTGCCGCCCGCGCCGGCGAACACGGGCGTCGTCTGCGCACCGGGAGCGCCCGCCACCGCGCTACTCTGAATTAGCGAGGCCAATTGTTGTTGTTGTTGCTGTTGTTGAAGTTGTTGTTGAAATTGAACCATTTGCATCGCGGCCGTAGTAGGATCACATTGGGTAGAGCTAAATTGCGTGTTAAATGAGTTGTTTGAGGCGTAAAATTTTCAAAAGCAGCACAAAAGCGGCAAAATATTGATTTTTTTTAAAGTTGTGGCACAAAAGATGTAGTGGAAACTAGTGGAAACCGGTTTTTCGACATTTTTAGCTATTGTTTTTCGATTTCCGAAAAATGGCCAAAATTTCGGAATTAAAAAAAATTATTTTTCCTTAAAGAAAGCCGTCGCTTAAAGGGAGCAATGAATTGTGAAAAAAAATGTAAGGATGATCTTTAGGTTTTCTCGCAATTGTATGTTTTAAAAGCGGGGCAGTGGCCTCTAAAATATTAGATCTCGAGACATTGGATCTCGAGTCTTTGGGCAGTGGTTTGCCAAGGAGACGGTTTCGCCCCCCTCCCCCCAACCCAGGTGTCTTTCATATTTGGAGAGGACAATGGGTATCACATTGCACAATGTGTGGGCGATACGGCAGCGATGCTGACCAGGCCCTGTATAAGCCGCATCAGCTTCATATCGCATGTGCTCATGCCTAGCAAACCAGCCGAGATTTCGATGGACGGGATGGCTCTCATCCAAAACCCGCCAAATGATTACTTCAAAGGTCATTTCCAACCGGGGGAGGATTGATCTGCGGGGCGTTCACCACGTATCATCACGTACCTTTCCGAAAATTTCCCCAGTCTATGGGCGATTTTTTCCCGATTTTTCAAATTTCTTCGGAATTCTGATTTAAGAAATTTTAAAAATCATGGTAAAAATAGGAAAAAATCACTCTTTGCTATAAGCGTCATTATATACAGCATATTCGTCCACTAAAAAAATAATCATACTTTAACAGCATTTGGTAGTCGACAAGCGCTTGTTGATTGGAGGTCGGGGCGCCGCCGGCGGCGGCCAACGCGCCGTTGGAAAGCTGCTGCTGAAAGTGCTGTTGAAGTTGAAGCTGTTGAAGTGCCTGCGCTTGTGCGACGACCGCGAATTGCGCGGCCGCCGCGCCGTTCGCAACACTCGACGCGGCGAATAGCCCGTTTTGTTGAATACCGTATGGAGTGGACCCGTTGAACTAAAAAAATAGATCTCGAAAGAAAATAAAATATACGGAATCAAAGTGGAAAAAAACCTGTTGCTGTTGTGATACGCCGGCGCCGGCGGCCGCTCCGGCGGGCTGCATAATTAGCGGCGCGCCGACGAGTGACGGCGAGCGGAGCGCCGCGCCGTTCGAAAGCACGGCGCTGCTCACCGGCACGCTCGCGCCAAATCCGCCAAGGCCGAAGCCGACGCTGGCTTGTGGCGTGAGAAGACGCTGATCGAAACCTGCGAACATTTTCGAATAAAATTTAATAAATTTTCTGCTTTAATTAAAGACACCAACCAAAAAAGGGCGTCTGCTGTTTGTTGCCGTTGGCCGCGGCGGCTGCGGCCGCCGCGGCGGCCGCAGCCGCCAATTGGCCATACGCTGCCGCCGGCGATCCATCGGATGGCGCGACGCCGGAAACCGAGGCCGGCGTTGCGGCGCCGCCGTTGCGAAACGTACCATTTATAATCGCCAGCTCCATCAGCTGCTTCTTTTTTAATTCGTCTTCGCCTTCGGGCTGAAAATTTCAAAACAAAAAAAAGTTTTTATCCACCTATAATGTGAAAATTCCGGCAATATTTCTCTTTCAATTTTCGGCTAGCGTTTAATCATTGGCAAAAAAAAAAATTTTTTATTCTTACCGATGGAATCAAGAGTTTGTTGACCTCTTCAACGGCCCTTTTAATTTTTATCTCGTTACGATTTGGCGTGTCCTCGGATTGTATTAAGACGTGAAGTTCCTCTTGAAGATGCTCCCAATTTGTTTTGCCTCGATTCATGTCCTCCTAAATAAAATTTGAATAATTGTTGTCGCGAACGCAAAGAAAATCTAATAAAATAATCTCAGTATATGTAGCTTAAGCATTAGTTTATTAATTAAATATTTGTTGGTTTCACCGCGAAATTGCAATAATTTGTTCGCATATAATGTTCTAGGTCCAATTTTTAGTTTTTTAAGTTTAGTTAAGTGATTTTTGCTTCAGATAAAAATTGTTGTTAATTCGTGCTGTAGCACTTTTGTTGAATAAAAAAAAAATATAAAACTCGAAACAAAGTAAAATAAATTTTGGGCCGATCACTCGGCAATAAGCACAAGGACCATAAGAAAATAAAAGAAATGATTGCCACAATTGTCTATAATGTCTCTTAACAAATTGCCGACAAGAAATGTTTTGAGTTCAAATTTGCGCGCAAATTGGCGTTTGCCTTCATTCTGTTCTTTAATTGAATTTGGAACCACACTCAAATCTACGTGTCTAGCATGTTCCTTACGTGGCAATTCCTTTTTGAGTTTATAAATCCATAAAGAATAGAATCGAACACGTTTGTCGATAATTGGGCGCAAATTTGAATTCGTGACACGCAAAATTGTACACACGTCGTCATTTGTGTGTTAAAATTAATCATTTTACCCTAATTTCGTGTGGATAAGGCCGGGTGTTTTGAGCCAAATTTGAATTGGCGCCAATTAGAGTCCATTCTATTGTATCGGATTCAAATTTTGTGCCCGCCTTTGTCTCGGTTTCATAAAAGTGGGCACAAAATTTGGACCCCAAAGGATCTAATCCAACGGATTCGATACGAACAGAATGAATAAACTCATTGGCGCCAATTCAAATTTGGCTCAAAACATCCGCGGCTTATACACGTGAAATTAGGGTAATTAATATTCATTATTGAACTTGAAAAAACCTTTTTTTTATCGCGAATGGAGCCTTTTCCACGAACCATAATTTTGCAACCGGTCTCCGATTCTAGCTGTTTGGCCGTCATTCCTCGCGGTCCGAGAATTCTTCCCACAAAATTGTACTAAAATACATTTCCGTTTTAGACTTTTGTATCATGTCTTAAAAACCTAAAAACACTTTAAAAAAAACTTACATCAGGATGAGATTTAACGGGAACAAATATTTTCTCCTGGCATAAAACCACCTCGCCGACTGGATGCGGCAAATGTAAAGGCTCGCGCGTGAATTTGCATTGAAAAAGTGCAACGCGTACTCGCCCAATTTCTGCAATTTAAGATATTTTTTTATAATTAAAGTTTTATTAAAATTCTAAGTTTTTTAATTAAAAAAAATTCTAATACATTTTTTCGTATAATTTTTAAATTACCTTCATCCAAAAGCCTTTCGACGTGGCCGAAAACGTTTGAAAAAGCAGCCAACTGTTTCTTATCTTTAAGTAATTGCGTTAAATAGTCCAAGTCGGGCGTCCGACCAGCTACCGGACCCGCGGAGCCCGAGGAGCCTTTTGAATCAATTTGTCCGTTTATGCTACCTGAAAAATAAAAATATTAATAATACAATAAAGGAAAACTGAACAGGTACTTAAAAATCTTTACCATTATGATCACTGCATGTAGATTGTGAGCCGTCGACGTGACCCTCGTGACTCTTAAAGTAAATAATTCAATACTTCAAAAACACAATATTAATAATATTTAATCAAACCAAATTTTAGATTAAAAAAATTCAATTATGCCTACGTTATCCATAAGTGGTTCTCGTTCTCCCATTTTAAAAGTGTACGAAAATTAGATCGAAAATAACAATTAATTCAATAAATAGCAAACATATTGTAATCTAAAAATACGCATCAATTTTATCAAAGTAACATGCAACTATACATATTAGCTTAAAATCTGGCTATCGGCCGATATCGGCCATTATGGAAAAGAGAAATTCTAGGAAAATTTTAATTAAAAAAAGGAAAATTAAACAAACATCGCAATTAGCTTAAAAATATCTATATTAAAATATGAAAAAATGCCTAAATTATTCGCTAAAAAATAAAGAAAAAAAATTTGCCAAAAATTGAAAATCAAATTGAAAAAATTTTCGTAAAAATAAAAAAAAAGAAATTTCTTCGCTTACTTTTCACGTTTTTGTTATATTTTAAAGTTAGTTAGAGAAAATGCACGAAAAAGCATAAAATAAAAGAAAAGTTTAATAAGGAATAAAAGATTGAGTAAAATAAAAGTACGTGAGAGAAAGAAAAATAATAAAAAAAAATCGATATATTCATTTTGACCGAAAAAAATCGACTTTAGCTGTAAATTATGAAAAAAGTCAATTATAAAAAAAAAATTTAGTTCCTATTTGTATTGGATCAATTAGGTATTTATAAGCGTGTAATTCCGAAAATTCTGCATAAAATGATTTTTGTCCCAAATATTTGGACCGTTTTTATAGACCGAAAACTAAAGGACTATATTTAAAATTCCCTATGACTATATTTAAAATTCCCCGTGAATGTATGGCATTCATTTTTTCTCGCTTAAACATAGGCTTGAGCCTATTCCCCTCTCATTTCATCCTCTTTTTCGTTCATTAGTTCATCATCATCTCATTTGTCATTTTTCTATATTCCTTTTTTTCCTGGCAACTTTTTCCTTCATATTCATTTCGAATTTTCATTATCTTTTTGAATATTGCAGTCAGGGTTATCACATTTTTTTATTACAACATTTCTTTTTTTATTACTTTTTATACAATTTTTATACAATCCCTTTTTTCATTTCTCTTTTCCGTTAACACTACTTTTTGCTTTTCCAGCTTTTCAAAAAACAAATACAAATACAAAAGGTTTTTTTAATGCAGAGACAATAAAAATAAAAATAATAAAAGAGAGGCATTTTTTATCGAGAAAGAAAAGTGTAAAGATGAACGGAAAGAAGGAAAGCACACGATAGTAGGATAAAAATGAAAGTTGGGCATTAGAAAGCCTCGAAAAGAACAAAAATAAAAGCGGGAAAAGCAAAGAAATATTTTTCAAATTCCTTTATAAAAGACGAATAAATGGACGATATAATAACGAAAAATAAAAACACATTCTCGCTTATGATTGATAAAAACTGCTCTCAAAGGTAGCTTCGAATCCAAGCAATATTGCCAAAAAAAAAATTTTTTTTAATAAAAAATTAAAAAATGAAAAAAGTCAATTACACAAAAAATACAAAGTGCTGCAATCCAATCCCAATTTTTAAACTAGACTCAAACGGTAAGGGTTAATGTAAATGAAGAAAATTGGTTAGAAATTTGAGTACATGAGAAAAAAGCAGTAAAAATAAAGAAAATTTTGGAATTTTTAAATTGTTTTTTGACCAAATTTAGAGAAAATATTTTTTTTTGACCAAATTTAGAGAAAATATTTTTTTTTGAAAAAAGTCCTAAAAGAATTGCCTGTTTCTTATCCTACATATCCTACATAGATCCCATATTCAAATTTTAGGAGGACAAATCGATATTTGAATATGTATATAAAAAAAATTTCGATTGATTTTATCGAAAAATAAAATCAAACCAATTTTAAAAAGAATAAAAAAAAGCAAAAAAAGGTGAAAGGGGGAGAAAATTATCTGATTATGAAAATAATTTTTCGATTCGAAATGTATAAAATTGCTGAAAGAAACACTATACGCAGTCTATAATTCGAGATATTTTTTTACTTACTTTAAAAATTGGCAGGATTTTCAAAATCCATTTGAGTAGAATGTAATAATTGGAAAAAATTTAAAAACAAAATTGTACAGCCTGTTAAAATTATCAATCGTGCCTAATAAAATATCAATGCTAAAAATTATTTTAAAAAATTGGGTAATGATTTCAATGAAAACGGTAGCCGATCAAAATCAAAAAATTGAAGGACAAAAAATTAAAAAGAAATTAAAAGAAAAGGAAGAAAAGATTGGGAAAAACTCAGCACGTAATATTAATTCCAGTAAAAATTTCAATGTCAAATTTTTAATGCAAAAATTTTTCAAAAAAGATAGAAATAATATAGGTGTGAGAAAAGGTTTCTGATTAACATGCTTACTTTTTTTAATTATTTTTTTCATTATTGATATAATTTAATTAAGCAAGTTTCTAAATCCAAGACTTAACAGATTATTATAAGTTTGGAATTATATTTATTTTTTATTATCATTTTTTAATTTTTGTTTAAATTTTGTTAGTTTAGTCATTTTTGGTGTTGTATAGAGTTGAGTAAGAGTTGAGTAAGTTAACAATTTAACTTAGAAAACTCCCCCAAATTTCAAGATAGGGTTTCCTTTTTTTTAATTTTTTAAATTTATTATCTTATTGAGAAAAGTAAATTAATAAATGAATAGAAAAAGAATTTTTTTCTAAACCAAAATTTTTTCGCCAAGGTCAATGTTGATATATAATATTCATATTCTTTATTAAAATATCATTAATTTACCAATCAAATATTTAATCATTTTTAAAATTGTCATTATTAAAAAATTATTTTTAAATTCTAAGTACCCTAACTTCGTGTGTATGTGTATGTGATGTTTCGAGCCAAATTTAAATTGACGCCAATGCGTTCATTCCGTTGTACTGGATCCAAGCAAGTCCAAATTTTGTATCTACTTTTATGAAATTGAAACGAAGGCGGGCACAAAATTTAAATCCAATACAACAGAATAAACTCATTGACGAACTCAAACTCAATTTAAATTTGGCTCAAAACACCCGGCCTTAATGACACGAAATTAGAGTATTTCTTTTTTCTTTCACTTTTTTCTAAACAATAATAAGATATTACACAAAACAATTTACATAAAAATGTTTTCCAAATTCATTTTGGATTTTTCATTAAAATGTTTATAAGAAACGAAAAGTTTCCGGAGAAAATATATTCAAATAATTTCCTAGCATTTAAGCTAGAAATTTTTCAAGCGTGAAAGTTTTGGCAAAAAACTTGAGGTCTAAACTTGAGGCATAAACTCGAGTCTGTCAATTCTATGCGAGCGATTTTATCAACAAAATTTTTGACAGGAAAATGGGAAATTTTTTGAAAAATGTAAAAAAAGTGTCGAAGAAAATATGGAAATGTGTAAATTTGAGGAAAGAAAAGTATAAAAATAAATAAATATTTGGAGAAAAAAAGAATGAGAAAAAATGAATCGACAAGTTAACACTTGAGCATGAGTTTAAACAGCCTGGAATTCACTTGGATTTTGAAGTATTTAACATATTTTTAACGCCATAATACATAATTGGAAAATAATTTTGAAAAATGATTTAAATTTTTCCGGAAAAATGTATGTACAAACAATTTAGCAATAAATTTCAATTATAAAAGGCATCTAAAAACAATAATTTCAGGAAAAAAACCAAATGAAAACCATTAAAAAAAGTCGGAAATGCTTCGCTGGAAAAAAATGTTAAATTATTCCATACAGATATGAGAGTTTTTTTCCTTTCTCATTTTTTCTTTCTTTTTATTACGTTGGCCAATTATAAGCTGAACATAACTCGATTGGGATCCAATTAATCCCATGTTTTAATTCCATTTAGAATTTTTGGTTGAATCAAATGACATATGAATTTCTGAAGATTGTATCTCTGAATAAACTCGGAAATTAAGCCCCAATCTAATGTCAAAATTTTTCATTTTATTTAATTTTTTTTACTAAACCACCTCTTTTTTGTTCTTTTCTTTTATTGCTTTATGTATAATAAATGCATTTCATTGTCTCTTCATTTTTACTTCTTTCTCTTATTTTTCTTTCTTTCATGTCATGTTGTTTAGGAAAAAAAGTTAAATTTTTTTGTTTTGTCTCGTATTTTTTCCATATTCATGTAACAAATAAACGGACAAAAAATTGAGGAAGAAAAGAATAAATGATAATACGTACGACATTTCTTTCCCCTTTCCATTTCTAGACCTACCTTTTTCGTTAAAAGAGAAAGAAAATAGGAGAAAAAAGCAATTTGAAAACAAAAAAAAAGGACGGGAACGAATATTGATGACTGAGTTTTACTATTTCTTGTTATTTGTTATTTACTATTTGCTATTTACTATTTGCTATTTATACTACCCAGTTTAAGATAATTTGGAAAATTAGAAACATTTCCTTTTGAAAAAATTAAAATAAAAAATAAATTTCATAAGCATAAAAAGCTATTATAAAAGTAAAAAATTTAAATTGATAGAAAAAATATTAATAATATAAGGTCAATGTAAAAAGGATATTAGAGCTTCACAAACAATTTTAATTAACAAATTTGCTAATCATTCAAAGCAAAAAAAAAATAGAAAAATTTTTAAAAAAAAACGAATAATGAGGTGAATATATCAGAAAAAACAATATTTTTTAACAGAAACGGACAATTTTGAACCTTAACCAAGTTTTTAAGATTCATCATGTTACTTTTTAGAAAGTTAATTTAGACTAATGAATTCAGAATTTAATCTATCGATTGCTTCTTGAAGAAAGTTTCTAGCTGATTTAAAAAAAAAGAATTTTTATAGTTCTCAAAAACTCGGCAAAAGATTGAAGAGGAGTGTTGAAATTGGATGTACAATGAAGGTAACATTTACAATATTTTTAATTAATTTATAATATTTAGCTACTTTTTTCACTCTTATCTATTCAATGTTTTCATTTTCTATCTGTTTCTTCATCTTCTATAATACTTCTTTCTAAATTTAGCAAATAATTTTCTTTTTCACTAACCGCCTTTGAAATTTTTGTCATTTAATCCTTTCTCTAGGCCTCTTTTTATTCACATTACAATTTCTTTTTATTCACATTACAAAAGTAAGTTTTTACAAAAAATTTCTCCCTTAAATCCTCTTTTACACGGATTTTCTTTCGAATTTTTCGTAAAAAACGAAAAAAATTCGAAAAACGGAGTAAAATTATAATTACAAAATATTTTTATTCTGATAATAAATTTAATACCCAAATAAATATTATTATCATTAAAAATTTATTTAATAATAACATTTGGGTAAAATAATGAGGTGTTTGTATTGTAAAATATAGAATAATATAGTGAAACTTGAAAAAAATAAACGACGAAGAGGTCGAAATCAATTTTATATAACAATATTTTTTTAAATCAAAACATTTTAAATCAAATACATTAAAAATTGACATCAAAAAAGTTATCCTTTGATCAATATCAATTAAATTATTCGGAAAAGCATTTATTTGATACAATTCTTGCTATTAATTGGAGCGTTTCGATGAGATCATTTTTGAAATGAAAAGAATTTTGCGAATATTTTTCCAAAGATTTAAAAATTGGAAAGCAAAAAAGGGGAACCAAAATAAAAATTCGCGAAAAATCCGTCAAATATCGAAAGAAAAAATTGAAGAAGAATGGAAAAAAACAAAGCTCTGACATAAATTTTTAAATATAAATGAATGTTTTTTTTTGCAAAAAATTAGAATAAAATGAAAAATTAGAGCTATGTTTGGTACTTTATAATTATTTATTTGGGCTATGATCTATTTTTTGGACTTTATTTTCAATGGCATTAATTTAGGTCTTCGTTTCAAATCAAATGGCCCGTGAATTTTGAGGATTATAAACACTAATTGGACCAAAATTAAACCCGATACACATTTCAGTTGGACCAAAATTAGACCCGAAACACATTTCAGTATTTTCATTTCATTTAATTTCTGAATACTTATGCAATATAAAAAAATGTTTAATTTTGTCAGCCTTAAAAATGTCCTCGAAAATCATCAATCGATATTATGATAAAAAATCACGCAGACACATGTGTGTGTATATGTATAAAACACTACTTGTATATAAAACACTCGACAAACACATATGACATGTTTCATATTTTCGTGTATTTTTCCGATTTTTTTTGTCCTGCTAATTTTTTTCTGGCTTTCACTTTTTTCTTTGCTTTTTGCTAAGCATTGTTTTAAATAGCTTTCTAGGCTCTTTTTATATATTTATTTCTCGACTTTTATTTATTTACATTTTAAGCTTTTTACTTAGCAAAATGACTTGAATAAAAGACAAGAAAAAATCAAATCAATTAGTAAAAAGTTCTCAAATCTGTCCGTTAAAGAGAGAAAAATTTTAAAAAAATAAGAGAAAAATTTTAAAAAATCCACAACAAACGTAAGCACGAAAAAAGAAAAGTTTAACATAAAAATTGATAAAACATTATAGGAAATTTATGAAATTGCACCAACCTCTTTGTGTATATCTGTAGATTTGTTTTATTCCATAAAACATCCCAAAATTTATGTTCGAAAAAATATTCTAAAATTGTTTGAACAACACATATTTCGGTTCTTACGGGTTATCGGACCACAAAATTTTTTTTTATTTTTTAGTAGATTTTTGTTTTAATTTTGGAATCTTTGTCCTATTTTAGGACCCATAAAAATATTTTTATAAAAAATAAATGTCGTATTCAAATCCAGCATGTTGAAGAACTCAAGAATACGAATTTTTGCCGCAAAATAAAAAAATCTTTTTGTGGTCTCTCCTAAGAACCCATATTTTACAAATAAACGTTTACATATTACATTTTACATATAAACTTAGAGCATATCGGATATATAAAAAAATAAAAAAAATAGCTGTAAATCATTCAATGCACAAAATTTCCCATAAAAATTGATGAAAATTCGCGCTTTATTCGGCCATAAATTAAATTTTTTTTTTTGAATAGATTGGACATGAGATATGAGGGGATTTGTGAATGGAAAATCACATTATGGCAAATGTGAAAATATTCCATTGAAAAATTGCAGCATTTGTTTCTTTCAAAGTAATTAAATTTTAAAAAATTTTATTCAACATTTTCTACCCACAATTTTTAAAAATAATTTCCAAAAAATCATAAAGATATCCAAAAAAATGTGTTCAAATCATTACATTTATGATGGATGAATGGGGAAAAAGTATAAATATATATGAACATAAGTAAAAATTATGTAAAAGGTCTAAAAAATGCTATAGAAAAAAATTCAAAAATAAATCTGTAAAGATTAAAATTGTTATTAGAGCATTCCCAATACACATATGTGTTTAAAAAATGAACGTGACACATGCCGATACACACATACACACAATATGAAAAAATACACTGATATATACATCTGATTTACATGTGTGCGTATGTATTTTATTATTCGTGTATTTCGGGCGTAATAAAAAGATGGGCAAACCGATTTGCACACACAAAATTTTCGCCTTTTTCATTTTTCTCTTCCCCAAAAATACATTTGAAAAATCATTGATTTTGAAAGAAGAGCTAAGGAAAGATGGAAAAGATATGCGTCCTTTATGAATTTTGTATATGTGATTGTGTGTATAAAACATGCGTTTTTTTTCTTGACAAAATCATTGAGTAATTATACTCCTAGAAGTGATTATATTCCAGAGTAATGTCCCCTTTTAGAGGCCTAATCACTCTAATAAAAAAAAGATTATATATAATTATAATCTTTACAAACGTTCAAAGGTAACACGTCTCCGCGTAGCGTCCAAGGACACGTCGCCGCGTGCGCGTTCCACTTTTGCCGGCAGAACGCGTACAAGTATCTCGGCAGCGTCGTGCGCAAACGGACGCGCCAGCGAGCCATTCGTTAGCGATGTTTTTTCGTTTCTCTTAAAAGAAATAATTTTTTTTTTGCAGAAAATCACCGAAAACAAATATAAAAGACGGAAAAATTCCCAATCGATTCCATTGAAAACCAACCGTTAATTTTCCGTTCACACATTTTGTATCTTGATTACGATGCTTAGACGAATTATCGCTGAGTTTATGCGAATAACGATAATCCATTGTATTGCCGCCTGGGGGAAAAAATTTAATTTTTCAAAAAAATTCTAAAATTTACATAATTTTAAAAATTGTAAAAAAAATTACAGCAATTTTGACGAGAAATTTTGCGGCTCGATTTTGTTGGGATCTCCGATGGGAGTGAAGAAATCTGCCGAAAATATGAGTCCAATCTGAACATTCATTCATTTATGATCGACTATCGTTAATTTTAAAAGTATAAATCGAGACCGGAGTCAAGCTTATTTCAAAATTTTTTTTTTTTATTAATGTATCCAATAGGAAACCATCGAAATTAGAATAAACTCACAAGGGATCCACGTCCATGTTGCTGTCACAGGGCCAATACCATATACAAAGCCCCATTACGCCGAATAGAGTGCCGGCTAAAACCACCAAAAGAACGCCGTA
This sequence comes from Bradynema listronoti, assembly GCA_024678965.1. Lineage (NCBI taxonomy): Eukaryota > Metazoa > Nematoda > Chromadorea > Rhabditida > Allantonematidae > Bradynema > Bradynema listronoti. The sequence goes on from JANLNO010000013.1 coordinate 1,618,128, forward strand.
ACTGGACCACAATAATTGAAGCAAAAGCCCTTGGCCTTAATATCTTCAATTGAGTTAGAATAAATTACTTTTATATAATAATGCAGTCAAAGCTGTCTAATTGGGCACCTTTTAGAACCGCGAAAAAGTGCCCAATTAGACGGGTTCGACTGTATTAACTGTATCATTAAAGCGGGTTAAAGGACGCATGTCCTTCAATATGCATTTTCTGACAACATTTTTTGACGCCAAAATGGCGGAAATTTAAAAATATTTATGAAAAATTTTTTTCGCTATTTTCCCTGTTTTTTATTTTTTTATATTTTATATGATTTAGTCCAGTATATTTGGAAAAACTCGATCAAGCACATTGTTGATGACACCATTGAGGTTTTCGAAGAGTTTCGCAACATAGACTTGAACGAAGAACCAAATGATGATGAAAAAATAAAAAACAGGAAAAATAGCAAAAAAAAATTTTTCATAAATATTTTTAAATTTCCGCCATTTTGGCGTCAAAAAATGTTGTCAGAAAATGCATATTGAAGGGCATGCGTCCTTTAAATTTTAGTATTATCATAAATTTATGAGCCAGAGAGGTTTCGTTTCCCACCTCGATCACAGTTTATTTCGTCCATGTGATAGAGACAATTATCGTTGCCGTTGCACCTCAACTGTTCGGGTATGCAAATGTCGTCGCCGCAGGCGAAAAGCGACGCTTTTTCAATCGTGCAATTTTTCCCTTAAAATGAAAATAGTGAAAAAATATTTTTTAACCTCAATCTCAGGAGTAGTATGTTGACTTGACTCTTCAAATGGCTCACCGAAGTGACTCCGGAGATGCTAGGCTCCGGAGCCGGCGACCCCCCTTGGAATAACTTTATTCATGGAGAAAAATAAACGCAATAATAATAACAATAATTCGGAAAATGAAATTTCTTTTTCCCATAGTATGACATTAGGAAAATGTTGAAAATCATGTATCGTTTTAAAAATGTCGATTTAATGAGAAGATATTTATTTTCTTTAAAGCCAAATTTTGTGCATTATATCAGTGACTTGACTTTCTAAACGACTCCTGGCTCCGGAGCCGGCTCCAAATATGATTCCAATATGACTCCGAATCCCTCTTGGAATAACTTTATTCATGGAGAAAAATAAACGTAACAATAATAACAATAATAATTTTATCTACAAATTTCATATTAAAGAGTTGTGCCATTTTTGTTGGGAAGCCACTTCTTTTAAGTATATGTGGAATTAAGCAAAAATATCCCAAATATTAAAAATTAGATCAAATAAAAAGTTATGATAAATTGAAAATTGACAAAAAAAAATTGGGAATTTGCGTCGAAAATTTCAAGTCACGTTTGGGACTCGGTATCGCCGCCAAAGAAGCCGCCCACTTCGAAACCGGCTGAGTATATTATCACTGAGGCATCCATATTATTGCTGTGCATTGTTAAATTATTCTTTTTTTTGTCTAATTGTTGTGACGGAGTTATTAAGAAGAAAATTCTAAGCATGTGATCAAGGTCCGTGTAGCTCAGTCGGTGGAGCAGCGCTCCGGTTAAGCGTTGGTCGCAGGTTCAAGTCCTGCCACGGAACTCACCTTTTTCACATACACAACACTAATAAAATTACGACTAAAAATGTTTCGCCGGGTTTTTTTCTTTTGGTACACCCTGTAATATGTGTCAGTTTTATTCATATTAAAGAGTTATGCCACTTTTATTGCGGAGCCACTTTATTTAATTGTATTCGGAGCCGAAATCATTTAAATACTGCTAAAAACGAAAGGCGCAAAAGCACAATTCGCATCAATTTTTTGTGGCCGCACCAAATAAATTTAGTTTGACAATCAATTCGATATTGTATTGGGATGGTGAGAAAGAAATTGGAATTTTAATAAAACAAAATTTATTATAAAAACAACATGACAATATCTCTCCATCGGCATCAATGAATTCAAGGAGTCAAATCACCACTCTGCATTACATATATCTATTGGGTTTTGAAGAAAGTTCGTAGTTTTATTTACAAATTTCCTATTAAAAAGTTATGCCACTTTTATTGCGGGGCCAATATTTATTTAATTGTATTCGGAGCCGGCCCCGAAGTCGTTTAAATGAACAGGCTCCGGAGTCAAATTTGGAGCATGAGGGATGTATAAAATAGAACATAAAAGAAAGTCAAATCGGAGCCAGGTCCCCACTCTTTTATCACCAGTGGGTATAACCCACTGGTGATAAAGAAAAAATATATGAGTAAAAGACACTTGAACAAAATAAACTTACTCAAAATATACGTTGAAAAGAGAATTTTCGCTTCGAAAGAATTTAATTGAGCGATGGATTTTGCAAAAAATCTAAAAAAAATATTTTTAATTATCAAATTTTATTATAATTTGTAGCGATAAGGGAGCTTAGTTGATAGTGGCTAGCCAAAATTGATTTTGGCTTAATTAATTTCAGTGTAAAATTAAAATTGCTGTTGCAATTTTCTACAGAATTTTTTTACAAAATTGCAACAACGACAACATGTACAAAAATAAATTGTGCAGTGTCATCAAACCTTAAAAGTACGATAGAATGCGCGGTGTAGACATGCGTCTGCGCTCCGCTACAATACTGTCGAATCGGAGTGGGAGAAATTCGGCCCGCGAAAATTTCAAGCGCATTGTCGGCGCATTGAGAGGAGCTAGAGAGCCGCAATTCCTCGACAAAAACGGCCACTGAAAGCCAATGCGGAACGCGAATCTCCCAGACACATTCAATGGAATTAATTTGCTGTTGCTCGGTCATAAATAGCTAAGCACAAAAAAAATTAAATTGTTATAATTTCAGAAGTATTTTCCGCATAATCCCCAAAACCCAGGCTTATGGCGAGGAAGTGATTTATGAATAATTGTATTTCTTTTTCTTTCCTTATTGTTATAATTAAACCAAAAGTTTTATTGACTTTATTGACATTATTATCATTGTAATTTTGCTATATCCAATAAATTATTATTATTATAAATTTTTTTTAATATACTCCAAAGTAACTAAAAAATATAATAAAAATTTATTTTTTTTTTTAAATTACTGAATAAAATTCTCGAACAAATGAGGAATTTATACGTCCGTCGAAGTTGCCATTATAAAGTTGATAGCACTCTAGAAATAAAATGCTTAAACAACCGCAAGTTTTACACGCGTAAAATCCGCGGGACCTACGCGATCTTTTCTTCGTATATACAGAGTTGAGGTGCGCCTCGTCTTGCGCACGCACAAACTCGTAGGCGGCCAACGCGCCGCGATACTCGAGAAGCGCGTCGCTGTGGAAGTGTAGCCACGCAAAGCCGGACGCGGCGCGAATCGGAGCGGTCGGCGCGCTCATTCCGCACAAACGCGCCAACATCGGCGAGAAACTGTGCCGACCGTCGTGGATTTCCTTAACAATGAGCTAATTTTCAATTATCTTAAGTACGTGCTTATAATCTGTATGAAAGATAAAAAATCGAAAATTCAGAAATTTTTCGAACAAAAATAATCATAAAATTAGGGTAATTCAACTTACCAAGTAGTCGTTGGGACAATTTGTCGAAACAGAAAATGGATTTTCAAGCGAGGCCTCGTAGGACGATTCGATCTATTAATTATTTTATATTTAGGGACTATTAAAATACATACGTTATAGGTGAAGACCTCGCAGATCAATTCTCCCCCGTTGGAAATGACCTTTGACTAATCATTTCGCTAGTTTGGATGAGAGCCATCCAGCCACCGAAATCTCGGCTGGTTTGCTAGGCATGAGCATGCGGTATGAAGCTGATGCAGCTTATACCTGGTCAGCAGTATTACCCACACATTGTGCAATGTGGTACCTATTGTCCTCTCCAAATATGGAAGACACCCAAGTGGGGTCGGGGGTGGAACTGAACTTCATGCCAAGCAACGTGAAATCATTAGGGTATTGCACAACCACTAGGCCATTGCTCCACGGTTACTCTTTTTAAAAACACATATAGGTATATTGGGTTGTAAAGAAAGTTCGTAGAGTTTTCATATTTTCTTGTATTTCACAACGATTTGTTTGCTGTTTGGCAAAGTGTATATATTTATTTGATAGAGCTCTTTCTGCTCTGCAAACCTGTGTTTTTGGTTGTTTTTTTTTCATTTTTTACCATTTGTCAAACTCGGAAATGAACTATCCAGGAGGCAAAAATCAGCATTTTCGACACCTGCTTTTCTTCGCTTTTCATCGAGGTCAAAAAGCTGCCGAAGCCGCTCGGGACATATGCGACGCGTATGGAGAAGGAGTCTTAGGCGTGTCTACTGCACAAAAATGGCGATTTTAGTCAAACAGGATCTCCACCCAAAAAAGGACATGCTCTGCGTTTGGTGGGACTGAGAAGGCGTGGTGCACTGGGAAATGCTCAAAAGGAACGCCACGGTCAAGGATCTTTACATTGCATCGCGTGAATGAGACTATTCGGCTGAAAAGACCCAATCGACATATAAAAACTCTACGAACTTTCTTTACAATCCAATAAATTTATAAAGGTCCTAATTTTAAGGAATTCATATTTCTAAAAAACAAACCTCAAAAACACCACGAAAATGGACGAGAATATCATAGCCGTCGGGTGCATGCAGCACGCGGACACAATCAACGCATGGAGGATAGATACGAGGAAAATTGGGTGTCGCTAATTCGTTGAGACCCAACATAGCGCCGGATGCTTCGAATGATGCGCACACCGGATGGTGGTGTGTTGGCGACGATCGACGTCTTGTTAAATTTTCTATAAGATTTTTTGAAATTTTTAGATAATATTAATAATAAATAACTCACAGAAAAAGAGAGAGATCTTAAGGTTTCCCTCATTTTTGCAAAATGGAGTTTAAATTTTTTCGAATTAGATACTTCAGGTACCTTTGATACATGTATATGGCCAACACTTTTATCAGTTCTTCCATTATAACATCCAATTTTTTTCAGTATGCTCAAACGTTGAGAGTTTTACGCTTAAAGTTAGGATACCTTGAAACATTTATTAAGTAAATACGAATTTTTAATCATTTTCTGGGTTAAAATTTTTTCAATTCCACAATTGTGGATAATATATTGTGGCCACAATATATTATGTAGAATTTCATGCTCTTTAAGATGTCACTATAAATTTTTCTGAACAATGCATATTCGGATCAGAAATCGATTTTTTCTGGATAAAGGCCGATTTTTAATGTAAAATCAACTTTTTCAAGTGCGACTTATCCTTTATTTGTTTTAATGATTTAAATTACTTATTTGGGGCCTAAATATAAAATTTTAATCAAAAAATGTTTTTTCTAGTTGATAAACGTTAAAATTCAAAGTGGACGTATAATTATGTGGAGACAGAAAATCGACTTTTGTACTGTAACTCGGGTAAAAATCACGTGAAATTTTACGGTTAATCATTATTTGGTATAGGATATCCGAATCACAAGAAATCAAAATGCTAAAACAAGAGAAAAAAAATCGCAAAAAACGGGTGGACGTATGTGGAGCAGTGTATATTAAAATTTTTAAAATGACTAACCTCCAATGGCATCGGCATGAATCACAAAATAAAAAATGAGAATATTGACGAGTAGAGGAGCATTTGTCCAGCAACAATGATCCAGTTTGCAAAGCATTAAACATTAGTCGAATTTTTTTGCCGAATCTTATTTTAAAAAAGAATTTGAGTTTTTTTCGTTTGGATTTATTGGGTGCCTTTTTTAAAATAAGCCCTTTTCGATTCTTATCTCGTTAAAACTCTTGAAAGAAAATAAAATTTTTCGGCAAATTCAATATTTATTTGCCATTTCCTTTCTCTTTATCTTCCATTTTTCTAAATTTTTTTTTCACTATTTCTTTTATTTTTTCACATTTATTTATTTTACCTTTTATTTCAAATGTTTTTTTCTTTTTATATCACCTAATATTTTTTTTGCATCTTATAATTATTATTATTAATTTATTATTATTTATTAATATTATTATATTATTATTATTATTAAGTTTCATTTAAACAAATATGTATTAGGTTGGCAAAAAAATGTCGGTTTTTTCAAAACTACAACACAAAGGTATTTTCCATTATGGTCTATGACTCATCGTCAATTTTCATGCAAAGAATGAATATCCTTCTTGAAGAACTCGGCCGGTTATGACTCGAAAAAGTTAACCCTCTTTGCAATTTTGGAAATTTTTGCCTCTACGGTTTATTATAACAGCTCGAAGTTATGGGGGACAAGAAGTCATTTTTTTGGGCTATTTGACGGCAAAACTTATATCTAACATACAGATTTCCATTCTAGACCTTAAATTTTTCGAATACCTCGAAACTCTCACCGACATATGGAAAATTTTAAAGCTTTTCAAAATCATTCTTTTTTGTTATGATAATATTAATTAGGCCTAAGAAAAGCTAAAAAAATTAATTTCAGAAAGGTTGCTCCAAAAAGTAAGTTTTTATTGCAAATTCGGCACTTTTCAATTTTGGTACATATCTCAATAAATATAAATTTTTGCCCTAAAAATTGAGTTATTACAAATAATTTTTGTATCATAATATTTGCAAGAAAGCGCCCTTTCAGATAGACTCATTTTACAAAAACTTTTATTAGATTCAAGAAATAGTCAAACAAACATTGCCGACATAACTTTTTTGCTAACCTAATGGATAAATAATATAAGTTAATTTATGTTTTTAAACTTATTATTTGAAGCCTATTTAACATTGTCACGTTAAGTGAATTACACCACAGTCTAAATCGGTAAAATTTTCATTTCTTAGTTTCCAAGCAGGCAGTCAATTTATTTTTTGTTTATTAAATTTTTTAACCAAGAAAAAGAAAAACACATTTATTAGAAAAAAATAATTTTATAAATATTCCATAAATTAAAACAAAAAATTGTGTTTTCTTCTGAATTATTACTTTTAAAGTTCAAAAACCCAAGATCGACTCGATCAAATGACTTTCGAAACTTTCGTTCTAAAAGAGCCGAGTCAAAACTTTTAACATTGCCCATGACTTGTTTCGATATAAATATATTTTTAAATATTTCAAAAATTTAACAAATTTTTCAATCTTTCAAAAATTTTAAAGTTCAAAATAAAATTGCAGCTGAAAAACAAATTTCAAATTCCACAGCCTGCTCTTGAATCATTATTCCTTGAAAAACATTCGGAAAAAACATATTTTTTTACAATTTGTCTTATTTTTTGATGTAAATTAATTGCTAAAATGAGAAATAAAAGAACAGATAAATTTGTCAGTTAGAAAAATGTCCTTTCAAAAAATCCAAAGTAATAAATATGTATTTATATTGTTTGGTGAGTGAAAATTGTAAAGAAAAAAAATTGCATCCATCCATTTTCTTTCTTCATTATTAAAAATTGAATGAGAAAAAGTTATATTTTTTACGTTAAATTATGGCTTAAAATAAGAAAAATCACCTATTATGTTTATCGGATAGATTTAATATATTTATGTATATAGCTTAAAAACTGCTTTATAATCTTGTCTTATTATTTTCATTTAGAAAAAAATTTAACGTACATTAACGTAGAAAGAATAAAATAATCCGCAAATTATCAACGACGAATGAATTATTCAAGGAAGTAAAAGACTCTGAGAGTCCAAAGGTCCAAGAAAAAAGAAATGAAATTCAGCAATGATAAATTGCTGATTATAAACCGTTAAGTCAATGACGTGTTTGTAGAGGCGAATCACAGATTGGCGCAGCACTGCCGCTTACCCGGCTGGTCATTCGTCGACGAAAGCGTAATGTTGTTTTGGCTGTTGATGGGCACCATTCGGTCGGGCGGCACCTGACGAGTGCTCACCTACACGAGAAAAAGGACTTTCATATATTTTCACAATTATTTTGGGTTTTTGTCGAAAGAATCGTTAAAAATGACGCTAAGAATATAAAGCTATTTGTTAGATTTCTAAAAAATATTTTCTATAATTTTTTCAAATAAAAATTTATCAAACACAGGCACAAATAATCAAATAAATGAATATAACTCACGGATCGATAGATTTCAACCAAAATGTTGGTAAAGGCTGCCTCGACGTTGGTGGAGTCCAATGCGGACGTCTCGATAAACGAGAGCTGATTGCGTTCGGCGTACGCCTTTGCCTCGTCCGTCGAAACGGCACGCAAGTGACGCAAATCGCTGGAAAAAGCGCAATTATGCTCGAATAAAGCGAGAATATTTTTCCAGTTTTTTTTTGAAATTATATCTTGATTATTTTGAAGTGGGAAAAAAAATTAGGCGCTCATCGAAAAATTCGACTCGTTGAAAAACAAAAGCCAAATGAGTGAAAATATATTGTTTAAAAAATGCACTCTTGAAAAAGAGGTCAAACCTCTTGTTGCCCACAAGCATAATAACAATATTCTGATCGGCGTGATCGCGAAGCTCATTCAGCCAACGCTCCACGTCCTCATAAGTGAGGTGCTTGGCAATATCGTAGACGAGAAGCGCGCCGACCGCGCCACGATAGTAGGCGGATGTGATGGCACGATAACGCTCTTGACCAGCGGTATCCCACTGTAATAGGAACGAAATTAAAAGCTCATAATAGAAAATTGCTAAGAAAGTTCAATTAAGCAATAATTTCCCAATTTTTTCTATTTCTCTAAATGAAAATTTTAAAATAAAACTATTTAGAAACTCACAATTTGCGCTTTAACGGTTCGTCCTTCGATCTAGAAAACAAAAAGAACAAATGATAAATTATAAAAGAGAAAAATAAAGTCCCATACAAGACAAATTTGAATACCTGAATGCTCCTTGTGGCAAACTCGACGCCAATAGTAGATTTTGATTCCAGATTAAACTCGTTACGTGTAAAGCGGGAAAGAAGATTGGACTTGCCTACGCCGGAGTCGCCGATAAGTACAACTGAATGAGACAAAGACAATAAATACCCTAATTTCGCGTGTATAAGTGTATAGGGCCGAATGTTTTGAGCCGAATTTAAATTGGCGCCAATGAGTTCATTCGTTTTGTATCGAATCCGTTGGGGTCCAAATTTTGTGGCCGCCTTTGTCTCGGTTTCGTAAAAGTAAGCACAAAATTTGGAACCCAACGAACAGAATGAACTCATTGGCGCCAATTTAAATTTGACTCAAAACACCCGGCCTTATACACGCGAAATAGAAAGCTAGGAAACATTTTCGGTAATTACGGTTATACACATTTGTCTATAAATAAAAATTAGAGTAATAAATTTATTTTAAAAAATGCTCTTTTCAAGGTTTGGCAATTTGGTGACAATGTACGATTGGAATCAGCTATGGCTAAAAGAGTATGGGACCCGTTGGGGTCCAAATTTTGTGCTTTTGCTCACTTTTATAAAACTTAAACGAAGGCGGGCACAAAATTTGAACCCCAACGAATCCGAGTACGAACAGAGAATGAACTCATCGGCGCGAATTTAAATTTGGCTCAAAAGCTCAAAACACCTGGCCTTATAAATTAGGGTAAAACTAGCCTGAAAAAAAATCAGTAGCCAATGTTGAAATGTATAAAAAAATTCGAAAACAATCTTACCCTTAAAAAGACAATCATATTCGTCATCCCGCGATCCCATAACTCCAAAGTCTGCTTAAAAATTTTACTAAAGTCTATAAAAAAATAAATTAAAATTAAATGAAATGATAATCGTGGCAAAAATTGTTTCCTCGATGAATAAGTGACTGAATTGTTTTTATGCGAAATGTTTATATGATGAATATACAACGAAACAGACAGCAGCACAATCTCCGTTTATTGCCCTCCAACAAATTGAAAGTCACTTGGTTTTTCATTTCTCCTCTTTCCTTTCCCCTTCACCTCATTCTTATATTGTTTATCCGGTGATGTGGTTTTATACAGCGCCTATTGTACAGAAAAAAAAGAAGATACGCTAAGCACACACAGAAAGATCCATTGGAAAAAGAGAGAAACGAAGAATAATACCGGTATTTGTTCGTTCACATCCACTGAGTTAATATGATACATATGCACAACATATAAATTCATCCATTTATTATGTATAATAGATGCAATACAAAACAATAGCAACAACAATGTTCTGCAAATATATAAATATATATATGAGATAATGATGTGCATGCTCGATTTACATATGCATATGTTAGTCATATTCAATCGCTCATCGCTTAATGCATACATGTGCACAAAATAAAGCATCCTTTTCAAAAACATTTGCAAACAGAATTGTATCCACACATTCAGCAAAGACGCGTATAATAAAGTGATCGAATGCATAGGCATATAGAGAAGATACATTGCGGAAAAACGCCAGAACCACGTCAGCATTGATTTGAAGGAAAAAAGGAAAAATTTTTTTATTTTAAACACCGATTCAAAACGAATTCGTCTTGACGCGATTGTTTCATTTTGCAATTTGCTACGGTGAAATGTAGAAAATTTACAAATTTTTTCGTAGAAATTCGCTTTCTAACGAATCTCCCTTTTTACGTGCTTTTTTCATGGCTGCTCAGCTTTCAAGCAATGTGGTCGTGCCTCTAACCGGTGATTTGGCTCCGAGTTGGCTCCGGCAAATGACAGACGGGCGGAGCACGATGATGTTTCGCCGTTTTTTTATCGAAAAATATAATGGATTTGTCCGCTCTTTTGCCGAAAAATGCCGGAGGCAAAGGCCGAGTCACAACACCGATTCTATAGCCCATAAGGAAGACCACATTTTTTTCTAATCATTAGAGATTTCCCTATTTTTGAATAGGAATGGGATGAAGGCACAAATAACTTTTTTTTAGGTGGTATTCTTGAATCTAGTTTCGTTTCTTGACAATGTCTGAGTGAGTTCGATTTTTTAAATTTAATAAAATTATAATTTTTTTTCTTCTTCAAATTTTAGATCGAAGAAATTGCCGAGTGTTCCGGAGACGCTCCTCAAGCGTCGAAAGAGCCATCTTCGCGCTCGCATCGCCGAGAAGAAGAAGAGAGTGGGCAAGATTCGTGTAGGTTTTTCTTTCTGTCCATATCACTCCAACGATTCTCATCTCATTGATTTTCATTATTCAAACAGCTTTAGTAGATTTTCGAATTTGTTCGATTGTTTAAATGAGTTTTAGGCATTTTTTCCTTTCTTCACTATACATTAACGATTCGTTTGTGTTTGTGCTTTTAGTTGTCGAAAGCGAAGAAGACTGAGCTCCTTAAGCGCGCCGAACAATATCTTAATGAACACCGAGCCAAACAGCGTGCCGAAATCGCTTTGAAGCGTCAGGCGAAAAAAGCCGGAAACTATTACGTGCCCGAGGAGGCTCGGGTAACCACTTGTCTCTCACATAACTTTTTAAAAATATTTTCCCAATTTTGTGCACTATTTTCACTTGACAATTTTCAACTCACCGTTCTTTTCCAGGTGGCGTTTGTGGTTCGCATTCGCGGTATCAACAAAATGCATCCTCGTCCGAGAAAGGTGCTTCAGCTTCTTCGTCTTCGCCAAATCAACAATGGCGTCTTTGTGAAACTCAACAAGGCGACCATTCAAATGCTACGAATTGCCGATCCCTACATTGCGTGGGGCTATCCCAGCCAGAAGCTCATCCGTGAGTTGGTCTACAAGCGAGGTTTCGCCAAAATCAACAATCAGCGCATCGCGCTCGTCGACAACGACATGATCGAGAAAGTTCTGGGTGCGCATTCACTTTTGACAATTCCACTCGATTCTTGTTCCATTTTTCCACCGGCCTTCCTTTCCTTTCTCCAGCTTTAGCTTGGCTTTTATCGCGTTTTTTTTTAGGTAAGCATGACGTGATTTGCGTAGAGGACATCATTCACCAGATCTACACCGGCGGCGAGAAATTCAAACAGGTCACCAACTTTTTGTGGCCATTCAAGCTCAGCAACCCGAAGGGCGGCTTCACCAAAAAGGCCAATCACTTTGTCGAGGGCGGCGATTTCGGCAATCGCGAGGAGAAGATAAACGACTTGGTCGGTCGCATGGTGTAAATTTCCCAAATCGACGGAAGTTATTATTTGTCTTATTGTTGAATTTTTTTCTCGAATTGATAAAAATGTTAATTTTCGTTCACAATACTCTAAAAGAACTATGCAAAAATAATAGAAGAATGATTTGAAAGTATGGAAATTGGATGAAAGAAGAAAGGCTCGCCTATTCAACTTGGGCTAACTTTTTTTTTTTGGAGACCATAACATTATTTTTTTAAGGAAAATAATTTAAGCTATCGGATTCCGAATTTAATTCTCAATCAAATACTTTTTAAACCAAATCTCTCTGAATGACTTGGAGAAAAAGTTAGCGCCGTTAATTTAAAAGTACAGCCCGAAAGCTAATTTCAAATTTTCTTTTTATTAATATACGAGGTGACCACAAAGTTCTTGCACACACTTTTTTAACCATAACTTTTTTATTTAAAAAGATATTTTTACACACAAACATTTAAATGAAAGCCAAAAAAATTGAGCTACCTATTTGACTTTTTCCACCCTGAGCTTTCCACCTTTTAACTTCTCGCTTTTCGGCATTCCGCTGACCCTCGTAACTATTGCTGATATGGGAAAATTTCTCAGTGAGCGGCTTATTTGGGCTTACGGAAAATATTTGCTGATGAAATATTTTCTATGCGAAAGACTTTCGCTACGAAAACGTTACCGAAAACAGTCGCAGGCGGCTGCGGCGCGCTTCAAATTCAAGGAGAGGCAGGAGCATGTCTGCGACGATTGTCAACATCGCGGACTCACCCAGCACATGCATGTTATTGAGGAGCAACGGTAAAACAAGTTACCATTTGGCACTTGTTTTGCTCTCTTTTTTCCAAACTATTATTGAATATTTAGCCTTTGTTTGATCACATCTCCGTTCCTCCCCCCTCCTCCCTTTCGAATTACCCTAAGTTCGGGTGTATAAGCCGCAGTCGTTCGAAAAATTTTTGAATGCTGACTTGGCCTTTATTCTGTTATAAACGAGGATTAGCTCAAAATTTTTAAACTACACCTTGGAAAAAAAGTTTATGAAAATGTTCATTAAATTTTTTGCTTAACCGACATAAAATAACAGAATAAAGTCGAAATTCAAAAATTCTTCGAACGGCCGCGTTTTATTTACCCGAACTTAGAGTATAATGAAATATTTGGCACTTATTTGACTTTTTCCACCCTGAGCTTTCCACTTTTTAAAATTATTTTTACTAAATTTCATTCTCCTTTCATATCACTGAACAGTTGAAGATTCGTGTCACACGTTGTTATCTCGTGGTGGATCATACAATCGCCGCTTATATTGTTTTCTGTCTTCTGCTCCATAGGAGCTAATTGTCTCCAATTAGCTCCTATGCTCTTTTCCATCAACTTTCGCCATCTTTCCGCTGGTCTTTGTTGGTTTTTGCAGTCGTATGGCCACCGAAATGATAGAAAAATAATTTAAAAATGAGGAAATTAGGCATTTAGGAATAAAAAAAAAATAAATTAATTAAAAAAGCATTTTATCAACCGCCAACAATTATAATGTGAAACAATTCAAAACCCACTTAACCTTCCATCCTCAAACCCTAGATTTTAAAATCGGTCAAAAACGAAAAATAAATTAAATATGGAAATAACAATAAAGGCGGGGAATCATTCATAGTCCGAGTTCTTATCTATGAGAACAATTCTACAAGTGAAATCGACAGGAAAAAATTTTTTTTAGCCATTTTTTAAAGGAGCCATAAGATTAGGATTTTCTATTGGCTTTTTTTTTAAATTATTGTTGCGAATAATGGCAAAACCGTCGATAAAAGCCCCACGTTTCGACGCAAATCTTTTTTTTTCCCATGTTGTTAATAGCTTCGCCCGAAGAGCGCAAAGTATTTGGCCGGCTGGTCGCAGTCGGGATGAATGCACGCGTCGGTTGGTCCGACGTCGCGCGGCTGCTCCAACGGAATGCACAACGTTTTTGCGCCCATCTGCGAGGTGCCCTTCTCGCCGCCTTCGCTTTCCTTGCGTTGGCTCTGCTCCTTGATGCGCTTCTCGCAGGCCGGCTCGCCGCAGAACGCGCTCAACACGATGTTCTTTGTGTCGAGGAGGGGAACGAAGTCGATCCAGTTGAGGCACATCCTCATGTGCTCGTCGCGAATCGCTTCAACTCTGAAAAATTAGGAAATTGTTCAGCGTAATTGGCGTAACAAAAGTAATGGAAAAAATCAAGGTCCTTGTGGATTATCGGACCCCCACAAAATTTTTTGGTTATCTCTTCTCTATTTTAGCCAATTGGGCCTACAGAGGCTAAGCCTTGGGCTCAAAAGTAATGGAAAAAATCAAGGTCCTTGTGGATTATCGGACCCCCACAAAATTTTTTGGTTATCTCTTCTCTATTTTAGCCAATTGAGCCTACAGAGGCTAAGCCTTGAGCTCAGAGAATTCGGCCTATATGTTCCACTTTGGCTTTAGACTATGAAAAAGTTAGCGCCGTAAAAGTACAGCCCGAAGGCTAATTTCAAATTTTTTTTATTAATATACAGGGTGACCACAAAGTTCTTGCACACACTTTTTTAACCCCATAACTTTTTTTATTTAAAAAGATATTTTTACAGACAATTGAAAGATTAGGATTTTTTTTTGGGAGGGAAGGGGCTCCGATAACCCACAAGAATCAAAATCAACTTACTTTTTATACATGGCCGTGTGAATTTCGTCGAGAATGTCGGAGACATTTTGCGTGAAATTGTCGTCCAAATCGATGCTTCGCTTCTCGCCGGAGAAGCGGAACACGGCCAGCACCTGACGTTTGGCCAAATCGCGTGGACCCACCTCCAGGCGAACGGGCACGCCCTTCAGCTCCCAATGGCTGAACTTCCAGCCGGCGGTGTTGTTGTCACTCGAGTCGGATTCGGCCTAAAATTCACGCCATTTGCACTAAAAAAAATTTTCCTCAAAATTGGAAATTACCCTCAAATTTGCGTCACGCAATTTCGAAGTGATTTGAGCGGTCGCGTCCAAAATCTTTCTCTTGTCGTCCTCCGAGGTTTTTGCCGTAATTCCGACGGGAATCACAATCACCTAAATTGTCGGTTGAATAATGGTTGAAATTCGACTAAAAAAGCGACTAAAACATCCCAATATAATTGTTGGGTACGTCGGGAGCTTTCAATGCTATTGAAGTATAATTATTTTTAGTGGACGAATATGCTATATATTAATTTTATCTTTATATAAAAACCAAAATGAGCTAAAAGAATTTAACCATCTCTTGACCATTTCCAAAACAAATTATACATAACCTCGCTAGTTCTACCTAAACTAAACCTTTGCTTTCCCTAACCTAGCTATTAAATAAAACCAAAACCACTTTGACTTCATTTCTCATCCGATTTTGTTTTGTTTTGTTTTGATGAATTGTTTAATTTAATTTAATTTAATTTCATTTTATTTTAATTACTTATCTTACTTGTTAGTTCTCACTTAATACTTAACGTTGCATCATATTATGAACTAGTCGCGATTTATCGTAATAAATTATTATTATATACAAGGTGACCACAAAATCCTTGCACACATTTTTTCAGTTTAAATTTTAGTGCCGTTTTTGGTATATTGTATCGTTATGTTACACTTTTTGGTGCGTAAAATTTGCGGTCACCCTGTATGTCCCACAATTCAATAAATAATAAAATCGTCGATATTATCAAAAGAAAATATACTTGAACGGCGGCCACTCGTGGCGGAAGCACAAGTCCCGTGTCATCGCCGTGGATCATGACCATCGCGCCGATTGTGCGCGTGGAAAGACCCCAACTGTTTTGGAAGGCGCAAATCTTTTCGCCGTGTTTCGCCAAACTCTCGAATTCGATATGGAACATTTTCGAAAAGTTCTGACCCAAATAATGCGAGGTTCCACCCTATAAATTTTTCGAAAAGGATGAGCCAAAAAAAAAAAAGAAGTGGAAACCTGAATTCCGCGTCCATTGACGGGAACGTAGGCCTCGACGGTTGTGGTGAAGTTTGCGCCAGCAAACTTCTCCTGCTCCGACTTGCGGCCTTTGACGACCGGAATCGCCAATAAATCGGTGTAGACGCGCGCGTACAAGTCCAAAATCTGAAAAACCTCCGCCTGTGCATCCTCTTCCGTCTGATGTACGGTGTGACCTGAATTAAAAGGGGAAAATTTTACTTTTATCGAGAATTGACTCTTTAATTTAGAAAAAGAGTAAATCCAAAAAAATAAACAAATTCTTCAATAAAACCAGCCTTCTTGCCATAAAAATTCACGAGATCGCAAGAATGGCGTCGGATGCTTGAACTCCCATCTCTATAAAACAGACATCAATTATCGAGCCTCCTCGTCCGAGAGCAGCGAGTGCATCGAAATAAGTGAGTAAAACCAACCACAACATTACACCATTGATTGAGTTTAATGGGCAAATCGCGATGCGATTGCACCCATTTGGCAAAAGACGGGTACATAACGGTTTCGCTAGTGGGGCGAATCGCAATTGGCTCGGCCATGTCGGACGAACCGGCTTTTGTTACCCAAGCGACCTGAGAATAAATGCCAATATAGAAGGAATGAATCAAACAAAGTAAAAATTAAAAAAAAATTTTTGTATTTTCATTTTTTTCCCTATAATCAAATATAAAATTATCAATTATTCCACCTCGGGAGCAAAGTCTGAAATGTGAGCTTTTTCCCGTTCCAAAGCCGCCGCCGAAACGAACATTGGAAAATAGCAATTGCGAACGCCGAGCTTTTTGATTTCGGCGTCGAAGAAGGCCTGAATCGCTTCCCAAATGGAATAGGCCCACGGGCGAAGAACATAACAGCCGGAAACGTCGTAATATTCAATCATTTCCGCTTTCGTAATCACCTAAATAATACAATAATTGTCCATATCTATAGCTATAACCAAAAAAGAAATGAATGAACGAAACAAACCTGCGAATACCATTCCGAATAATTGTCGTTTTTCGCGACTTCAAGTCCCAATTTGGTTTGTTTCTTTTTGGCCGCCATTATAAATTTGCTATAAAGATCGAAATTAAAGAACAGAAAATTAGGTTCTTTCCGGTTATCGAATCAAAAAAAATGTTTTTGGTTTTTATTGATTATCTCGTTCTCCATTTTAGCCAATTATGCTTACAAAGGTTAAGCTTTAGACAATTAGGCCTAGGCCTGGCCTATGTTCCACTTTGGATTTAGACTTGGACTATGCCTTAAGCTTAGGAATTTTTTTTTTTGAGGGGGGGGATCCGATAACCGAAAAGAACCGAAAGTTATTTATAATTGAAAAAATGTGAAACAAACGCCAATTAAATAAAATCTCTTTATTTAGCAAGTTCCAAAATGATGAAAAAGTGGAAAAATTGTAATAATAATGCCAATTTTATAGAGCTTTTTTAAAATTTCTGTGAAATATCCTATCAATCGCAAATTGGCAAGGATCTTTGGACAACAACTACATATATATGAATCAATTCCTTTTCAGCTCCTTGAGATCACGATTACCCTCGTATTTGATGAATTTTGAGCCGGCAGAGGCTAGCACGAAATAAATGTCCGAGCCGAGTCGAGCCTGCAAAAAATGGCTCGAGTCGACCCAAAAAGAGCCGAGCCGGCTTGGCTCATCATTACTTCTTATGTAGGCAGGCCTACAGGATCGGTCTTTAGACTTCTACATGTAGGCATGTTATTTTCAATCCAGAATAAATTTGCATTCAGAATTATTTATGTAAGATATATAAAAATTTATTTCTCATGCCAAATTTGCATAATAAAAATTTACACTAAAATTTAGCCTGAGCCTAATTTCGTGCTTATAAGCCGTAAAGGTTTGAAAATATTTTCAATTTTGAGTTGGCATTGAAATTTTTACGATAAACATAATTTTTACAAAAAAATTCTAATAAATGGGTATGTATTAAAAAACAAGAGCTGCTACAATTGTAAACGAGCTTTTAAATTTTAGCATGTACTTTTCTTATTAAAAAATATGTTTATACGAGAAATAATGAACAAAATGAAGACTAATTCAAAGTTTTGAAAAATTTCTAAACATCCTCTCGGCTCATAAACTCGAAATTAGAACGGCTAAACTAAACATGCACTAAAAAACAAATTTATTATTTCTGATTGGATATGCTAAAACGAGAGTGACAAAATCGGCAGGAGCTGAGGTCGCGTAAACTCGATACGGTTGTTGTGGATATAGACGAAAGTCCGTCTTCTATTGAGGCCATCCGCACTATGCTACCTTGGCTTCGTCGCCGAGTCAACTGTCCATGGTGATGATGATGACGGTGGTCATCGATATATCTGAAATAAATTTACTTTTTTATTTTTTTTTATTTAGCCAATGGATACTTAAATGTCTGTACCTCATGTTAAAGTTAATTTTTTGAAGAAAATTGAGAAAAGTTCGTTATATATTGTTTTAATTGGTATGAAAGGAGAATGAAATTTAATAAAAATAATTTTAAAAGGTGGAAAGCTTAGGGTGGAAAAAGTCAAATAAGTGCAAAATATTTCAGTATACCCTAATATTTCATTATACTCTAAGTTCGGGTAAATAAAATGCGGTCGCTCGAAGAATTTTTGAATTTTATTTGGCCAGTGCTATTTTGTTATTATTATTTCTTGGATAAACATAATATTTTAGAAATATGTTCTAATAAATAGGACCAAAGCATGTGCTAAAATGAAAAAACTCATCTTTAGTTACAACAAGATAAAAAATTTGAATACTTTTAAGACGTTTGTGATTTACAAATAGGTTAAATTAAACTCCGAAACCACCAACGACTCATACCGTATGAAGCGAATATCGGACGGAATGAAAGGGATGATATGTTTGGAGACGTACAAATTCTCGATGATAAACGCGTCGCGCATGCTGCTTCGTGCGCGTTTCTGCATAAGATTGGCGTAGAGCTCGGAAACTAGCACTACCTGAATATTATTGTGCGTTTTAATCGATTCTAAAATTTGAATTAAGATATAAATTCAATAAAACTCACTTTTCCGCCAACCACTGCCAGCGCTGATCGGGCGTCCTGTATTTTTCGACCAAAATAGTGAATCTTCCTAATATATTGCACACCGACCAAATCAATGCACATTGTTGTAATTGCTAGACCTACAAATATAAAACAATTTAGGGAGTGTATAACTCGCAATTATTCGAGTAAATTTAATGTTTTTAAGAGAGATAAGAACGGAGTCTATTAATAGACTCGTAATCAAATACGGGCCCAAGACACAATGCATTTTTCTAAATTTATTTAAATTTCAAAAACACTGATACTCTAGCGGCCATCCCAATTT
Organism: Bradynema listronoti; assembly: GCA_024678965.1. Taxonomy (NCBI): domain Eukaryota; kingdom Metazoa; phylum Nematoda; class Chromadorea; order Rhabditida; family Allantonematidae; genus Bradynema; species Bradynema listronoti. Next base: position 1,637,429 of record JANLNO010000013.1, read on the forward strand.
TTTATCAGCTTAATATAATAAAGAAAGTCCCCAAAATTTGAAATTCGTTCGAATTATACGCCTGAAATTGGTATAAATTTCAAAAGGTAAAAGATTTTTTAGAATGAAATTTTCGCGTGCCGAGAATAATGTAAAGTAGAATAAAGTACATGTACTGATCACGACGAGGCATTAAATCGCCAAATCCCACCTGAACATTGAATAAATTGAAGTTTTCATTGCGAAATTATAAAAAAAAACAGTAATAGTACTTACCGTAGTCATCGTAATGAAAGACCAATAAAAAGAAGTGAAAAAACTCCACGGCTCCAAAAACGACATGAGTACACCGCCGAGTGCTGTGTATAAAACGAGAATACCAAACACTAACAACGCCGGGATACTGTAATAACGAAGGTTAAATAATTACCCTAATTTCGAGTAAATAAGAAGTTTGAAGAATTTTTGAATGGCCTTCATTTTGTTATACACAAAGTTAGTTTATAATTTTTGAACTACAGCTTGGGCCTTTTTTAATGAAGGTGTTCATTGAATTTTATGCTTAACCGACACGAAATAAGATGGCGAAAGTTGATGGAAAAGAGCATAGGAGCTAATTGGAGACAATTAGCTCCTATGGAGCAGAAGACAGAAAACAATATAAGCGGCGATTGTATGATCCACCACGAGATAACAACGTGTGACACGAATCTTCAACTGTTCAGTGATATGAAAGGAGAATGAAATTTAGTAAAAATAATTTTAAAAAGTGGAAAGCTCAGGGTGGAAAAAGTCAAATAAGTGCCAAATATTTCATTATACTCTAAGTTCGGGTAAATAAAACGCGGCCGTTCGAAGAATTTTTGAATTTCGACTTTATTCTGTTATTTTATGTCGGTTAAGCAAAAAATTTAATGAACATTTTCATAAACTTTTTTTCCAAGGTGTAGTTTAAAAATTTTGAGCTAATCCTCGTTTATAACAGAATAAAGGCCAAGTCAGCATTCAAAAATTTTTCGAACGACTGCGGCTTATACACCCGAACTTAGGGTAATTCGAAAGGGAGGAGGGGGGAGGAACGGAGATGTGATCAAACAAAGGCTAAATATTCAATAATAGTTTGGAAAAAAGAGAGCAAAACAAGTGCCAAATGGTAACTTGTTTTACCGTTGCTCCTCAATAACATGCATGTGCTGGGTGAGTCCGCGATGTTGACAATCGTCGCAGACATGCTCCTGCCTCTCCTTGAATTTGAAGCGCGCCGCAGCCGCCTGCGACTGTTTTCGGTAACGTTTTCGTAGCGAAAGTCTTTCGCATAGAAAATATTTCATCAGCAAATATTTTCCGTAAGCCCAAATAAGCCGCTCACTGAGAAATTTTCCCATATCAGCAATAGTTACGAGGGTCAGCGGAATGCCGAAAAGCGAGAAGCCAATGCACATCAAACGCCCCAATTGAGTCCTGGAATTTTTTTAATTAAATTTTTTTTATTTATTCTATTTTAAGCGCATAAGCCGCATATTTAAAAATAGCATATTTGTGACATGATGTTATATCGACCAAATAATAATACTTTGAAATCCAAAAAATGGACAAAACGTGGAAGGGAAGGTATTATTATACTTTGTCCTCTCATTTTGTGCATTCCGTTATGTCGTCTCGTTTTGTCCACCCCGTTTTGGTCACCCCTTTTTGTCGTTTCGTCGAGAATGGGGGTGATTTAAAATTAAAATGATTTAAATTTAAAATTCATTTAGAATTCACCACTAATTTTAAATTTTGCCATAATTCTGAAAGTTTACACGACTACCAGGATTATTATAATCGGATATCACAAATTTCAATATTTAAAATATGATTAAAAGGCTGCGGATTATACACTTGATTATTAGGTTAATAATTCGTTATTACACAGGCACCGGATTTCCGTATCCGATTGTCGTTACGACGGTAACGGAAAAAAAGAGTGCCGTCGAAAATGTCCAAATCTCTTTAGTAATGTTCTGTTTGACTTCCGTGGAAGTGAGAAAATATTTGTCAAACGCCACAAAAAGATGATCGCTCATGGCGTGCATATGCGCGTGCGCCAACTCCGTCCAATTGTCACGCGACGGCAACGCGTCGGCGGCGCGCTGACCGCTCGCTGCCGCCAGTCGCAACAGCGACGCGACAAACTCGGACTGGTGGGCATAGATTAGATTGAGCTAAAAATGGACGATTTTTTACTGTTATTAAATTCATTTCGAAAATAAGCTTTTAAAATTTCAATTTCTTTTATTTTCTATAAATATGTACATAGTCGGGTAAAAAGAGAGGCAAAAATTCCTCCTTGTTCGGCTATGATATTTGTGTAAAGTTATATCTTAAAAATAATAGTCGTCTGAAAAAAATTGTAAATTTACTTAACAAAATTTTTTCAATAAGGTTGTACGGAATTCCCTAAATTAATTACTCTGATTTCACGAGGCCGAATTTTTTGAGCCAAATTTAAATTGGCGCCAATGAGTTCATTCTGTTGTATTGGATCCAAGCGAATCCAAATTTTGTGCTCACTTTTATAAAACTTAAACGAAGACGGGCACAAAATTTGAATCCCAACGTATCCGATACAACAAAATGAACTCATTGGCAACAATTTAAATTTGGCTCAAAACATCCGGCCTTATACACGCGAAATTAAAAAAATGAGGCAAAATATAGATAATTAAAAAATTAAAATAATTAATTAGCAAAAATCTGTTCAGGACGCATTTTCTATTCACTATATGTACTGTGATTGTAAAATTAATTATAAAATCCAAATAAACAATCATGCAAATCTGTACAAGCATTATTCACGCCCTGCTATTTTACACTTTTTTGGAGACGACTCTAGCAGAAAATTTTACTTGATGGCGTTTTGTTGCCAATTCGTTAGGATTTTCGATACTGTAGAAAATCGATGCGCCAATAAGCGTGTAAGCGCACGTCAGCACCACTAGACCCACGTGTGGTAAAATCAATTTTGCATACTGTAATTATGTGCTGTATTCATTAAATTGAGTGGAATCGGCGTAATTAAATTTAAATAAAATATTTTTTAAATAAATTTGTGAAGTATCGAGTAAAATCGAATTTTCAGACTCTACATGTTCAGTCAAATTCAGAATTTTCTGATTAATCAAATGACATATGATCTTTTGGGATTTGATTCTTGAAAGACGCAAAATTATTGAAGCAAAGCCGATATTTCGTTTTATTGGTCCAGTCATGTTTTTTAGATGTGAAATTTCGTAATGTAATGTAATAATTAATTACCTTACGAATTCCACTTTGCTCATCGGAATCCACGTCACCCAAACTTTTTGATTCATTTTCGCTAATCGACGAAAATTCCAAGGGGCTCTAAATTTATATGTAAAAAAAAATTCAAAATTTTAAGTACAAAAACAATACAAGCCGACTAGGAAATTCGTAGCAGCCGCATAAGCGGCTCTTGAATCTCCTTCGAAATTTTTCGCACCTATAAATAAATATTTGTTGCCGATGGGGTTTTACCTAATTTAAACCATAAAAACAACTTCAATCCTCACACTCGATCAATTCACATCCCGATATTATTCCGAAAACCGTCCCTCACCGAGCTTCAAACGCTATTTTGGAAATTTCAAAGGCATTAGCAATTAGAATATTAATTTTTGGCGCAAATTCAAAAGGTATGTAAAATGTGAACGGGACGAACGAAAATTTTTTAGACTAGAAAATTCGTAGCAGCAACATATGGGCTTTTTAAAACTTTTTCGGAAATAACTCTGATTTGGGGGTGCTCCTTTCTTGAATATTTTTTGAATTAGGGACCAGAAAAGCCTCAACAAGCGTTGTGGATATTTTCGTGACGAACGGGCAGAAAATAAAGCTTTAGTAAATGCTGATGATTATTTTAAAGCAAATATGGACCTGTTCCGTAATATTGGTGGAGTAATCTCCGCCATCCCATGAACCTAATTGTGCCTGACGGGCCAACGAGGCTATGCCTTCCTAAACATCAATTTATTTTACATTTATATATATCTTTATTTTTTAATACATTTTTAAATTGGTATTACCCCTGTTTGTGTGTATAAGCCGCATTTAACTTTCTTTAGCTTTCATTTTGTTATTATGGATAAGATATACATAAATAAAATTTGAGGAATATGTTTATAAAGTGTAAAAATGAGAAGCTTATCAAACAGAATGAAAAATAATTCAAAATTTTCTGTTTGAATAAACAATTTAAGAATGTCTGCATGTATACATGTATACAGTCGTGGACAATTGATTGGAAACTTTTTTCATTTTTTTTCTAAACATCCATATATTTTTTATTTTTCAATATTCAGACTCAAAAATATCAATTTTTTCAGAATGTTTTTAAATTTTTTGAATAAAATCGAGTCCCTTGCAAAGGTAACTCACCGTAAAAGAATCCTACAAATACAGCAAACACATAAAATCAATGTTATGATCTGGCAGCTTCAATCACCTGATCTGAGCTCCATAGAAAATTTATGAGCGTCGTTTGAAGGGCCAGAAATACTGTAATGCTGACGAGTTATTTGCACTCCCTAAATCAAATTTGGATTTCTATTTCGGAGTCTACTATTCATAAACTCATTCAGTTCATGTCTCGAAGGTGTGAGGCGGTCATCACAGCTTATATTCACGATTAAACACTAAAAATCGAAAAGTCAATTGTCCGAGACTATTTTTTGAAGTGTTTGCTGTAATTGTTATGTGATTTTTCGAAAAAGTGACAAAATTTTTTGTTTGATATGTTATCTGAAAGACAATTAAATTCTCCACAAAATGAGGCCAATTTGTATTTAAATATTGAAAAACAAAAAAGATATAAGTGTTTAAAAAAATGAAAAAAGTTTCCAATCAATTGTTCGCCACTGTTTATGTATTAGAGTGGCTCGAGTTTAATCTCACGGCTTCCCAAACCCCATAAAAACGAACACGTCGACTGCGGCGTCCGTAATTGAGGGGAAGCAGCTCGCCGAGTCGATCGCCCATTTCGTATTGTTCGGCCTCGTCGAGTTGTTCGTCGACGAAGCTGCTAGCGTTGCTGTCATCGTCGTCGTTGCTTTCCGATTCGCTGTTTCGACTTTGACCGTTTTCGCCCAACAAATTTGTCTCAGACTCGCTGCCGCTGCGCTGTCCTTCGGCTTTTTTCGCTTCATGTCTGCTTGGCACTCGCCGATTCTTTTTTTTTTGCCCATATTTTGACTCTATTTTTCGTTCATTCTAAAAAAGTATTGCTGTCTTTTTAAGCCACATATTTTTAAATTCTTAAAATATATTAGGATGGTGCATTTGCTATTTATTATTCTCATTCCTAAATTCTTTGCCAGTCAAATCGACGATGAAATAAAAGGAAAATGAAATGGCCCTTAAATCAAATTGCCTCAGCAATGCTGCGCCTAAGCAGTAATTAAGTTAAAAGAATCACTTCAAATTCATTGCAAAATATGGCAAAAGAATCGTCGTCCTCATTCACATAATCATCTGCGATCATTTCCGAAATGGTAGTTGTGGCGGCGGTGGGATCCGCGAATCGTCGACTTGTCGTCGAGGGACTCGAAGCAGCCGATGTGGTGGCACCGTAATCATACACGCCAGGATGCAAATAAACTCGAGACTGGACTAAACTGGAAGATGGCGCTTTAATATTGCCATTTAATTCCGAGTCCAAAACCACTTCCACAATGTTGGAATCCACAAGATTTACGTCAGTGCCCTCTAAATTTTCAAAATTCAGTAAATGTCGATAGTCCAATTTTCAATTAATTTTTATCTTACTGTTTTTGTGCCGACTAGTGTATTCGGCGCTGCGTCTGTTGCGATATTGTGAGCCGCCATGTTTGCCATCCTCGTTTACTTCCAACAATGCGGAACTCCGCCGCTGGTTGCCTATGATACGCGATTCCTCGAATGGGTCATTATAGCCGCTGCCTGCCGCACCAGTGCTTCCGGCCGAAAGGCGGTGTGAGCGGCGGCGATGTTTTCGCGTAACGCTATCGCCGCCTGCCGCAGTGGTCGCGTCGCCGGACGATGCGCCGCCGCCAGAACCGCTCGCGCCATCGTCTAGACTCATCAACTCGAAGGTGGTCGATCGTCGTTGGTAGAGCATGCTTGCTCACTGGCTCAATACCGACCTGTCCCGTTAAAATTGTATCAATTCCTCGGCAACATATATATCTTTCTAGAATTTAAATACATATTAAGTTTAGGCGTATAACCAATGATCATTTGAAATTTTTCGAATTTTGACAGTTTATTTATTATTCTAATTGTAAGTTTGGGTAAATAAGATGCGGCTGCTCGACGTTGAATATTGACTTAGTCTTCATTCTGTTATTTTGTCTTCTTCTGTTATTCTGTTAAGCATAAAATTTAATGAAAACCTTCATCGAAGCAGGCCAATTAAAAATTACGAGCTCAACTTCGTTTATAATAGAATGAAGGCCAAATCAAAATTCAAAAATTCTTCTTATTTACCTGAACTTAGAATAAATTTGAATTCCCCGTGTGAGAAAACCTAAAAAAATCATTTGCAAAAAAATTTTTTTTGTGAATGTGAACCTAAAAATGAACCCAAATTAACTATAAATATATGTACATTTATTTTTCATTTTCCTTCGAAATAATTTGTACTATTAGCGAGTAAATAACAATTAACCAACAAATGACCGCGTCAGATCGACGGACGATAAATAAAAGAGGAATTAAGTTAGTAAAAAAGGGAAAGAAAAACGACTTTTTTAATTAAAAGTCGATAAAAATAGAAGAGAGAAAAAAGCAAAACCCCAACGAAGAAATGTTTTTATTTTCTTTATTACTTTAAAAGTATGTTTTCGTTTGCTTCTTTACCGAATTTTTTGGCCTCAAAAATAAAAAAAAAGTTTAAATTTTGCGATGGAAAATATTTTTAGAATTTTTTTTCTCAAAAAACAAAAGCGAAAATTTGCACTTTTTTTCTTCCCTTCTTATTCTCTCCGGCCGGTTGCATTTTTTCTAGCTTTTGGCTTTGGAAAAATGTAGTAAATCAAAGTATATACGATAAGAAGATGATACCATTTGGAGAGGAATAGGGTCATAAGTAAAGAAAAAGATAAGCTTGAAGAGTATTTATGAAAAAACCGTTATCAAACACTTTTATAAAATAATGTAAAATTCAAAATAACATTAAGATATAAAAAATTAAAAGTAACGTGAAAAAGTATTGAATTGAGTGCTGGGACTTGACTCTTTAAATGTCATTGGGAGTCACGACGACTCTTCTCTTTAAATGATTCTCAGATTTGGAAGCAGTGTTGTGACCTAGCTCCGGGTTGACTCCGGAGTCGCGAGCCGCCAGCAATTCCGTTAGCTCTTTAAAAAAAGCCTGAGTCAGGAAAAAGCCAAATGACTCCATAAATTGGCTCCGGATGGATCCAGATTGCTCCAAATGGTTCCAAATGGCTCAGGTTCCGGCAGATAACTCGGAACTTTTCGCTTCGCAGCGAGTCATCTGGCTTCAAATGACTCCGAAGCCATTTATCGAGCCAAGTCACGACACTGTTTGGAAGTCGCCAAAAATCATCGTGATTCGAAAATCAATGGAGTCAGAGCCGTTTGGTGACTATTGACCCTTAACTCGCGAGTCATCTGCGAGTCAAGTCTCAGCACTAATCCAATCGGTAAATAAGTTTTATTTTATTTTTTTGTAATTTTTTGTTTTGTCTTATTTGATTCAAAATAATCAAAGATAACAATTTTGAGCTCAACATGAAAAAAAATTTATTTTTTAATAACTCTGTGAGAAAATAAAAAGATCGGAAAAAATGAAATAAATATGAGAGTAACTAGTGCTGAGTTAATAGATGGACCGCTTGAGACGAAATCTTCCGAATTCGATGGGAATTATCACGAGACATGTCTGAAGATGGCAAGATATTGACCACGTAGATAAATTGGTTGAAAAGTAATAAACAAAAAAGGAAAATTAATAATTGATTAATTCGTTGTTTTTTATAGTTATAGCGGCTTTTTTAATAACAAAAAAAATCGTTTAAACTTGTTTATCAACCCAGTAAAAAAAGAATGAAATTGATATGAAAAGAATAATAAGATAGATGAAAAACATAAGTCGAAAATGGATGGAGCCTAAAATCAAATTGGTCCAGCAAAGCTGCGCCTAATTTAAATATGGAAAGAAACGAAAGATAAAGAAAAAAAATGAAAATATTAAAAAGAAAAGAAAAGGATGGAAAAAGAGAGGAAGAGCGAAAATATAGGAAAATAAAAAAATACAATACATATCTTTAAAAAAGAAATAAATACGCATACAAATAAAAAGTTGAGAGAGAAAAAGTAAAGAAAAAAGAAAAAGAGGGAATAGATATAGAGAGAGAAGAAAATAAGAGAAAAAGTTGAATAAATGGATGGGAGAGAAAAATATGAATGAATGGAAGAGAAAACGTTGAATGAATGGGAGAGAAAACGTTGAATGAATGGGAGAGAAAACGTTGAATGAATGGGAGAGAAAAAGATGAGTGAATGGGAGAGAAAACGTTGAATGAATGAGAGAGAAAAATATGAATGAATAGAAGAGAAAACGTTGAATGAATGGTAGAGAAAAAGTTGAATGAATGGGAGAAAAAAAGTTGAATGAATGGGAGAAAAAAAATAAATGAATGGAAGAGAAAACGTTGAATGGGAGAGAAAAAGATAAATGAATGGTAGAGAAGACGTTGAATAAATGGGAAAGAAAAAGCTGAATGAATGAGATAGCTCACTTTCACTCCCCCCCCCCCCCCGTATTATTGATCCCGCGGGACTTTTGTCATAAAAGCGAGTCGGGAGAAAATTGCCCAGCAAAATACTTTTGTTTTTGAGAAATTTATTCGTTGCTTGAAAAGTATGCATTAGAATTTTCTCTTTTTTCACGTTTTCACGAAAATTCTTTCCCTTTTTTCTCTATTTTGCATTGATGCGCAAATTTTTATTAAAAAAACAAACTTTATAAAATTTGGAATAAATATTTATACATAATATAAAGGTTAGGTCCAAAATTTCGACTAAATTTTTTTGAGACTAAAAAAAATTTAACTAAAAAAATTTAAAATGACCAGACGAAATAAAAAGTTATTGTGTTATAAATTTAATTTTTTATACAATTAGGTTTCATTTTTTTATTGTTTATGAAATAATTTGTTAATTGTTTCTACGCAATGCTGGGATTTCATATAGCTTGAATTTGACTTTTTAAAGCTCTAAATGATTCTCGGTAAGGCCATTTAAGAGTCATAATGACTCTTAATGACTCCAATAACAACTCCAAATGACTCCCAAATTTTAAAGAAAGAATGGTTTAACTCTTTTTATCTTCTAAATGAAGCAGGCCCATTCTAAATGATTCGGAGTCAAGTCAGAAAAGGGAACGAATTTGGGCTCATAATTTTTAACCTGCAGATTGGGCCTGCTTCAATGAAGGTGCTTATTAAATTTAATGTCGCACAAATTAACAGAATAAAGATCATGTTAAAGTTCAAAAATTCGGCGGCTTATATACGGGAACTTAGGGTAATCAAAAAAAAACGAAATAATTAAATTTTGAATATAGGTAAAATAAAAAATTTAGGAGGAAATATCTTAAATTAATTTTAAAAACTTTAAATTATTAACAAAAAAAGATTTGTCTGTTGTCTAATAAAAAATGGTTTTAATTATAAAAGTTAGCGAAACATTGGCCAGCGAAAATTTCTCTAAAATATTTTCAAAAAAAAAAAACTAAATAAAAGTGAGGAAAATTGAAAATAGTGCTTGCACTAAATTAAAACGGGTAAAAATGGACTTATTTTAAGCGTTATAAAACGAAAAGTTTTGTGCTTAGATTTTTTTTATTTGTTCGATTTATTTATTTGCTAATACGACATTTTGGGACGGACCTCAAAAAGACGTTATAATAACTCATAACGTTGGTGAAAACAACTTAACGTGAGGCTAAGCCTAAACTTAATAATGGTTAAGGCAAAGCCCAAATTTAGCCTAAAATTTGTGTTTATCCCTATATGTCTCTCCCGATTTGTTTCTACCGTTTTGGTCTGTCCTGAAATGGCCCGTCCCAAAAGATCAAGATTTGTCCCAATTTGTCCTTTCCGATTTGTCCGTTTCGATTTGTCCATCCCAATTTGTCCCTACCGATTTGGTTCGTCCTGAAATAGTTCGTCCCAAAAGGTCTGTACCAATTTGTCCGTCCCGATTTGTCCATCCAGATTTGTCCCTCCCGATTTGGTCGGTCCTGATTTGTCCCAACACCATTTATTGGATGTTTGGAAAATTTCTTTTAAGAAGTTGGATTTTTCTAATTACATTTTGCTGGACCAAAATCGAGAAAACAGCCACGATAATGTTAGGTAGTAGCGCCGTGAAAAAGGCCTCTCATTTGCCCATTTTTGAGGTATGCACATTTACTGACTTTTTATTACGATAGTTTAAAAAATATTTTGTTTCTTTAGCTATAATTGCTAGATCGTTCACTAAATTTTCGGACTTTTGGATATAACCCATTTGTGAAATAGTTAAATAGTATTTTTGTTTTTCTCATTTTAAATAAGATAATTTTTTGGTGGTCATTTTGACGCATTTATTACACGTTGTAAATGCTTTTATAAGTGAATTTTAAAAAATATGGAAAAATTTTGAGCATAAATCAGTTATTTCATAAAAAAGTAAAAGTTATACCCAAAAATCCGAAAATCTAAAGAAAATTTGATTAATTTTTTTAATCACCCCAAGTTCTTGAGTATAAGGCGCAGCCGTTCGAAGAATTTTTGAACTTAGTCTTCATTCTGTTATAAACGAAGTTGAGCCCAAAATTTTTAAACCACAGCTTGGAGGCCTGTTTCGATGAAAATGTTCATTAAATTTTATGCTTCACAAACACAAAATAATAGAATGGAAACCAAGTCAATATTCAAAAATTGTCCGGCTTATACGCCAGAAATTAGACTACCTACTTTTAAATAAAAAATATTATATTTGCCTATATTTTATTTTAAAAAATATACCAAAAAAACTCTCTTCGAATAGTTGCAAAAGTTGAGAAGTTTTAACTTGAAACAAATATAAAATAGAGGCACAAAACCTTTACTTAAGGAAAAAAAAGAAAAAGGTAAAATAGCAAAATGAAATTTTCGGAGTAAAACTATTTCAAATTACTTTGAAAATGTTTGTTTAAAACAAACTTAAATACATTTTTAGTTTTTTTATTTTTATTTTAAAATATGTGAAATGTGCTAAAGTTGTTTTTAACGTCGATGTTAATTAATAACGTGAATTTTTTTACGTATGAATTTGACAATATTGTATAGTAAATATCAGTGATGTGTAATTGGCTCAATAGTGGTTTGCGGGCCAAAATGAGCCAAATGTCTCAAATTTTAAGTCAAATTCGACAAATTGAGCCAAATTTTTTACGAAACTGGCTCATCGCGAGCCATCGCGAGCCGGCCCAACAAAGCTCGTTTTGGCCCGGTGTGACCCATTTTTTGCCGGCCTGATCCGGTCAAACTTGACCGCTGGGCCGGCTCGAAAATTTTTTCTGTCTGACCTGGCCCTGCCCGAATTGAAAATTGCCGGCCCGGCACATCTCTAATATGTAGCATTTATGTTCTGCAATAAATTTTCGATTTTTTGGCATATTTTTGGTATTTATTGAAAAAAATAATTTTTATCAGAATGCTATTTTATTTAAAACAAAAAGAGATTTGAATCAGTATATTCTATTTAGTGTATTTAAAAAAAATAAATACCAATTTTTGAAATATGCTTACAGTCGACGCCCCCATTAACATAACGCCAAGGGACTGCGCGTTAACTATGTTAATGGGAGCGTTATGTTAATGGGGAGCGTTATGTTAAGGGGGCTAATGGGTGAAAACCAACCAAGCTGCCAAAACGATTATGTTAATGGGAGGTTTATGTTAATGGGAATTTATGTTAATGGGGGAGTCGACTGTATGTGGTCGGTGTTGATATATTACGCTTTAGTTTTTTTCTCATAAGGAAGTAAAAGAATTTAAATTAGATCTATCAAGGTAGCTTGTAAGTTAATGCCTAATGTCAAAGAAGCCTACTGGACTAAGGTTAAAGCTAAGTCTGCGTTCAGCCTAAAATCTGATTCTAATGTCTTAACACTATTTTTAAGGTGGCACTAAAATGGCAATGCCAAAACGTCCTGCTTTGGGCCGATAGTTTCAATAGACTTTTAAATGGATAGTTGGAGCTTGCCTCCACCAATTAACTTTTTAGAAAATACTTTTTCTAAATTTTTGTCTCTTAAGAACAAAAATTTTTCAAAATAATATTGTGATTATAATTTTTATTTTTCTCTTAATACAACATACAAGATTATAAATATGTAAAATACATCATTAGATGTGGTCTTCGCCGGCAAATGTATCGCACTTACGATGTACGTCACCTCTTCTTGGCGAGGGCGACGCGATGCGACAAAAGAAAAAGTCGTCAGCGTCCGCGACGACGGGTGGCGGTGGCGGCGAAACGCTTTCGCTATTGCTCGCCATTGATAGCGTAAAGCGTCATGTCGCCGTCGGTGACGACACGCCGCCGACTCACGCCAAAAACAGCAAAAATGGAAGTATTTTGAGCGGTAGTGACGTGCGAAAACTTAGTTGGCTTGCCGCCACCGTCGCCGACAACGATAATAATAATGAGAATGAGGAAAACAAAAAGCTCAACGATGAAAACAATAATGCGGATGATCCTTGGACATTGGATCAACTGCTCAATGATGATCAGGTAAAATTAATAAAAAAATTCAAATTTTGAGTGAAAAGTATCAATACAGTATTTAAAGATTATAAAAAGGCAGTAACATTTTTTGCATAACTTAATTATAAGGCAACTAATCTTGCTGAAATTTTAGCACATCATTTATACTATCAAGCAGTGTTGTGATTTGGCTCTGGGAGCCTGGCTCCGTTAACTTTTTTTTAAAAAAAGCCGGAGCCACGAAAAAGTCAGATGACTCCATAAATGACTTCATAAAATCTAGATGATTCCAAATGGCTCCGGAAGATGATTCGAAGCTTCGAAACAAGCCATCTGGCTCCATAAATGACTCAGGAGCCGTGTGTGGAGCCAAGTCACAACACTGCTATCAAGATACATTATATTTTAAAATTTCGTTCCTATATGTACAGTATGAAAGTTTTAATGGACATTTATTGCCAAATTGGGTAAAGGTGATATAAAGATAGTCGATAATTTAATGTTCTCTATTTGAATTTCAATCTTATCAAGAATCATTTTATGAATCATTATTTTAGAACATTTTGTAGTAAAATTTGTATTAAAATTAGAAATTTTGCTTTATTTTTTATTTTTTAACAATTACCTATTAAAACAAATAAATTAATCTATTACCCTAATTCTCTTGTATAAACTTGGCCTTCATTCTGTTATTTTGTATCTGTCAAGTGTTGTGACGGAGTTATAAAAAGAAATTCTAAGTATGTGATCAAGGTCCGTGTAACTCAGTAGGTAGAGCAGCGCTCCGGTTAAGCGTTGGTCGCAGGTTCAAGTCCTGCCACGGAAGTTACCTTTTTCACATACACAACATTTGGCGATCAGGATGAGATGGCGCGTCAAGCGTCATCATCTCGAACTCCGTGCCGCTGGGTAGCGCCGTAAGCCGGTATTTGGCCGGGAAGTTAGTGGTCAGCTTCCCTTAGGCCGCGCGTAATGTTGAACCAAGCATAAGTCCGGAATTTCTATTCCAAAAAAAAAAAACCACTCCGGCAGTTGGTCGCGCAATTCTACATATTATGCGTAAAAATGCTTGTATTTCAATGTATTGCCATTGGTGCTAAGCTGGTCCGGGGATCTAGTCCTGTGACCTTCCACATCTTCGTGGTTGCATCTATTAACATCTTGAACGGGGAGATGTTGTGACGGAGTTATAAAAAGAAATTCTAAGTATGTGATCAAGGTCCGTGTAGCTCAGTAGGTAGAGCAGCGCTCCGGTTAAGCGTTGGTCGCAGGTTCAAGTCCTGCCACGGAAGTTACCTTTTTCACATACACAACATTAAGTGTAAAATTTAATGAACATCTTCATCGAAACAGAATTGAGCTGTGGTTTAAAAATTTTGAGCTTAACTCCGTTTATAAAAGGATGAAGACCAAGTCAAAATTCAAAAATTCTTTGAACGGCCGCCTTTTATATGTATATTAGAATTAGGGTAAGGGTAATAGATTAATTTATTTGTTTTATTAGGTAATTAAAATTAAAAATAATTTTAATATACAGTCAAATCTGCCTAATTGGGCACCCCTGTAATTGGGCACCCACTCTAATTGGGTACTTTTTTCTGGTCCCGACAAAATCCCTAATATATTCTTTTGCTAATTGGGTACCTGACCCTGTCTAATCGGGCACTTTTTTTGAATAAACTTAGAGGAAATTACGCAATTTTTGCGAGAAATATTTCCATTTTCTATTTTTATAGAACTAATTTTATCAAAAAGAGTCGACAAAGCGGTTTAACATTCGATCATGACGATTCCGAAGCGCAAGCACAGTGAGCTGACATTGGATTAGAAGAAGGAGATCATCGACGCTGCAAAGGAGAAGACGACCTGCTTTAGCATCTTTCGATTTAGCCAATGGCTAGGATAGTTATTGTCGCTTTAGCAGGCGGAATAAAGAGTTGATTTAATAAAGATTATTTAAGAAATATTCGTTTTTGGTGATCAACGTCCCCATCGGGAAGTTATCTAGAGTATTTTCGCAAAACCTCTATAATTGGGCACCCTCTCTAATTAGGCACTTTTTCGCGGTCCTGACAGGTGCCCAATTAGACAGGTTTGACTATATATATAAATTTTTAATTACCGATTTCAATTGCGAAGAAGTTTAGCTCTGTTAGCTCGGTGCTAGAGCGTCAGACTTTTAATGTAAATCTTAAGGGTTCGACACCTCACAGAGCTTCAATCTTTTTTAAATTTTTTTATTATTTTTTTTGGTATAAAAGATTCCTTAAAAATCTATATAAAAAATGGCGTTGCGACAAAAGGGGATGGCCAAAATGAGAGGGGACAAACGGGATGATTATGCCAGAGCGTGAAGAAGATTGTTAAAAATTGTTGGCTTAGTGGTAGAGCGTCAGACTTTTAATCTGAATGTCGGGAGTTCGACTCCCCTACAGAGCTACCATCTTTTTTATATTTTTTTATAGAAGATTTGCGAAACGTAAGCAAATTATGATCCAAATATATTATAAAAAATAAAGTTATTTTCGATCTTTGTCAGTTTGTCTCTCTTACGTTGCGAATAAATCTCCCATGGGTTGGGTTTAAATAAAGCAAAACGTAAAAAATAAACTTTTTTTGCAGTTTTTAGCTTCAAATGAATAAGACAAAAAAGCATGAAAATTTTACATTCGAAAAAAGCAACTTTTGCCAATACTTAACCATGTATTTTGGTGGCGTCAAATTTTTATTGGATTATTCGCGTCAAGTAAATATTTTATGAAATAAAATGTATAGTGTGTTTCAGCATTCATTATAGCTAATGGATATATTTTAATGCAAATTTTAAAAAGCATCGAGTTTATTAATATTTATATTGCTTGAAATGTGCTTTTAAAATCGAATGAGTAATTTTATAACTAATTTCCTATTTTGGGAGTATTTAAAATATAAAATTGGATTGCTAAAATCTCTTATGTGTAATTTGATAAATTGTTAAAAAAATGTTGAGACGTCGCTCGAAAGAGGCGCGCGCGCGTGCCGCGATTTCGTGCTATAAGCGCCGGCAAAAAGCGGTAAAATTTAAAAAAAAATTTATTATCAACGAGTCGTATAAAATAAAAAGCTGGGATTACAATTAATTTTAATCAAAATTATCTGTCACACCACAATATCATCTAATAATTAAAATTACCCTAATTTCGTATGCATAAGGTAGAATGTTTTGAGTTAAATTTAAATTGGCGCCAATGAGTCCATTCTGTTGTATCATATCCAAACGAGTCCAAATTTTGTGCCCACTTTTATGAAACTGAAACGAAGACGGCACAAAATTTGGACCCCAACAGATCTGATATAACAGAATGAACTCTTGGCGTTAATTTAAATTTGGCTCAAACACCCGGCCTTATGCACACAAAATTAGGGTATCTAATAAAAAAGGAATAACGAATATATTAATTAAATTATCCTTTAATTAACATACATACTATGCTTATCAAAAAAATTTAATATTTTTACTCTCAAAATTATTATGATTTGTTTTTTCTAGATGCTCTCTGAGCCAATGCCGACGTGGAAAAAGTACGCGCGGATAATTTTGCCGCATGTGGGGCTTATTCTACTTTCGGTTTTGTACGTGATCGGTGGCGCGTTTGTCTTTTATCAAATTGAGAGTCCCAACGAAATTGAAGTACGACGCGAGCGATTGGCGCTAATCGACGCTCAGGAACAGCGCATGCTCGCTCATCTATGGCAACTGGTCAACGACGAGAATATTACACGTCGTATGTAATTATTTTAAAAAAATATTAACACGACGGAATGTATTTTATATAAAATGAAAATTGTGTTTAGAGAATTCCAACTTTGGTTAGCGTTTAATTTATAGACTTTTTCGATGGGTTAAGCCAAAATTTTTAGGCAAAAACAAAATACCCTAATTTCGTATGTGTAAGGCCGGATGTTTTATAAATTGGCGCCAATGAGTTCATTCTGTTGTATCAGATTCAAATTCTTTTCAGTTTCATAAAAGTAGGCACAAAATTTGGACTTGCTTGGATTCAATACAACAGAATGAAGTTTAATTTTAAATTTTGGTGTTGGAACATTTCTGGGCTGAAAATTCGGAATCGGACAATTCGAACTGGTCAATTTGAGATGAGAAATTTCGAAACGAGTCATTTCGGGACGGACACAGATTTTAGACTGAACTTGGGCTTAGGCTTAGCCATCTTTATCTTTCTCATCTTTTTATATAGAAATGGCTGAAAAAGCAGCACTTGAACACGTTGACGACGTATCGCGCTTACTATTTGACGCCTTTGACACGCATTATATTAGCCTAGCACATTTACGAGCTCGAAACAACAATAATAACAACAATAATTTTAATAATATCGAGTATAACGCTCACGATAAAAATGGCAATGCCGATTCCTACGATAACGACGCCATACGATGGAGCACGATAGCTCAACAGGGCGGCTATAGTTGGACAATGACAACGTCTATATTTTTTACAACAACTTTGTTGACCACCATAGGCTACGGTAATCTAGTTCCGGTTACGGCCACCGGTCGAATGTTTTGCATATTTTACGCACTCTTTGGCGTCCCGTTAATTTTGATTACCGTTGCGGATATTGGCAAATTTTTGTCTGAGAAAATTATTTGGTTATACGGTATGTAAAGAAATTTTAAAAATAAAGCAAAATTTCTAATTTTAAAATATACAGGGTGACCACAAAGTCTTGTGACAAATTTTTTAAATCATTTTTTATTTAAAAAAATATTTTTACAAACAAACATGTAAATGAAAGCCAAAGAAATTTTATATAAGATATTTTAAAAGATTTTCGAAATTTCCGCTTTTAGCCGCCACGCAGGCCTCAAGACGAAAAACAAATAAACATAGAATTTTACGCGCTACAAATTAGAGTGTAACTTAATGGTACAATATACCAAAAACTGTACTAAACTTTAAATTGAAAAAATTTGTCAAAAGACTTTGTGATCACCCTGCATATAAATTTTTAATTATCGTATTAATTTTAATTGCGAAGAAGTTTGGCCCTTTTAGCTCAGTGGTAGAGCGTCAGAATTTTAATCTAAATCTCAAGGGTACGGTAATTGAAAATTTATATATATTAAAATTAGAAATTTTGCTTTATTTTTAAAATTTCAATAAATTTATATTTAACAAATATAAGTTTAATAATTTTAAACTTTTTAATAAGACAATCTATGAAAAACAATCACAAATTAGATATAACGTGATAAATTATCATTGATAATTTTATTGCAAAAATTAAAAAAAAATCTTTTATGAAATAATTTAAAAAATGTGGAAGCCCTGTAGGGGTGTCGAACCCCTGACATTCAGATTAAAAGTCTGACGCTCTACCACTGAGCTAACAGGGCAGATAAATTATTCTCGTCAATTCTTTTCCTTCTAATAATTTGATTAATAAAAAATAAGTTGTTTTTTGTTCGTTTTCTAAGAAAAAATGTTTTTTTATTATTTTTAATCGAAATTAAAATAATTTTGGGTATGAAAAAATGAGAAAATCAATTACATATTTAATATTTTATTTTATATTATATAAAAAGAAATATATAATATTTTTATTAAAATAAATACTTACAAAAATATGAAACAGGACTCAATTAAAGGTTATATATACATGTAATTCTCATATATTTGTGTGTATAGGACTTTACTCGCAAGCAAAAAAGCGTTTGCGTCTACGGAGACGACGTGCGGCTGCTCGTCGGCAACGTCGCGCCGCTGCTGCAAAAGCGATTACCGCCACCGCGGCGGCTGCGGCTGGCGGCGGGACTGTTGTAATTGCCAGCAAAATGGTAGAAAAAAGCGGTGCCTTGCTATTGGCTCAGCGTGGCCACTCCGAAGACTATGCTGAGAATGCAGAGGATGAGGCACTGGACGAGGAGAATGATGAATTGATGCAATGCGATGAAGAGGAAAATGCAAAGCATAAAATACATGCCCAACTTCAGGAGGTTGGTACTTATAGTTTCTTAGTGTTATAGATAAGCAACAGCTTCATGGACCTTCCAATTCGTTGAACCAGTAAACCTCGCATTCCACTCTTTTTTAAAAAAAACTTCAGCAATCTCATTTTCAAAATTTTTTTCTGATTTTGGACTTTTTAACAATTTGAGCAAATTTCTATAACTAGATACTCATTTACAGGGTCCGATTTGTTTTTGTTATAACTTTTTTACTTTTTAACCAAATTGTAAAAAAATTTTCCATTTGATTTACAAGGCTTCTCCATTTAGTTTGACATTAAACTTATCAATATTGGTTCCTATTCGTTTGAACTTTTTTGACACCATTTTTAAAAATGAAAAATAGGTAAAGTTGACTTGAAATTGACTCAATTTTTCAACCTGAATTTTGCTAAAATTTCATCAAATAGATTAAATAATGTTCATTATGATTAATTCTATCCTCATTTTGAACCAAAATGTCAGAATCATTCAATATAGACTTAATGATTAGGACGCATTTATCATTATGTTACAAATTTTAATGATTTTATCTCTTATTGAAAAAATGGCAAAAAAGTTCAAATAAATATAAAATTTCTAATTTGGAACCAATATGGAAAAGTTTGATGTCAAACAAAATGGCAAAGCCTCGGGAATCGAATGGAAGAAAATTTTACAATTAAGTTAAAAAGTAAAAAAGTTACAACAAAAACAAATCCCAGCGCTAATTTGGGCATCCTTTATATATTTATTTTTTTTAATTTCCCGAATTTTTAAGCTTGGCATTGACAATTACGTATCGATTCCAATTGCGTTAATTGCCGCGATTTTACTTGGCTACATGACAATTGGCGCAGTTTTACTCGCCAATTGGGAGAGTTGGCGATTTTTTGATGGATTTTACTTTTCCTTCATCACCATGACCACAGTATATTTAAAAAAAATCAATCAATAAAATTAAATTATAAATTGATTCATTCATTACAATATTAAATTTAATTAATGCAGGTCGGATTTGGTGACATTGTGCCTGTGAAACAGCAATTTTTCTTTTTTGATCTTTTCTATATTATTGTCGGTTTGGCCATTACGTAAGATATAATTACCCAAAATTAAAAAAAGAAAAATATAACTGTTTTAGTACAATGTGCATTGATTTGGTCGGTATTGAATACATCGAGAAGATTCACTACTTTGGCCGCGCCATTAGTGGCGCGCGCTTTGCACTCGTAAATGTGGGCGGTAAAATGGTACGCGTTCCGGATCTCGTTCGATGCGCCTATGTCCTGCATCAGGTTAGAATATAAAGTTTTTGATACAAATGTTATTATATGAGTTGATAGTACCAATTTGGTAGTATTTAACTTTACTAAATTATTTTTTAAAAGTAAGTTTGACATTTTTTAGTATTTAATTAAAAAATTTTGTCTTTTTCATTCACAGGGTGTGTAATAATCTTATCCAGACAACTTATAGAAATATGGCCAGAAAAAAGGTAGCGGCACATCTCAGACGCTTTTGTTCAAAGGCGCCTATGTACCGAAGGATTTTGCATTCATTCGTTTCATTGATTTTGGTGCACTAGCCAGTTTCGAAAGTTTGGCGAGTTTACTGTCGAGTGGTAAGTTCGGATCCATGATGAGTAACCGAACTGAGCGTGAGATAAAGAAAACAGCAATTCATACAGTAGTGAGGACTCCTCATGACTCGGCGACGTCCAGTATCGTATAGTCAAGAATCGATATTGTTTATGGAGACATACACAAAAAAATGAAAATTTTCTTGCCCTATTAACTTATAAAACGAACTTTTAAATAAGAATAAAAACTTTTTTTACCTATTTATAAAAATATAATTAATAAAATTCATTAGATAATTTGTGATTTAAAATTCAATATTGAATAGTAGAAATTAAAGAAATATTCCAAAATATATATAATTTTACATGGGGTCACGTAATTTGTGGCTTTACAATTTGCCGCCCACGTCTTCAAATCTCTTTTGGTCTACGACTTCAAAAAAAAAAGGCTTAGGCGATATTAGGCTGAACAGGCTTAGGCTCAGGCCATTATCCCGCAGCACGTCCGTTGGCCTATGTCGAGATTTTGGACTAAACGTAGACTTAACAAATCCTAGAATTGTGAATTATGGTGCGCCTTTTATAAACTATATATTGTTTAAAAAAATTCTTCATTTAAGCAAATGATTAGTATTTCGTGCAATATTCAATTTGGCACAATTTCTCATTTGGCGGGTCGTGTAGATTCGCTTAATTTTGCATTACACTTTGTAGCTGAGCCGTGCAAAGTGAAATTAAAAAAAAAGTTAGGGAAATACTTTAAATACAGAGAAATAATAGGTAATTGATTGTAAAAAAACAATAAAAATGTGGAGAAATAGTCGGAGAGAAGATAAAAAAGAAAAAAAAGTCGAAAGTGAACAAATAAAAAGTAAATAAATAAATAATTTTTACGTTTATGCATCTATGTAAATAAAGCCAGATACGTGTTCATATTCATAATGTATTGATATATTCATGCTGCATGATACTCATTCAATCTATTGGTATTTATCTAGTCCTCTCGCATAATATTTTTATGATTTAAGCTTATAGGTTTAAACTTTTTGTTTAATCATAAGATTAAGACTTATGCTATGACAAAACCTAAACTTAGAATTGACTTAAGTTTAAAATTTAAAAAATATTTTAAGAGGGGAAACTTCATAAGTACCAGTCTACCTCCTTTGGTCAAGTTTGCCTTATTGGAAAACTTGACTAGAGTGATGGAGAGACAATGAGCATTATAAAATTGAGATGAATTTTATAAATTTCTATTGCATTTATTGAATTGTCAGCAATAAAATAATAATTTTTATCTTCAGCTTATCACGGCAATTACTAATGTTGCTAAGAATTTTGCTGTGTTTTGCGGATCTTGCCCTTAGCCTCCTATTGGATACTGTAGCTGCTAAAACACCAAATTCTGTTGCTGATTATGGTTTTCTACCGTACAACTTTGTCCCGTTGATCTTAGAGAAACGTTCACGAACTAAACGTGGCGCGTCTCTCACGGAATTCACATCTAGCGAAGAGCTTCCAATGGATGAATCGTCCACGTTTCCCCCAAACGTGGAGCACGATAACATCACGGAAACGGTGATTAAACATTTGTTTAATTTTGTATGCAAATTAATTTCTGCAAACAGAAGTAAACACGAAAATGAATATTTTCAGTATTTTTTAATTATTAATTTATGATCCAACTATGTTAGTAAAAAAATATAAAATAGAATTATTCTACAAAACAACATCTATTATATTGGGTTTGCTAATAAGTTCCCGCGTTTTTTTCTTTTTGAAATTGCATCAAAAACAAAATATGTAAAGGTAATGTCTTATGTCATTCTATAAAGAATTTTCTGCTCTACAAAAAAGCGTGTTTAGTTTTTGATAATGATATAATTTTTGGCAATTTAATGCATTAAAATGAATTGTCAAATTGGTAAAAAATGGCCATTTTTTAAATAGGCGAAATGAAAATTTTTCCAACACCTTCATATTGCTAATAGGACCAGGGCAGCAATTTAACGGTTTGCTTCTGACTTTCTGCCATATGTTTCAAATTCTCGGGGGTATTGAAAAAGAATTTCATTCTGCCCATCAGAAAAATGGTGTCGAAATACTCTTTTTTTCAAATTTTACAATTAATTTTATTGCTTTGAAAATTACCAAAAATGACCCTAATTTCCCGTGTATAAGCCGCGACCGTTCGAAGAATTTTTGAATCTTGACTTGGTCTTCATTCTGTTATAAACGAAATTTATTTTTAATTTGCAACTTGGGCCTGCTCTAATGGACGTGTTTATTAAATTTCATGCTTCACAAACATAAAATAACAGAATGAAGGCCAGAAATTCTTCGAACGGCCGCGGCTTATTTATCCGAATTTAGGATATATCATTATCAAAAACTAAACACACTGTTTTGTAGAGCAGAAAATTCTCTATCAAATAACATACCCTTACATATTTTGTTTTTAATGCACAATTTCAAAAAGAAAAAAAACGGCGGGAGCTTATTAGCCAACCCAATACACTAATTAAACAAATTTCAATTTAATAGACCGAACATACGTACTACAACAAAACTGTTTACTCAAATAGACCCGATCTAATGTCTCAATACTATATGGACATGGCCAATTTTACAAAACTCGTGAATGGTACGCTAAGGCACGAACATCTTAATGGCACATATCGAAAAGCAGCTGTAAATTTTCTGCTTTTAACCGAAACAAAATTTAGTTTATTGAATAAATTTTGAATAATTTATATTTATATTGATTTTTCAGGGTGTAAAACTCGGTTTTCCATTTCCATTTTATGGACATCGTCTAAACAATTTCACAATTGCTACCGGAGGTTTACATTTATTTTAAGCGCAAGCTTGTGCTAGATTTCATTGAGATCTTTCTCGAAATTTTTAGGATTTCTCTACGTGGGTGATCAGGCTCACAATTGGCTGGCCGCAACGCAATATATTGCGCCGCTAATGGCTAACTTTGACACGATGAGCAACGGCGCCGCAATTATGTACGGCGATGACGGCAATCGTGTCATCGTGGAATGGTCGAATGTCACGCTTCGCGACAATCGCGAAGGTAACTCCGCTTTCGTAAACTCATATCGTTAAGGATGTATCATAATTTCGTGTGGCAAAATTTAAATTGGCGCCAATGAGTTCATTCTGTTATATCGAGAACAGATGATTCCAAATTTTGCGCCCGCTTTTATTTCAGTCTCATAAAGGTGGGCGTAAAATTTGGACTCATATGGATCCTCATATAACAGAACGAACTCATTGACGTCAATTTAAATATGGCTCAAAATACCCAGACTTATCCACACGAAATTGGTCTATATGCAATTATTTATTATTTTATGTATGTTTTGTAAATATTTAGCTGGAAATTTTTCCTTCCAAGTCTCATTATTCAAGAATGGCGACATTTGGTTTGTGTACAAAGAGGCAAGTCTTATAAAAATTCACATATGTATTTGTTCCTGAGCCGCAATTGCTTGAGCTGCAATCGTCGGCCACAATTGTCGGTAATTGTTCCAGCCGCAATTGTCTCGGCCGCAATTGTCTCGGTCGCAATCCACCGGCTGCAATTGTCGCATTTCCTTTATTTACTTGTACTCATATATAACCCGTACATACACATAACCCGTTTATACCCTAATTTATTGTGTATAAGCCACATCGTAGATATGGTTTTCATTTTTAGACAAGCATGGGTTATATCTAGAAGGCCTAAAACCAAATTGGCTTAGCAAAACGATAAACAGACTACATAATTTCAAAAAAATTAACTTTAGGTGCCAATTTCGCCAAAAAATATTAGCGATCTTAATCATCCATGCAAGCTGGGTATTAGCGACGCGTATTTGTTCAATCACCGTATTCCGATGGAGAAATGTATAGATAAATTCACTTTAAACTGATTCGATGAGCCTAAAGGATATTTATGTAGCAAAAAATGTTTAAAATTTAGCGGTGACAAATAAGCGAATAATACACGAATATCATCGAATCGCTATTGATCCCGAAAAAGTCACATCGAATACGATTGTCTTACTTACCGCATTGCCAAGTAAAATTTCGGCTAAAATCTAATTTACTCACATCCGATACCGACATTTGCGAATTTTTCAACTTTGACTAACTTTTCGAGAATCAAAAAGTTACTTTGAAGAAAATTAATTTTACCACTTTGATTCAGAATTTAATTTTCTATCCATTTTAAATCGAATTTCTAACTAATTTGAAAAAAGTTACAGTTGAAAAAGTATTTTTTAAAAATTTTTTGAGTCACTTTACATATACCCTAATTTCGAGTGTATAAGGGTGTTTTGAGGCAAATTTAAATTCGCACCAATGAGTTCATTTTGTTGTATCGGATCCGTTAAGGTCCAAATTTTATACCCGCCTTTGTCTTGATTTCATTAAAGTGGCACAAAATTTGGACCCCAACGGATACGATACAACAGAATGAGCTCATTGGCGCGAATTTAAATTTGGCTCAAAACATCCGACCTTATACACGCGAAATTAGGGTAATTTTGATTGTACATTTTTTTTCAAATTACTCTAATTTCCATTCGAACAATTTTTGAATTTTTGATTTGGATTCATTCCGTTATTATGTATTGAGTATACACAAAATTAAACAAATATTTTCTTTAAAATGGGATCAAGCTATAAGGCAAAAATGAAACGCTCATCCACAAATATAACAAAAATTCAAAAATTGTTCGAATTCGCCGCGCGTTATACGTTTGAAATTAGAATAGTTTAAAATTTCAATCAAAAATCAATCAATGGAGAATTAAATTCTGAATCAAATAATTTTTTGAAAAATTTTTTTTATTCTTCTCAAAAAGTTAATCAAAATCAAAAATCTGCAAATTTTGCTCCATCAGATATTACATATTAAAATCTCTTATTATTCGATAAATATTACATATAGAAATTCTATATTTTGTCCAAATATCAATCAAATCAACTTGATTATAATAAAAATAAGTAGATTTTGTTTTTAAAAAGCAAACAAATAATTTTTGGCTTTTGTTTTATCAAAAAACAAAAAAAAATTCCAAAAAATTGACTAAAAATTCAAAGCCAAAAATTTTATCTTTATTTCATTTGTTAATTTACACATATTTTAGTTTTAAAAATATTTCTTTAAAGCTTGTCTCAAATTCACAAGTTGTGCCGAGTGTACCTATGCCAATTTGACTTCATTTAAATGTTCGTGGTGCGGCTCATCCGAATCCGAGAAGTCATTTTGTTCCGACGATGCCGGGTTTGTTTATTACAAATATTTACATATAAAAAATATATTTTTAAAAATTTGAAATTACTTTTTTGAATGTATGTGCATAATTCTTTTCGAAGAGTTGTCATCCAACAAGAGACAATCCAATAGTTAATGCTTTAAAATAAAGATAAGAAAATGATTTTTCAATTGGTTTTTTAAAAAAACCTTAAAAAATTACTTACTCGAATTTCGCGTGTATAAAGCTGGGTGTTTTGAGTCAAATTTAAATTGGCGCCAATGAGTTCATTCTATTGTATCAGATCCGTTGGGGTCCAAAATTATGCCCGTCTTTGTTTCAGTTCCATAAAAGAAATTTGGACTCGCTTGAATTCAATACAATAGAATGAACTCATTGGCGCCAATTTAAATTTAGTTCAACCTTGTCTTATATACACGAAATTAAGATATTGAAAAATAATTTTTTTGTGTGTTAAAACACATTAAACGATTTAGTTTAGACCAATGTTGTGACTTGGCTCCAAGATGACTTCGGCAAACTCAAATGACAGACGAGCAAAGCACCATTATATTTCGCCATTTTTAAGAAAAATATAATGGGTTTGTCTGAGATGCCGAAGTCAACTCGGAGCCAAGTCACAACACTTGTTCTGACATTTGAAAAAATACAAATTTTAGAAAATTTATGAGACAACATAATATAATATGCTGTAAAATTGTTTTTTCACACAAATTCTCTCAGTCTAATGAGTTTTCATTGTTCAGCTTAAATCGTCGACGTCAAGAATTTGTGGACGGCTGCGCGAACGAACAACGTGAATCGTATTGCGACGCGACCGCGCCAAATTCCACCGTCAGTACAACGTCGGCCAGCGGTGCGACAAACGCACCGTTCTCCGAATCTCCAAAAGCGGCAACGCAAGCAGCAACACATCCACCTCATCCAGAGGGCGTCATTCCACTCGAGGACAAGGATAAAGGTTTGAGGAAAAAATATTTCATATATGCCTAAAAATAGGCATTTTTGACATCCTGTCCAGGACGATCTAATAAAGAATCAAAAAGATAAAAGATATCTACATTAAAATTTTAATTTCGTATGGATAAGTCCGGGTATTTTGAGCCAAATTTAAATTGACGCTAATGGGTTCATTCTGCTAATGTTCCAAATTTTGTGCCCTCTTTTATTTTCAGTCTCATAGAGATGGGCATAAAATTTGAACTCACATGAATCCTCATATAACAGAATGAACTCATTGGTGCCAATTTAAATATGACTCAAAATAGCCGGATTTATCCACACGTAAGAAAAATCATGCATTTACTTTGCATTATAATAAAATGATCGACTTCAGTTTATATGTCTAAAACTTTCCTTTATAAAAAGTAAGGTAATTTAGTAAGGTAAATTAAAATTCCTTCTAGCGAATTTATCGCCAAATTCTGAGCAAGTGGAAAACGGAGGCGGACTGCTAGCCTTTTTCACGCTCTTTATTGTCGTGGGTGTGGCCACTTCGTTGTGGATGATATATGCCTACTTTAATCCGCATACACCCTCTGGCCAATTTCTTATCAAGGTAAATTTTTCATAAGAAATGGGCTAATTGTTTTGATTTCTCTCTATAGATAGATTATTCTAAATCTAAGCGTATAAGCAGACCGTTCGACGGATATTGACTTGGTCTTCATTCTGTTATTTTGTATTTGTTAAGCATAAAATTTAATGAACACCTTTATTATTAAAGCAGACCCAAGCTGTAGTTTAAAAATGATGAGCTCAGCTTTGTTTATAACAGAATGAAGGCCAAGTCAATATTCAAAAATCCGTCGAACGGTCCCGGCTTATAAGCCGGGATTTAGTTGATAAAAAAATTATTGAAAGTAAAATGAAAATATTGATAAGTAAAACAGAGGACAATTATTAAGTATTTCTACAATTTTTTGA
This sequence comes from Bradynema listronoti, assembly GCA_024678965.1. Classification (NCBI taxonomy): domain Eukaryota; kingdom Metazoa; phylum Nematoda; class Chromadorea; order Rhabditida; family Allantonematidae; genus Bradynema; species Bradynema listronoti. Next base: position 1,664,987 of record JANLNO010000013.1, read on the forward strand.
CAACTATGGTCTAACTTTTTTCCTACGATAGATAGAAACGCGGGGTTTTTTGCATCCTGTAGAGCGTACCCGCCGATTTGTGGGGTACGTGTTTCAGCGATTTTTAAAGTTTTCATTTTTAGCATTTTTATAGAGGAAAATGCAACGAAAAAAGTGCATTTGGCTGAGCATTTTTTTCGAAAAGTGATCCAATGGACTTTAAATTTTTGCTATGACACTATTACACTCCATAAATTTAAAACTATTGGAATAGAAGCCGGGTTATGAAACTTCAAAAAAATGTCAAAAATGCCGAAATTTGTCATTTTTGCCATCATTTTTTTTTTGAAGTTTCATAAAAGTAAAATACGGAACTGGAATCAAAAAGCATAATTATTTTGTCAGTTATTATAATATCGTAATCTGCAATTGATAATTAAAGTATCGTCCGTCGAAATGGCAAATTCCCAGCAGCCATGTACGGTATAGCGCATCTGTGCATATGTAATACGGTCGTGTCGATTAAGTTCTTCTTCGTGGCACTGGCATTATGCGCAGCATGACTTATATCACTTTTTTTTCTTTCTTTTTGGTCCTACTAATGTAAAATTTTTCGTATTCAAAATTCTACGGTTACTTTATTTTTCTTTTTTCCCAAATTTTTATTTTTTTTTCTTTGACAACTAATTAATTCATTGAGTTTGACTTAAATATGATTAAATTGCTTAATTTAATTAAACTTTCATTTATTTTTTTCAAAATCGATATCTATATTATTTTATTAGTCATGATATAAATTGTAATGACATATTACTTACAGTGTTACAAATTAATTTTTAATAATGTTCCAATCAAATATCATCTACCGTATTTAAAATTAGTTTAATCTCCAATGATAATTTGTGTATATTAAATTTTACTTTAGCTAGTTATGCCATGAAATTAAAAAAGAAAACTTTCTAATATCGAATTGTTAGTTATAATTAAATGATAAACGTGATACGTGAAGGCCCCAGATCGATTCTCCCCCGTTGGAAATGATCTTGGAACTAATCATTTTGCGAGTTTGAATGAGGGCCATCTCTGCCACCTAAATATCGATTGATTTGCTAGGCATAAGCACGTGCGGTATGAAACTGATGCGGCTTGTGCGAGGCCTGGTTAGCACCGCCATGTATCACCCACACTGTGCAATGTGGTATCAATTGTCTTTCAAGTATGGTAACACCTAGATGGGGTCAGAGGCGGAATCGAATTTCGGGCTAAGCAAAGTGAAACCTATCGTACAATTAGTGGACCACCGCTCCTTTTAATTAAGTGAATTTTTTTTTAATTTCGGAAAAGCAGGGCACTAATTTTAATTGTGCATTTTAATTTCAATTGTGTAGCCCACAAATGCTTGAACAAAATTCAAAAATTTGCATGTGTAAAGAGTCTTGGCGAAATCTGATAGTGAATTTCAAATATAAATAAAAAGTTTTTGAGACAATTTCGAAAAAAAAATTAAATTTCCATTTTGCACCATAATTAATGGGTTTAATTTATTTTTTCGATTTTTCCTTATAACTTTCTGTTAGATACTCTTTATATGTTGGGACAAAAAGGGCCAAAACGGAGTGCGGCAAAACGTGACGAAAAACGAGATAAAGCTGAAGAAAAAGTTTTTAGTCTTAAATCTAAGTTTAGATTTTAAGCTTATTCTTAGGCTTAACCTAAGGCTTAAGCCTTAGTCTTTTATTAACTTTAATCTTGTGCATAGTTATCCCGTTTCTGCTATCTCGTTCTGTCCCGTTCCATTTAGTCATCCGGTTTTATTCTATATCGCTTAGGCCATTCATATCTGACCCGTATGGACTATTATAACAGGATGTCATAAATGCCAATTTTTAAAATATATTCAAACGGCTGCGACAACCATTGCAACTGCTTTTAAATTCTCTTTAAACTTCATTTTCGGTTGGCTTTTTATAGGAATTTATTATATTAAAATTGATTAAATAATTAAAACGAATAAGCCTTAATTTCAATTAATAAAGTTCATTCAATTTAAGGATTGTATTTTTAATTTTTCAATACATTTAATCAATTAAATTTCTCCTCCTTCGAAATTCATTTCATTTTCGTCATATTGCCAATTTACTTCATTATTTTTACACTTTGTATTTTGTTTATGTTAATTTGAATTTATTAAAAAATAAATAGGAAAATTTAAAACAAAAAAATGAACATTTGATATATTAATTATAAAAATTTATAAATTATAAATTGAAAAATTGTGGACAGGGGGGAAAAAGGGAGAGGGGAGTGGAATTTTCTTGATCGAATTTCACAAAATTATAAGATTCAGCATAAAATTCTGAATAGGATTGAATAAAAATAGCGTGAAAATTAAATCCTAAACAAAAACCTATATAATATGTATCTAGTATGCTAAAATGAAATGACTATTGAATATATGTACAAATAAATAAAATGATTAGAAAAATAGATAATTAAAATGATTATCAATAAAATGAAATGTAGTATAATAAATGTATTATCTACCAAACGAAGTAAAAATCAAAATTTTTGATGATGATGTTAAGTTAATTATAACAACGATTAATCATAACAACGATCAGAATACCAACAACTTTGAAAACAGTTATTATCCTTAGAATATTGATAAAAATAATAACCATAAATATTTTCTTAATAATGTTGAAATATCATTGTCAGAATTTGTTAAGGATCCTGAAATAACTCTAGACAACAAATTAGGTTTTTCCAAACATATTGGGCATATTATTAGAGCAGCTTATTTGAAATTAAACTAGATTCTTCGTATTCTTAAAAATCGTGATATTAAAATTTTAATTCGAGCTTACAAAACCTATGTTAGATCTCAATTGGAATATACAGCAGAAATATGGAATCCATCCAACAATTTTGAAATTAATAGAATTGAAAAAGTACAAAAGACCTTTATTTTTAGAGCTTTTAAGAAATGTGGAATTAAAATGCCCAAAAAAGATAACTATGAAATAAGACTCAAAATATGTAATCTATAAGATCTGAAAAGTAGACGTACTTTGCTCGATTTAACCATGATTTAAAATTTTCTTATACTAATCATCTTGACCCCTGGATATATTTTGAGGAAAATATTATAAGTAATAGAAGGGCTTTATCTTTACGAAACCAAAATACTTCTAAAAATCATAATTTCTTTTGTCGAAACAATTAGTCCTTGGAATAAAACATCTGAAGAAATAATTCTCAGTAATAATTCGGACATATTTTCTAAGACTTTTGAAAACAGGACTTCCCATAACGCAGATGTATGCCGAGGTGGTTTTTGAATAATTTATATTGTTTTGTTCTATGTTTTTCTATTTCTGTTTCATTTTTTACATAAGTGTACTTATAGTACCTGTTTGTCATATAATTTATTATATATAATAAATTATTATACAAAATCTCGTATTCCCATATTCTCCAATTTAGCCATAATGTATAATCAAGTGTTGCCAATTTCATGTAAAATTTTTCCACGTGAAAAAAATACTTTTTTTTAAATGGATTTTTTTCATGGAAAAAATCCACTTTTTCCCATGGAATTTTTTCAAACTTTTTTAAGAATAATTTTTTCTATAATGAAGTATCACTTAGATTTTTATATTTTAAAAGGTTAAAAAAATGTAATCGAGATGGTAGAATCCAAAAATAACCTTATTTTTTTATTCGAGCACTTCTAGTCGGTCTTGAAACTGAAATTGAAATTTTAGTCAATAAATGACACAATTGAAATTTCCTTTAAAAATTGGCATTTTGTTAAAATTGAAATTTTAGGACCATTTGGCGACCAATGATGGTCTAGAAGCGCCCGAATAAAAAAAATAAGGTCATTTTTGGATTCTACAACCCCGATAACATTTTTTTTCAATCTTTTAAAATATAAAAATCTAAGTTTATTGGAAAGATTTCGGTTTATCAGAGAGAGACAAAATGATTTTCAAAAAATATGGAAAAATTCCATTTTCCACGAAAAAAGTATTTTTTCCATATGAAAAAATCCCGCTTTGAAAAAGCATTTTTTTCCACGTGGAAAAAATCCATTTTTGATAATTCTAATATAATCACATCAAAAAATTCTCATTTTTGGAAAAAAAAATTTGAAAATTGAAAAATTCTTAATGTAACACAAATTGAAAAATGGATGCGATTTTTAAAATTTTTCCATTGATTATTTTCCAATTTTGTCATCGGCTATGGATGACGTGCTTATATCTTGTTCCAGATGCTGTACCCAAGTGGTTTGTGTCCGGCTCGGCCGGCGGAACTCAGCCAACAATGCCTCGACATTTTCGTCATCTTGCGCGTCGCTGATGCTGGAATCGTCGCCACATTTTGCGCAGCGTGACGTCGATGCGCGCTTTTTTTTGGTAGCGTCATCCGATAATAAAATGTTCATGGCCTCTTCGTAAATGCGAGCCTCCGGAAAGTCGACTTTGGTCTGTTTGCGGTCAGTCGCGTAGAGAATAGATGTGCAACAAATCTTTTAAAAAAATAAAAAATAAATAAAGGTAGTGTTCAAATATTCGCATTCAAATATTCACTATTTTTTTATTCAAATATTCAAGTAATTGAGTGTTCAATTATTAAAGTAAGAAATCAACACGCGGTTATTTGAACAAATATATTACCATTGCTTCACATTATTGTGGTGCCAGAAATTACTCTAATTTTTCTTAGTTAGTCTAATTCTTCTTTTTGTTTTAAATATCTTTGTTTTTCTTTTTACACTAACCATCAAATGTATGTATATAAGCCTTTTTTCAATTCTTAAAAAGTCTCACATTATGACATACTGTCAAAAATACCAATTTAAAATGACTACATGTTTGAAATCAACGAGCATATTATAATATATCTTTTAGTCGACTCAATTAAGTAAATTTCATTTAAAATATAGCAAATATTAGATTGGCCAAAAAGAAACCGCCGTTTAACAGTAAAGGAAATTTATTATAATAACAAAACTACAACATCCAATTAATCCAAGAGGTATTTTCCATCATGATCTATGACTCATGGTCAATATTCATGCAAAGAATGAATGCCCTTCTTGAAGAACTCGGCCGGCTGTGACTCGAAGAAGCCCAAATTTTTGCAAACTTGAAGTTTTTGTCTCTATTTCAACTACTGTTTATGATAACAGCTCGAAGTTATGAGTGATAAGAAGTCATTTTTTGGGCTACCAAAACGACTCTTGTATCCGACACATTAACCGAGTTACATACAAATTTCCAATTTTAGACCCCTAAAATTTTTAAATACATACAAATTTCCAATTTTAGACCCCTAAAATTTTTAAATAGGAATATTTTTTTCCAATATTGTTGTTTTTTCAAAGGTGGAGCTATACTTTTGTGTCAACCCATTTCTTAATTACGATAAAAAAATTCGTAAAAGTTTTTTTTTACAAATTTTAATAGTGGCATTCGATTAGACACCAAACAACAGGTTCCTGAAAACATTGCTCCTTTGAAGAGATATCGCGAAAATTTAAGTGGAGCTATACTTTTGTGTCACACTATATTCGCAAATAAACGTTCTTTCTGATAGAGCATAACCAATTCGCAAAATCTTTTATTGTGCTTGAAAAATAAAGGAACAAAGCTAACGGCAGCTCCTTTTTGGCCAACCTAATATAATGCAATAAATCAATCCAATTAAAAATATGTATAATTTCAAATTTTAACAACCTCAATTTTCTTTTCGCCTCCGCTAAAATGAAATTTCCACCGCAATATTTCCGAACTTCCCGTGCCAATGTCTTAAAGTTATAGAAAATTAAAAAGGCTGATATTAGCTTATATTGAATTTACTTTTCACAAAAATAACGCGATTGTTCATTCGTAAAACGAGTTTATCGAAGATTTCTTGATTTCGAAGAAAATTTTCATCGGATTGTGGCGTATAGGAATATTTGTTATTCTGACGATTCATAAGAAGTTCGATCACTGACTAAATTAATTTTAAAAAAATAAATAAAAACTAATATTATTTTTATTACATTCTTAATAAATTTGCATAGAGAACAGCGGTATACATATGAATTATATATGTTACGCCCAAAGCTTACAATCAGCCAAAATATAGCTTAAAAAAGTGCCATATATACGTTAAGTTCGGGTAAATAAGACGCTGACGTTCGAAGAATTTTTGAATTTTGACTTGGCCTTCATTTTGTTATAAACGAAGTTGAGCTCAAAATTTTTAAACTATAGCTTGGGTCTGCGGTCATTAACCGACATAAAATAACAGAATGACGGCCAAGTTTGATAAAAACAACTACCTAACTTTCGAACAAAAATAAGTTTTGAACATTGAAAATTAATATCGACTAGTTAATTTCAGCCGATATTGATATCGCCTAATTATTAACATATTCAATGTTTACTCACTCGATCCGAACATGCTTTGACGATTTTCTCAACCTCATTATCATTCATTGTAAGTGGAACGCTTGGAAACTTGTTAAAATCGTTATGAACACGTGTAAGAACAGCTAGCCAGTTTACACATTGGCTTATTAATTCCTACAAAAAATATTTTAGATTGTAACATAAATTTAAAAAATTATATAGATTAAATTTATGGGGCAATTTAATACATAAAAATTAACAAAATACTTTATATGTCTCAAATCAAAAACCTGAATAAGATAATATTTAGCCTCCTGTAAAATCTCAACGACTTCATGCCTGCAATCCGGTAGAGGTACAACGTCTTCGCGAAGAAAATTTAGAATTTTATCGAAATGCTTTCCGCATCGATCAATTAGCACGTAACCATCCGAATCGATTCTCACCTCCAATTGTTAAAAATAGGTATGAATATTAAAAAGTAGTAAAAAGTAGATAATTACAATCTAGAAAAATTCCAAAAATAAATCTACATATTTTGTAATAAAAATGCATGTAAAAAAAATTAAGTTGCAATTTATTGCATGATATACCTTTTTGTTTCTATGATTTGACTATTGATACAATAAATATTTTTGCTCACCGGCATTCGACCGGAAAACATGGCGCGTAACATACAGTCGTGACGACGTAATGTACCGAGTGTAGTCTGGAAGAAAAGTCCGCCAACATTTAGACGTACGCAATCGGAGGAGGCGCCATTAACTATGACGGATTCCGTATCCACTGCTGCAGTAGTCGAAGCGTTAGCTCCGTTTTCTTTAGTGGACATTGAACAAGTATGAAATAATAAATTAATGAAAAATAAATAAATTTGTTACATTTTTCCAATTGTTGCAAGTATAATTATTAAAGTCGCATTTATTTTTTGAATTTTTATAAGCATATGTAACAGGGGTTTACCGGAAGTTTATTTAGAATTTCGGAAATGGGAAGAAAATTAAAAAATCGGAAATCGAAAAAAAAAATGGCTGAAAACCTGGAAAGTGGGAAAACGAAAATTGGAATTCTGGTATACCCCTGATATATAACATATAATAGATTTAATTTCATAAAAATTGTCGCATCCTATTTGCAAATTTTTGGAGTGTTATAAAAAGTATTTAAATTTATTTACAAAGAATAATTTGCAGCATTTTAAATAGCATATTTGTTATTTCGATACGATTCGATTAACCGTGCGTTTTTGGTCTAAACCAAAAATTTTCTATTTTTGAAATATTCAAAAATGTCGCACTTTCTAAACCAATATTTTTTTGCATTAACAAAAATATTTATTCTGAGGCACTTAAAAATATATTTATTATTTTTATTTTTAATAAAAAATACTATGTGGCTAAATCTTTAGTAGGCCCCAAAAACTATTGAAAAAATCAAGCTCGAAAAAATGCAGTTACTAATTTTTTTAATTTAGATAATTTTCTTCTAGCAAATTTTGTTCTTTTTTGTGCTAATTTTTTGCAAATAGATGGCATAATTTTTATGAGACCTATTGTGTACAATATTTATATACAATTGTATACATATATGTTTAGAATTATTTTTAAAAAATTGAAAGAATGTTGTATTTTATAATGCCAAAAAATGAAATCATTTTAAAAAAAATGTTAACGTATATATGAAAAATGGAAATTTTATGTGAATTTATAGGGTTCTGGGGGAGCAGTGGCCTAGTGGTTGTGCGATAGGCTTCACTTTGCTTGGAATGAAGTTCAGTTCCATCCCCGACCCCACCTAGGTGTCACCATACTTAGAAGACAATAGGTACCACATTGCACAGTGTGGGTGATACGGCGGTGTTGATCAGGCCTTGCAAACAGTATCAGCGATACCGCATGTTTATGCAGCAAACCAGCCGAAATTTCGGTGGCTGGATGGCTCTCATCCAAATCCGCGAAATGATTAGTCCAGGATCATTTCCAATCGGGTGAGGATTGATCTGTGGGGCCTTCACGTATCACGTTATAGGGTTCTACCGCTGTGGTAGTACTGCATCATACTAAAAAGTGAAGTAATTTTTTTAATTTTCTTTAAAATTATTTTTTAAAAGAAGTATCTATATTACAAAAAGTAATAAAAAACCAAGGGGGAAGGTTCAAGAGAAGGTTTATAATATTCTTTGGTGTTGTCGAATACATGCCATTGTTCGACATTGAATAGTAACTTTCAGACAAAAACCCAAAATACTTTTTCGCCAACCTAATATTTAAATTTTAAATGGAAGTACTGTATTACATAAATGGTTTCTAATAAAATAAAAAAAAATTAGAGACAAAAGAAAATTTTTTGGGAAATTTTTCGTCCTTTTAACCACTCCTCATCATAAAACTAGGGGTTTCTTTAACTAAACTCAGGGAACGCCATTTTGTCTGGGATAAGAAAAATATAAGAAAAAAATTTCTTAAAAATGTCTTACTTTAAAATCGTTTAAGAATCTTTGAAATAAGAAATTTTTCTTATGGGGGAAACATTGGCATCGTGTAAAAATTAAAATTTTTAACTAATTTTCAAAGATAAAATTTATGTCAATAGTTTTTTTTCTTTTTTCTTGTTTATAAGCTTTAAAATTAAAACTTTTGAATTTTTTTTTATAATATTTGTAAAAAAAAATAATTTAATAATAATTATATTAAAAAATATTAATTTAAAAATAATTATATTAAAAAATATTACATAATTTAAACATAATTTGTAAAAAATCGACAAAAATAGCTACTATGCTAAAATTGTATTTTTCCATTTACAAATAATAAAAAAAATAGTAGACATAAAGTGAAATAAATTTTGTATTATAGAATATTCGATAAAACTCGATTGCAATATGTGTGTGTGATGGACCACGTCTGTAAAATACGTGACAGCCGAACGCAAATTGGTTTTGCCCTCAAGCCGATTCTCGAGTTGTCGCCTTCGTGAATGTTATCATTTATATTATAAATCAAAAATGAATTTGAATGAAATAAACGGTTTTATTACACGCGAGAATTAAAAGAAAATTTTTGAAATGTTATCTTTTAAACATTCGAAATATTTTCAAATTTGCGCTCGATTACGGCGTATTCCTTCAAAAATTTGCAATATTATTCGCCGTGTAAACTCTTTTTAAACTTTATCAAATCATACAGAACGAAAGCGTTCGCCAATGAGCGCGCAATTCCGAACCAACGATTCACATTGTGATTTTAGCTATTGGATTAAATTTTTAGCTCACACAGTTCCCATTTCTCCCATGCCAAAAATGAAAATGTAATTCAAAATTCGTGAAAAAGTCTTCGTTTATTTATTGTTCTTGTTTGCATAATGCGAATTTAGAAAAAAAATGAAAATGGGAACAAACAATTTTTATAATACCACAATAATTTTAATTACAATAATTGTTATAATGGAAACAATTTGAACGAGGAAACAAGAATATAAAGCAATTAAACACATTTACCTACTAAACAACAATAATTAAGTGACGAAAAGAAACAAAAATAAAATTTGTCGTAGGAGAATGGGATTCAGAATCGAAAAAGAAGCTGGGACTGGGGGGAAGGTAGGAAGCAGAAATACAGCTTCTTTTTCCTAATCGCGACGCACGCGAGTCCTACGCCTCGGCGCCGACGGCGAGGTCTCCGGCTCGGACGAATCCGCCGCGTCCTTCTTCGTCTCATGGGTCGGCTCTTGGCGCTTCTTCTTGGCGCTTCCCTTCGAGGAGGCGGATTGCTCACTGGCCTCGGAGTTTGTGCCCTAAAAAATCAATTTTTTTCATATACAGCATGCTTTTCATTAGCCTAAATAAAGATCAATTTATTTAATAAGATCACCTGCTCATCGGCAGAATTCTGACCGGCTGACTGTGTGGGCAACTCCGGATCCTGTGTCTCTTCCACGTCGCCTTCCTGTTCCTCATCCTCGTTCTCCTTCAAATTATACACTAATTTATTGGTTTATCCTCAGACATTTGTAAAGGTTTATAAATTTTTTAAGATTCGAATATACTCTATAATATAATCTAATCATCGTCATACCCAAACGCTTTATGCAAAAAAGAAATTATTGCCAACAAACCGGTTCATAGTCCGCTAGCACTTCGTCGGTCTTCTTCGGATGTGAGGCGCTCGACGACGACCTCTTTCCGAAAAAGAGAATGATGGGCACGAGAATGACGAGCACGACAACAACCCATATCCAAGGCCTCTCTTCGGTCGCGTCGAGCACCTGTTGAATGACGCCCTTGGTTGGGTTGACAATCGATTGGCGGAGCTTTTCCTGCGCCACCTTGAAATCGAACGTCTCGCGGGCGAATTCGCGGGCCAGCTCGACGCTGTCGGCGATGAGAATATTGTCGAAAACAATATCGGCGCTCATCGTCCACAACTCGAATCCAACCGCGCCGATGGAGGCCATCTGCTTGTAGGGATCGACCTCGTAGTAGTGCGGGTTCGCGACAAGACGCGCCGACCAGCGGCCCTTATAGGCGGGGTTGGCGATTTTCGGCGGCGACCATTTGCCCTAAAAGAGAAAATTAAAATCTTTTTATTTAAGAAAATCATGTTATGAAAATATGCATCATTCATCGGGATAGGATCCCAAAATTTTTTCCAAGTGGAATGTGGGGTAATCGGCTATGGGGAATCCGAAAACCGAGGTAATTTTTTGATCCGACCCATCTGTGCTCCTTTTGGGAGCCTAAACAGGGTCTCAAAAAATTTTTTTCATAATAATAGTGGAATATGGGATAATTAGGTACGAGGAGTCCGAAAATTAAATTAATTTTTTGATCCGACCCCTCTGGAATCTTGTATCGGGTCCTAAATAGGATCCCAAAAAAATTTTTCAAGATAATAGTGGAATATGGGGTAAGCGGGTGCGAAGAGTCCGAAAATCGAGGTAATTTTTTGATCCGACCCCTCTGGAATCCTGTTGGAGTCCCAAAAATTCTTTTAAGATTAAAGTGAAATATGGGGCTCTTTGGCGTGGGGAAGTCCGATAATCGAATTAATTTTTTGATCCGGACTATGCGGCGGCGCCAAACATTTTCGCGGGGCTGTATAAACGTCGCGTATACGAATTTTCTAGTTTCTTTTCCACGCATCTATTTCTATTTACAAGCATGCACACAAAAGTGAGTGAGAAGAGAACCACTTTAAATGCTTTTTTGGAAGATTACAAACCTTGTAGGCCGGATTCGGCTTCATCGGCTTGGTCCACTTGCCGCAGCCGCTTCGGCCCTCGCACTTCGGGTTGTCGATTTTTTTGGGCTCCCATTCGCCGTCCTCCGCGTCGTTCCAATCATCCGGCTTCGTCGCCGTGGGATCGTCAACTAGCGCCTCCTCGTCCTCCAGCCAATCCGACGGCTTCACCGCGTCCTCGTCGATAATCTCAGGTGGGGCGTCCTCGTCCCAGTCCTCGGGTTTCTTCGCCTCCGCGTCGACGATATGCTCGCGTTCGTCCCAGTCGGCCGGCTTCTTGTCCTCGGGATCGGGAATCTCTTTTGGCGGAACCACCGTAGGCTCGAGATCCTAGAAGAGTGAAAAATATGGATTGGAGCTATTGATTAAAATAAAATCAACTTCATCTCACCGTGAGCATATTGCCGGACATGATCGAAACGTGATCGACCAACACGTTGAACTTGTTATCGGGCGTAATCACCAACGTGTAGAGATGCGTAGCCTTGTCCTCAAAGTAGGAAGCCAGCGAGGCAGTCGACTGAGGAGCGTGATGCTCCTGAAAACTTTCTATTCCTTTAGCTTCTTTTTTTTGGTAAGCAAATAATCCTGAAAAAAGTTTTCAAAAGCTTTTTCTTAAACACTATCCCGAGGAGTATAAAATTCGTGAAAAATTGACTAAACACTGGATTTGTGATGCCATCCTATTTTCGGCCCTACGTAAATAATTAAATCTAATTCGCGTACGAAATTACCAGCCGAATTTTTCCACAAAACCCTTTTTTCAGTTGCATAATTTTTTTTTAAAGTTAATTTCATTATAATCGCCTACGCTGTACGTGTCGTTCTTCGGGTTCTTGAGGCGAATGATAAAGTGGATCTTGGCCGTGGAACCGCACTTGTCCGGCCCGAACATAATCGTGTAGGGCGTCTTATCGTTGAAAACGTGGATGTTAAGCTGGAATAAAGGTAATTAATTGGAGAATTTATGCCAAAAACCAATCTGTACAATAATAATTATACTTTAATAAATTCACATAAATTCTTAAATCTCCATGAGAAAAACGGAAAATCTTAACTCAAAAACACATTTTCCAATTAACAATTAGCGCTATTTACACTTGTGAATTGTTTATAAGAGATTTATACGAGAAATTTTTTTATTATATGCGATAAAAAGTCAATTGTTTAAGAGGAAAAGTAACCTAGAACATTTTTTTTGTATAAATCAGTGATTATTAGTTGTACAAATATGAAAGTTCGTTTTACTTTGTCTAATATTTTTTCATGAATAAACTTTTTTCCAAAACATTTGTCTGTATCTACAGTAGCGTCCAAAAAACTTGGGCCAAGCATCTTTTTATTAAAGATGTCGCTGTTTAGGCCATATATCTTTATTTCTTTGTTATAAATTATTTACCAAAAATATTGCTCAGACTGCAAGCTACATTTTGACACCAAATACCCCACATAACAATATTAATAAAAAAAATATTCATTGATCTTTAAAAGTGCGCCCATTTTTTAGCGTCCAAAAAACTTGGGCCAAATCATTCTTCATCCAATTATGTGCTAAATAAACTAAGTAAATCAAATCAAAAACTCTTTATTTCAACAAATAACAACTAGTATTTTGTTGCAAAACCATTTGCCTTGATAACAGCCGCACATCGGCTAGGCATTGAATCAACAAGTTTGACAATACGTTCAATCGGAATTTTCTTCCATTCTCGGCCGATAGCATCCATTAAATCAGCTTCTTTCTTGAACTTCTGACCTTGAAGACGACGCGAAAGTTCTTCCCAAAGGTGCTCAATAGGATTCAGGTCCGGTGACTGTGCTGGCCATTGCAAGACGACGACATTGTTTTCCTTGAACTATCCCGATGTCTTCTTTTTCTTGTCACCATTCATCAACTTTGACATGTGCTTGGGGTCATTGTCTTGCTGAAAGATCCAATCCGGTGGCATTTTGTCGATAGGATGAGGCAGCATTGTTGACTCGAGAATTCCACGGTACTTGACGGCATCCATTATTCCTTTCACACGGACAACAGGACCGACACAATCACGAGAGAAGCAACCTAAAAGATTGAAAAGTGTTGACCCTTCAAAAAAGCTACTTTTACTAACCCCAAACTATGACAGATTTGCTATGCTTGACTGTTGGCACTCGGTATCGAACATCGTAACGCTTTCCCGATGGTCTGCGCACATAACGAATCCCATCCGATGAGAAAAGATTGAACTTCGATTCGTCGCTCCATAGCACTTTTGCCCAATCTGCAGATGTCCATCCAAGGTGTTCTCTGGCAAACTTCAATCTGGTTTTCTGATTCTTTTTGAGATTAGAGGTTTCTTTGCTGGACGACTGGCAAACAAATTGGCTTCTTCCATGATTCGGCTGGCTGTTTGACGGCTGATATCCACCCCGAATTGCTCATTTGCTTCTTGCGATATCGACGGCAGTCTTTCTTGGATCTGCTTTGGAGCTTCTCTGTGGACTTCGACGCTGTCTTTCCGATGTCTTCTTTGGGCGACCACTTCCAGAAAGCTTTGCCACACTTTTCTTCTTCTTGAAACGACGCAATATACGAGAGACGGCAGATTTTCCAATTGTAAAAAGTGTTGCGACTTCACGATCCGATGATCCCAATTTCTTAGCTTCCACAATTGCTTTCTTCACGTCTTCTGCAATTTCTTTTTCTGGCATCTACAAAAAACAAAGAAATACACAAAGACACAAAGAAAAAACTATGAAGTCACCACATAATTGGATGAAGAATGATTTGGCCCAAGTTTTTTGGACGCTAAAAAATGGGCACACTTTTAAAAATCAATGAATATTTTTTTTATTAATATTGTTATGTGGGGTATTTGGTGTCAAAATGTAGCTTGCAGTCTGAGCAATATTTTTGGTATATGGTTTATAACAAAGAAATAAAGATATATAGCCTAAACAGCGACATCTTTAATAAAAAGATGCTTGGCCCAAGTTTTTTGGACGCTACTGTATCTGGTAGGGTGTTTAAAGCGCTATCTAATGCTTCTTGAATTTTTAAAAAAGGTTTGCATATAAAATTTTAGGACAATTTTACAGACGATCACCGAAGCGCCAACAAAAGTTCTCTTATTCGTGTTTAATTGGAAGAAAAGTGCCGCCGATTCTCACAAAATAATTGCTGACGTTTATGGCGAAGATACGATCACTGCCAGGACCTGCCAGAAGTGGTTTAAGAGGTTCAGAGAAGGCCTGAGCAACAAAGACAGCGGTAGTTACAAAATATCGTAATTTAGCTCATTTAAATGACATTGTTGTTAATTAACACGTATTAAAAACATGTAAAAATCAACAACAATTGCTATAAAAACGTCAATTTACATTAAAATGCATCGTAACGCTGTCAATTTAAGAAATTTTGTTGTTGTTTTGTGCCAATTTTTTAACAAATAAAACGCAATAATTGTACAAAATATCGTAAATTATAAAAGCGACATTGATTCGGTATAATGTTGTTGTTATTTTGTCGAAAAATTAAGCAAAATAAAGAAAATTAATTGGAACATATTGGATGGTATGTAAACTAACAAAATATGTGCACAAATTTTGTTGTTTTTTTTTTGATGAATTTTACTCAAAATTGGAAGAAAAGTTACAAAATATCGTAATTTAGCTCATTTAAATGACATTGTTGTTAATAATTGGACATAAAATGTAGACTTTTAATATTATTGTTGTTACATTTACATGTAAAAAACAACAATTATTTATGAAAAAATGTCGATTTATATTGAAACATATCGTAACGTTGCCAATTCTAAGAAATTTTATTGTCGCAATATGCGCATATTGTTGTTTTTTTTCGCAAAATTAAGATCAAGGTTGGCTTAAACTTTTAATAAAAATTAATGCGTATTAAGTGCCGCCGATTCTCACAAAATGATTGCTGAAGTTTATGGCGAAGAAACGATCACTGCCAGAGCCTGTCGGAAGTGGTTTTGGTTGACTCCCAAGCCCAACATCCATGGAAAAAAGGCGCTTTTTTTTCATTTTTTTATTATGCGATAAAAAGTCAATTGAACCTAGAACATTTTTTTTTGTAGAAATCAGTGATTACTATTTTCTATCCGTCGCGTCCGTCACGAAAAAATGTCCGCAACGCTTTTTGAGGCCTTTCCGGTCGCTAATTCGAAAAATTTTCAAGACTGGAACTACCCCCAAATCAAGGTTGAAGAAGTCCGTTTTTTGATCCGACCTCTCTGGAATCCAGTACCGGATCCAAAATAGGATCCCAAAATTTTTTCAAATGGAATGTGAGGTAATCGAATACTGGGAGTCGGAAAATCGAGGTAATTTTTTGATCCAACCCCTCTGGAATCCTGTTGGAGTCCCAAAAATTTTTTTAAGATTAAAGTGAAATATGGGGTTATTTGGCGTGGGGAAGTCCGAAGATCAAATTAATTTTTTGATCCGACCCATCTGGGCTTCTTTTGGGAGCCTAAATAAAGTCTCAAAATTTTTTTTCATAATAATAGTGGAATATGGGATAATTAGGTACGAGGAGTCCGAAAATTAAATTAATTTTTTGATCCGACCCCTCTGGAATCTTGTATCGGGTCCTAAATAGGATCCCAAAAAAATTTTTCAAGATAATAGTGGAATATGGGGTAAGCGGGTGCGAAGAGTCCGAAAATCGAGGTAATTTTTTGATCCAACCCCTCTGGAATCCTGTACCGAGTCCTAAATAGGATCCCAAAAAAATTTTTTCAAATGAAATGTGAGGTAATAAAATGCGGGGAGTCCGAAGATCAAATTAATTTTTTGATCCGACCCATCAGGGCTCTTTTTGAATCCTAAATAGAATCCCAAAAAAATTTTTCAAGATAATAGTGGAATATGGGGTAACCGGGAACGAAAATCAAATTAATTTTCTATCCGTTTTCTAGTGTATTACCGAATCGGCGGAGAGAAGCTTAACGTAACCGCCGCCGCACTCCTGGCCGTCTTCGTATTTGACTTCGTACTGGACGACGAGCGGACGTTCGCCAAACTCAAAAGGCCGACGCAATTTCGCGGCAATGGCGTGGTGGCGCGCCTTCGTCTTCACGATAAGGCCGTAATCGTTTTCGATAGCCGTCTGGGCTGGTGATCCGATTTGCCATTCGCCTAAAAACAAAAAAAAAAGCTAAAATCTTTATATCTTTGCGACCAGAAAAATTCTTGAATTTTATTCCCCTTTCTTAAACAACAAATCGAGTGAAAAAAAGGCGCCATTCTGAAGCTCCACGAAAAAGCACTCGTTAATTTTTCAATTCAAAAAGTCATTTGAAAAAGCATTCTCCCCATACCATTGTATTTAGCCAGAGACTCGTCGACGCCTTCCTTTTTCGCAATCGACTTGATCCAGTGCTTTCCGATTCCCTTTAAATCATCGAACCAATCGACGAAGTAGGTCTCCTTTTTATCGATGGAAGGCTTTTCGAATGTCGGCGGATGGTATTCCTTAAAATGCAAAAAATTATATAATCATTAGGCGACCAAAAAAAAAAAAATCTTTTGGTTCTTGTGAGTTATCGAACCCCCAAAAATTTTTTTTTAGTTTTTATTAGTTATCTGTCCACCATTTCAGCCAATTGGGCGCTTAAAAAGGCTGAGCCTTGGGCTTAGACAATTCGGCCTATGTTCCACTTTGGTCATTATATTATGTCTTAAGATTAAAATTTTTTTTTGGGGGGGGGGGGTTCGATAGCTCACAAGAACCAAAACTTTATGGGTAAACACTAGAAAAGCTTATTCGATATTTTTACATCCTATAATATCTTGTAAAAGAATGGGCACAAAATTATTTTCATAGTCTATATTAAAGCGGAAATATGCGTTTTAGACAAAATATAAATTGAACAAACATATAAGAAATACCGCTTTCGGAGCTGTGTCTGTGGATTCCGACCCGTCTTCGTCATCCTCGATAACGCCGTCGTCGTTTTGCGCCGACGCCGTGAGGGTAAGCACAAAAAGGCCGAGAAGCAAAAACCTCAAAGTCGCCCTCATTCAATTGTCTAAAATTTTCTAAAAAATTGAAAAAATTTCGGTACTTTCCGATTATCCCCAAAAAAAATTTTTTTAATGACTTTTTTTTAGGTTTTCTGGCACGAGGAATTCGAATTTAATGATGCTTCTCACAGATTTTGTTGTTTTTGTGCAGTTTCTAACATTTTCGAGGCATGTAATTTGATAATGCAATCTCTAGCGGGTAGTTAACATAACAACGATAAATAATTGACGATTAGGCGGGCCAAAATTCGGCCATGTCCTGCAAAATGACGATGAAAGGTGAAAGGATCGCTTAGAAAGTCGCTTAGAAAGTGTCAAAAACTGCACAAAAACGACAAAATCAGTGAGAAATCGTCAATTATTTATCGTTGTTATGTTGACTACTCGTTAGAGATTATGTTATAAAATTACATGCCTCGAAAGTGTTAAAAACTGCACAAAAACAACAAAATCAATGAGAAACATCGCTAAATTCGAATTCCTCGTGCCAAAAAACCTAAAAAAAGTCATTAAAAAAAAATTTTTTTTGGGGGGTCCGATAATCGGAAAGTATCAATTAAAATACTTATAAAAATTGTGCACACATATACGTCACTTTAAAGCTTATAGGCCTAGAGAATGTATGGAAACTTCATAAAAATTTAAGAAATGATTATTTTGTTAGCACACTTTTGTTTTCTTCCACTTTCTTTGTTTGGCTATTTTTCTCAATTTGCTTTTGCAGAATGTCCAAAACGAATAAACAACATCTAAAAAAGATTGAATAACAGCTTTTCACCGCAACCATGGCCATCCCCACCCACACTCAAACTATAGCAAACTGCCGAAAAGGTCAGAATAAATTTTGCAACAGAGAGAAAGGATTCATCAGCAAAATAATCGGCTTAAAACCAGTCGAATACGCGCAAATTCGAAAAGAATTTCGAAATTTATTTTTTTTTTTTGTAAAAAATTTCCGAAACATCATCCTAATCCAGGAGGGAGAGGAGGCGCCATTGTACATTTCCAAAGTCGCCATTTAAAAAAAATGTAATAGTTCTCGGGCACGTTGATCAGGACGCGTATAAATATCCGAAAATCATCATAGAAGAAATTTCTTTTTGCAATTGTTATAGCATGGTATCATCGCTCTTTCGGCGACACTTTTGCCGGTACCGCTATTGGGCGCGTGAGCTTTTCACCACTTCATTACGATGTCGCCTTAGCGGCGTCGGTGACGACGCGTCACGGCGACGTTTATTACGCTTCGCAACGCAACCGCTTCGATTGCTGACTTTTGGCGGGACCGCGTGCGGCGGCGCCGCCGCGCTTCGGCTTGCGCTTCGTCCATCGCCGCCACTCACGACGAACATTGACGAGCCGGACGTGAAACTCCCGCGACGATTACGGCGGTACATCACATACATATTGAAAAAAAAATTTTTTTTTTTGAAGAAGTTAATTTATAAAGAATAAAAAGTTTTTTTTTTGGTTCTTTTCCGTTATCGGACCCCAAAATTTGTTTTTTTTTCTTATTTTGCGGTAGATTTTTTTTTAATTTCGGAATCTTTGTCCTATTTTAGGACCCATAGAAATATTTTTATAAAAAATAAATGTCATATTCAAACTCAGTATGTTGAAAAACTCAGGAATACGAATTTCTACATTCAAAAAAAAATTTTTTTTTGGGGTCCGATAACGAAACAGAACTTTTTTTTAATTTAAAAGCATTTTTTGGAAATTTTTTTTTTTTTTGATTTTTTTTATATTTCAGATTTCATGCATTTTCTTCTATTGAATATAACGGAGTGGAGTATATGACTCCACGTGACTTTCTCGATAGCATAATTCTCGATTCTCCACGAGGTGAAAATTAAAAACAATAAATTTTTAAATAATTTATATTCGGCGCTGATAAAATCTTTCAAACTCGAAACCATCGAATTACCCTAATTTCGCGTGTATAGGGCCGCCCCGTAGATAAGACTGGTCTTATAATGGGTATTTTTGGCATTATGTATTTTTTAAATATTTAATATTTTTTACGTTTTTATACACGCGAAATTAGAGTAATAATTTTGGTAAAAATCTCTTTGGAGGATTTTTTTTCTCTCATTTTTTAAAACATTTTATTTTTTAAATTATATTTTTAGCGAGGTTAAATTATAGTCGGAATTTTCGCTCCACTCTTCATATTCATTTATTGATTTTGTCGCTTAAATTTAGAGCGCGTTTTTCGTCGAGTAATCACAAAAGGCCAGCTGCGTTCGATGCTCAACGCGACGCCGCCGTTGCGCAAAGGCAGTTCGAAAATGTTTCGCACGTTGGGCGACAACGGACTCATTTCCTACGCTGAATACCTCTTTCTTATCACTTTGCTTACAAGTGAGTTATGTTTACATTTTTATTGATTTATTATACAAAAATTATTTAGTTTGTAGCGTCTGATTTTTTTGTACAATGTCTTAAAAAATTTTTAGAATTTATTTTTGAAAATTGTACTGAAAAAGTCTTTTTTTAGATTTAATTTTAAATTTTTAATATTTTTACTTAGCCTAATTTCGCGTGTATAAGGCCGGGTGTTTTGAGCAAAATTTAAATTGGAGCCAATGAGTTTATTTTGTTCGTATCGGATTTGTTGGGGTCCAAATTTTGTGCCCGCCCTCGTTTCAGTTTCATAAAAGTGGGCACAAAATTTGGACCCCAACGGATCCGCATACGAACAGAATGAACTCATTGGCACCAATTTAAATTTGGCTCAAAACACCCGGCCTTGTTCACATGCGAAATTAGGGTAATTTTTTACAAGGGTGTACTGGAAATGATTTTAAAATTTCGGAAATTCTGAAGAAAAATCGGAAAAAATTGGTTAAAATTCTCAGAAATCGGAATTCTGGTATATCTCTGTTATATTTTTCTGTTATACAGGTTAATTTTCTTTAATGTAAATGCTCAATGTCTAATTGAACGTTCTTAGAGTCCCAATACGCTTTTAACATTGCCTTTTTGATGTTCGATGAGGACGAGAATCATCGAATCGACAAAAAAGAATTTCTTCTCGTAGGCAATTTATTATTAATTTTGGCCTGCAAATTTTTTTAAAAATTATTAGCTAGTTTAGCTTCAATTTTATCATAGGCTTTATGAGAGTATTATTGGCTATAAAGATAATTTTTTTCGATCTACGTCTCATTTCGATTTAAAATTTACTAATTTAAGTGGGATTTAGTTGAAAGCTACGCATTTTATTCCCATCATTTGCTCGTTTTTAATTTGGCTTTTAATTTGGCTTATTTTTATACATAATCTTTTTTTTTATTGTTTTGGTTTAACATTTTTTAAAGAAAATTAATTACAATGCACATTTTATTATTTTCGGCTTATTAAATTTGAAGCGATTTGCTTTTTTAATGAAGCGAATTTATAATTTTTGCCCTCATTAAAAATGAGGGTTTTGTTCGAGTCGAATGCTTTTTTTTTAGATTTGTACTCTGCTAATCGCCGGCCATTTAAACGTCAAAGGCGATCAGTTTAACGACGAGGTGTTTGTTGAATTTTTATATTTTATTTAATTTTTTTTTTGCAATATTATAAGGATAGAAATTTTTTAAGTACAGGGTGCTCCAAATTGGCGGCGGGATTTGTTTTTGTTATAACTTTTTTACATTTTAACCAAATTGTAAAAAAATTTTCCATTCGATTCACAAGGCTTCTCCATTTTGTTTGACACAAAACTTGTACATATTGGCTCCGATTTAGAAATTTTATATTCCTTTGAACTTTCTTGACACCATTTATAAAGGTGAAAAATGGGATAAAATTGACTTGAAATTGACTCAATTTTTCAATCTGAATTTTGCTAAAATTTCATCAAATAGATTAAATAATGTTCATTATGATTAATTCTATCCTCATTTTGAACCAAAATGTCAGAATCATTCAATATAGACTTGATGATTAGGTTACGAATTATTATGTTACAAATTTCAATGATTTTGTCTCTTATTGAAACAATGGCAAAAAAGTTCAAACAAATATAAAATTTCTAATTTGGAACCAATATGGAAAATTTTGATGTCAAACAAAATGGCGAAGCCTCGGGAATCGAATGGAAGAAAATTTTACAATTCGATTAAAAAGTAAAAAAGTTATAACAAAAACAAATCTCAGCGCCAATTTGGACCATCCTGTGATTATCCTAAATTGTGGTGTATAACCCCTCGTACATTCTAAACCAAATTTAAATTGGCGTCCAATTGGCGTCCATTCTATATTGGATTCATTTGAGATCAAATTTTGTGTCCGCTTTTATCTACATACGTCTCATTTTTTACATTTTTAATTCGGACACAAAATTTGAGCCCGAATGAATGCGCGAAAAAAAAGATGTATAACAGAATGGACTTCAATTGGGTGTTAATTTAAATTTGCTTTACAATATAATGGCCTATTCGCCTGAACTTTAGGTAGTAATTTCGAAGTACATAGCAGAAATTTTTATCAAATTTGTTCTTTTTCTTAATAACTTTTATAATTTTTCAATGTTCTATTACATTAATTTATTTTCCGTCTTTTTAGAAATTTTAATATTGACTTTTAAATTTAAATTGTTGAATGAAATTTTAATTGATTTTTATTTGTAGAGGTTTTTAACTTTTTTTTCCATTAATTTTGTGTTAGTTTACGACTTTTGGATTACTTAAAATTTAGAAAAATTGCTTTTACTTTTTTCTATTTTCTACTTTTTTAAATCAATATTTGCGATTTTTTTTCAGTTTCTTCAGTCCTGTTCTCTTGTGAATGAATTAGACATGTCACTTTTGCAGCACCTTACACGACGCTTCTCGCTAGCAGAAAGCGCAGATCCCAATTATTTGAAGGGTATCATAACCTTGGTATTTGATTTTTCTCCACTAAATTTATTCTTTTTGTGAAGCACAATTTTTTCTTATAATTTTGCCTTTATCCACCATCTTATCGTAAATTTTTTGTGTTTCTATATTTTTTTTATGTCTGAATACGTGCTTTTTGGTTGTTTTTTTTTTTTGACTCACAAATAGATTTTTTTGTGATGCTAAAAAATAATTTTATATTTTGTGGACTCATAAATTACGAGCTTATTTTTTATATCTTTTGTTGTTGTGTGGTTGAGCAAAACTTTATTTACCTAATATGTATAGAACAGGGTTGCCAAATGAAAATAAAATAAAAAAGAAGGCTGGGCACGAAAAAAATATTTTATTGATAATTTCCAACAACAAAAAAGATTTTTCTAAAAATATCTGAATTGGTCTATTTCGTTAACTTTTCAGGTCGGATTCTTTATTCTCTCAACAAAATTAATACTTCTCGGAACTCCTGATCCTCTGTCTAAGAGAGCCATTCTTCATGGAAAAAAAGAACAAAAAATAAAAAAGAACAGACTCCCTCAAAAAAAGAACATCTTTTTAAAAAGGACATCTGGCAACCCTGGCATAGAACCACTTATAATTCAATGCTTTCGGCTATCCTTGGAGAATCTAGTTTTTTTTCACTATAGGTAAGAGTTGAGCGATTGGGGGGTTTTAACTTAAAGCAAATTAGAGATATGAAATATTTAAGTGAAAGAGTGTTTAGCTGGAGAGTTTGGTATACAACTCGCAGAACCGATTCAAAATTGAGAAAAGTGACGAATCTGATTGTAATTTGGATTCATTAAAGGTTTGGACAATTTTTTTTCAATTTTTTCTATGTTCACGTTTTTTTTTTGTTATTTATTTTTGTTTCTTTTTTTATATCTTTTTTTATATCTTTTTATATCTTTTTTTGCAAAATAATTTCATATAATGAATCTTTTGAGTATATTTATCTATTATTTTCTCATCTAAAATTAAAACCAATTTATTCATGGCTTATTCTAGGAAGATGGTGAATATTCCCCCAGAGACACAACCGTAATGGTGCATTTATTTGGAAGGAGTGGAAATGGATCCATGTCACTTGATCAATTCCAATTGTTAGTTTGAATTTTCTTATTTGTTTTCCGCTTGTTTGATTCGAATTGTTCCACTCATTTTTTAGGTTTTACAACAATTTACAACGAGAAATAATTGAGATTGAGTTTAACGAATTCGCACGTGGAAAATCGGAAATTTCCTCAGTCGATTTTGCTCGATTGGTTTTGCGTTATTCGATTCTACACAAAAGCGATCACGCACAATACATTCAGCGAATCTACGAGCGCAGTGGCTTTGAGGAAGAGGTACAACCTTGAAAATTTAGAACATAGTATGAGGATTAATTGCCACTCTTTCGTTTTAAAAATATGACAGTACGATTGCAAGAAGAAAATATTTTAAAAGTAACTTTTGTATCAATACATATTACTAGTCATTTTAATTTTAGGGCATTACTCTTCAGCAGTTTGAGCAGTTCTCGATGTTTTTGAACAATTTGGAGGAGTTCGCCAAGGCCGTTCGACTCTACACTGTTGCCGACATTCCGGTCTCACGAACCGAGTTCATTCGAGCTGTGAGATGCTCCACCGGTTTCGAGTTGAACCCGCACTTAATTGACGTGCTCTATCGGATATTCGACGCCAACGGCGACGATAAGCTCAGTTATTCGGAGTTTATTGCTATCATGAACGATAGATTACATCGGGGCTTTCGTGTACGTTTTAAATTTAATTTTAGTGATAGATTTGATAAAAAAAATGTAAAGAATTTTTATTTATAAGCTGCATGTTTACTTGAACATTTTTTGAATTACAGTCAAACTTGTCTAATTGGGCACCCACTTTAATTGGGCACTTTTTTCTGGTCCCGACAAAATTTCTAATAAATTCTTTCCCAGGTTTATTGAGTGTAGAGAAATATAATAGAGATAAAAATAGGGTGCAGTTTTTAAAACAGCGAATGATGAAGTAATTGATTTACTAAAAATGAAGTTTAAATGACTTTTTTCTCAAAAATAAATAAACTTATTTTATATATTTACAGCAAAGCTATGCCGGCCATCACGCCACATTCGGTTGGGTGCCCTTCAAGAAGTGTATGATCCACGAGCTATCCAATTTTTAAATTCACGAGAAGAGAATATAATTATGTATAGTAGTAATATATATATATATATATGTTGCGGTTAAATCGTCAAATCGGTTATATCATGATATAACCGTTCGGTCGGTTATATCATCATCCAAGTGAGTTCCCATTCTGCCGCAGTTATGATTTCAATTAATGTATTCTTTTAATGTTTCTAATAATCTGTTTTAGGATCCACAAATTCGAAAGATATTGAAGCGTCTGGAAAATGCCGTTCATGTCTTGTGTATTTTGGCCGATGTAATTGCGGGAGGACAAGGTCCAGCAGCCACACAAGAAGAAATTCAAGGTGTTGTGGATGGCGAGAAAATTTTGGATCTACTGATGAATAAGTTAATGGCTAATTTATCCCCGTCATCTAGTGGAGTATTGTTTATTTTAATATCAGAGATCGAGCATTTGTCTCACATAAATGATAAGTAAAATACTTCTTTTGATTCAAATAATTTCCATGAATTTGTTTTATTTATGAACAAAAAATGGCATAAAATTTGGGTTTTGAAATGTGGGAAAACAAAATACTTTATTGGAATTTTTTATTGAAAACAATAAACGAAATCTTACATTAAAATAATGATTTTTTCACTTCTTATTCGGTCTCGGCTCCACTAGATGACGGGGAGAAATTAGCCATTAACTTATTCATCAGTAGATCCAAAATTTTCTCGCCATCCACAACACCTTGAATTTCTTCTTGTGTGGCTGCTGGACCTTGTCCTCCCGCAATTACATCGGCCAAAATACACAAGACATGAACGGCGTTTTCCAGACGCTTCAATATCTTTCGAATTTGTGGATCCTAAAACAGATTATTAGAAACATTAAAAGAATACATTAATTGAAATCATAACTGCGGCAGAATGGGAACTCACTTGGATGATCTCGTACGCGAACTAAATAAAAGTTATTAACAATAAAAGAAAAATTCAACAATAAAAGAGAAATTTTTTTATTTTAATAAAAGAAAAATTTATTCTTACCAGTTCTGACGGAGAATTGCTTCAATTTCAATGATCGCATTAATAATTTCGTTTCCTATGCCAGCAGTCCATTTTTGTATACTAAATTGATAAAAATAACAAATATTATTGTTTATAAAATTCTTACTTTACGTTGATGATGGTAGCAATACCAGAGCGCAAATCAGAAATCGAAAGTGCTCGTTCCTAAATATGTATAAATAAATATTAGGTTGTAACATAATTTTTTAGCCATCTCGAAAAAAATTTTTTTCCGAATTTTTAACAAAGTTCCGAATTTTTTTTTCTATAACTATATAAAGGTTGGTCTGTACTCTATCTAATAACATTTTAAAATTCAGAGCTATTTGTTACTATGACGGAGAAAATCGAACTTGACCGTAAGCAAGTTAGGACGCTGTTGCTTTACGAGTTCCGCCTTCATCATCAAGCGACCGACGCGGTTCGAAACATTTGCAGCGCCATGGGCGAAGGGACAGTCTCTTATGGCACCGCAAAGAATTGGTTCGCCAAATTCAAAAATGGCGACTTCGACCTCGACGAACATGATCATAGTGGCCGTCCAGTGGAATTGGAAGAATCGCGACTCCTGGCGCTCATTGAAGAGGACCCTCGGCGAAGCTCACGAGAACTGGAAGAGTTACTCGACTGCAGCCATATGACTATCACTCGCCATCTGCATCGCCTCGGAAAAATGTCTAAATGGGGAGTTTGGATTCCGCATGAATTATCTCCATTACAAGCTGCTGTACGAGTTGACACGACAACGCGCGACCACATACTGCAAAAACGACTTGGCAAAAAATCAGGGAGCTGAGCTGGACTGTTCTGCCACATCCGCCGTATTCTCCGGACCTTGCCCCAACAGACTACCATTTGTTCCTGGCACTCAGCGATCATCTGCGGGCTAGGCACTTCGATGACGAGACCCATCTCAAAAATGACCTCGCCGATTTTTTTGCGTCTCGCTCTTCGGAGTTTTATTCTCAAGGCATAGTTCAATTACCCAATAAGTGGCAAGCTGTTGTGGATGCTAATGGTGCATACTTTATATAATGTTATTGCTTCTTTTGTCAGAAAAATAAAATAAACTTTTCCAAAAAATATGGCTAAAAAATTATGTTACAACCTAATAGTTTTAAAAAGTTATAATATTATATAAACTTACAGAAGTATAATGCACCATTATTGGACAGAATCTAGAATAATTTGAAGCAATATAACACGGCAAAACAAAGACCAAACATTTTTGATGCCAAAGAATAAAAAAGGCGTTTTTTTGAACGCTCATTTCTGTTGAAAGAAAAAATATATTACTAATGGGTTTTCAACTATGAATTTTCTTTTTTGTAAAAATACTTTTACAATTTACAATAAACTCCTCAATTGCGAATTTTTGATAAAAATCTATAAACTTCTAATTAAAGTGGAAAAATAAAAAAATTTTACTCTAATTATCATTCAGAATATGCTCCTTGAAAATAATTTGATCATTTAGAAATTGCAAATCATATTTTTTAGTTATCAATTTTATTTCATTAATTTTATTTGGAAAGAAGTTAATATATTTGTATTCGTCAATATTATTTGTTATCACATCATCTTTAAAATACTATATTTTATCATTGTACCTTTTAATTTTTATTGGGACAACTCCGTTATACAAAGCTAAGCTTAAATTATGTTTCTTAAATTCAGATAATTCAACAAATTCAATCAAATTATAATCAATTGCTTTACAGAATTTCACTTGAAGAAGTTCATTTTTGATTAATTTTATATCGATTGCCGAATAATTTCATGCATTTTGAATAAATCTCTTTGGATTTTCCTTAAGTATAATTTCCAAAATATCATTATAATCATTGAACATTTTACAAAAAGTTTCCATAAAACGCTTCATCTGATTTTCTAAATTATTTTCTAAATATTGAAATTCTCCAGCTTCTTAAAAAGTCGATACATAAGAATGTCTTTTTGACCTATAATTAAAAATCTGACATTGGAATCGAATTAAAATGGCCAATAGGAGGTCTCAGTCGTAGAGGCGATGGGAGTACGCGGCGGTACAATTAGTCGAATCCGAAAGTCGTTGATGGCTTTCATATAGCAGTGGAAAGCGTACCAGCGATCCAAATCAATTTTCGAAAGACTAGCCACCAGCTGGAAATCCGAAAGAACTTTTAATCGAAAAACAATCAAAATAATTAATTCTTTTTTTCTTTAATCGATTTTAAATCACTATTTTTTACTAGATAAAAAAATTATTAAAAAAGTAGTAATTGAATTGAAAGCACCAATTATTTACAAAAAAAATAAGCCGAAGGATGGAAACACATGGAAATAAAGCAGCTGATACAAGAGCCAATTCGAAAATTGTTTAGTAGATGGGCGAAATGCTGCTCCGCCCGGCGATAGGCCAAATGACCGGTGTAGAGCGATGCGCATAGTCGCAACGCCTCGCAGTCGGACAGTGCGACCACGCCGGTAAATTGACGGCGCAACGCGTCGTGTCGCGTCGCCAGCCAACGCGATGTGTGTGCGAGAAGAGCGAGGGCGGCCGCCGCGTCATGCGTAGTCACATGAGCGCCGACGAGTTCCGCCTAAAAAAAGGCCAAACGGATGATTCAATACATTTAGTTGATTCAATTCAGAGCCTAAACTTATGTAACTTATGTAAGTCTAGAAAAGAAAATATAATATCTTTTAAATTTAAAATCTTTTAAATTTGATCCATTCCTTTTAATTCTTTTCTAAAAAAAAGTTGACCTGCGATCAAACCCCAAAAAGATTAATTAAATTCATTAATTTTTCTCTTAATTTAAAATTAAATGGTTTTTATTTTGAAGCGATTGTTTTATGCGCTTTTTAATTAAAAATTTTTTCATTAAAATTTTTTGAGTTTCATTTCGAATTTTCCAGAGTTGGATGTGGTGATCCTATTCCACTGTTTCTCCCCTTTCAAAATTTTGCAATCTATTATAATATCTTATTTTTTTTAATTTCATTTTTTAATGCTCTGTCGATTTAGATGATTTTCCTCCTCTCGCTCACAGTTCCAACGCTCTTCTAAAATGAGTATTAAATGACCCTTCTTTACTCTCTAAAAATATTTGACATTATTAGGATCCTAATGGTTCTTCTCTCTTCTAACATTCTTTCAATAAATTATTACCGATGCGAGAGTTTTAGGTGATATCAAAATACTCTCTTTTTTAAAGGACGCATGAACACCAATATAGATTTCCACACAATTTGTTCTAACTTTTTTTCTACGATAGATAAAGACGTGGGTTTTTTTGCATTTTGTAGAGCGTACTCGATTTGTGGGGGACGTGTTTCAGCGATTTTTAAAATTTTCATTTTTAGCATTTTTATAGAGGAAAATGCAACGAAAAAAGTGCATGTGGCTGAGCTTTTTTTTGGAGAGTGATCCGATGAACTTGAAACTTTTGCTATAAGTTCCTCTTACATACACTATTACACTCTATAAATTTGAACCTGATCGATTGGATAGGAGCCGAGTTATGAAACCTCAAAAAACGGAAAAAATGCGGAAATTTGTCATTTTTGCTGTTTTTGGAGGTTTCATAACTCGGCTCCTATCCAATCGATCAGGTTCAAATTTATAGAGTGTAATAGTGTATGTAAGAGGAACTTATAACAAGTTTCAAGTTCATCGGATCACTCTCCGAAAAAATGCTTAGCGATATGCACTTTTTTCATTGCATTTTCCTCTATAAAAATGCCAAAAATGAAAATTTTAAAAATCGCTGAAACACGTCCCCCATAAATCGAGTACGCTCTACAAAGTGCAAAAAACCCACGTCTCTATCTATCGTAGAAAAAGTTAGAACAAATTGTGTGGAAATCTATATTGGTGTTCATGGGTCCTTTAAGATATTTAGCTGTAAAAGTTGAATTATTTCGAAAGCCATACGGTTTGAGCACTTCGATTTTCATTTATATATATATATATATATATATATATATATATATATATATATATATATATATATATATATATATATATATATATATATATATATATATATATATATATATACAGTGCTGGCCAAAATTATACGTTCACTTGAATTTTTCATATAACTTTTGATTAAATTATTATTTCATGTAATTTTTTTTTGCCGAAATACGTAAAATTAGTGCAGAAATGATGTGCGTAGCAAAAACGTGACGTGAAATGGTGATTTGTGGAAAATTTTGGACTTTACGAAAAATGACCGTTTTCAGGCTGGTCATAATTATACGTTCATTTCGAAAAACACTTATGTAACGATAATAAATTTAACGATAATAACAAAAATTGCTATGATAAACGCATAATTAATAATCCGTAGCACTGCCACTGCGATTAATCACTTGGAACATTCGATTATTCATGCTTAAAATCAGATTTTGGAGCTCTTCATTCGTGATGGACTCCCACGCTTGCAATGCGGCGGTTTTTTGTTGATCCACGTTCTCGTATCGCGCCGATTTATCGTACATTCGACTAATCATCAACCCCCAGATGTTTTCCATGGGATTCAAGTCCGGCGAACACGCCGGCTAATCGAGTGTTTCGATGTCTCGCGCGATCAGCCAATCACGCGTGCTGCGGCTTCGATGCGCCGGGGCCCCGTCATGCTGAAAGATAAGGCTTTCATTGTCGTGGTCCTCCAAAAACGAAACGAGAACAGCATCGGGCATGTCCTGATATTCAGCTGATCCCATTCGACCATTCACAAATGCCAAGCGGAGCTTTCGATCAGACTGGAACGCTCCCCAGATTCCACCGCCATAATTTCTGCGGGAAAATCGGAGCGGCTCCTTTCGAAGATCGTGCCAATAATCACGGTAGCCGTCCGGCCACGTTATACCCCCATAATCACGTTATAGCCACGTCATAGACACTAAAAAGAAACAGTCAACCTTGGTCCAATCGCGAGCTTGGTTAGTTTGACCAAATTGCAGGCGAGCGTCCTTGTGATGCTGCTTCAGGAATGGCGCTTTCAATTTTTTCATCCTCTTGATGTGCGGAGATTGCTTAATCACGCGTCGTACTGTCCGTGCGCTGACGTCAAGGTCGAGATTGGCGACAATCTTTCGACTTGACGTCGACGTGTTCGACGCCGCGCTCGAAATTCGGCGCTTTTTGCGCGCATCCACTTTCGATTTGCGGCCCGAACGCTTTGCAATTCCGTATGCGTCGGGATTTCTCACGAATCGATTGACAACATCCAGTGATCGACCGATTCTTTCCGCTACAGTACGATTGCTTACGTTCCGCCCCTTCAGGGCGCTGATTTGACCTTTCTCGTACTCACTTAGGATCGTCCCACGGGGCATATCTCTATAATGACTAGCCTTAACATTAAAAAATCACATTACACCGATTTCATCACCAAAATCACAAAAAAATCATTACAAAAATCAACGTTTTTCGAAATGAACGTATAATTATGACCAGCCTGAAAACGGTCATTTTCCGTAAAGTCCAAAATTTTCCACAAATCACCGTTTCACGTCACGTTTTTTGCTACGCACATCATTTCTGCACTAATTTTACGTATTTCGGCAAAAAAATTACATGAAATAATAATTTTATCAAAAGTTATATGAAAAATTCAAGTGAACGTATAATTTTGGCCAGCACTGTATATATATATATATATATATATATATATATATATATATATATATATATATATATATATATATATATATATATATATATATATATATATATATATATATATATATATATATATATATATATATATATATATATATATATATATATATATATATATATATATATATATATATATATATATATATATATATATATATATATATATATATATATATATATATATATATATATATATATATATATATATATATATATATATATATATATATATATATATATATATATATATATATATATATATATATATATGTTGCGGCCAATACTAGAAATCGGCCATTTCTAGAAATGGCCGGCCAAAACTAGAAATGGCCGGCCATTTCTAGAAATGGCCGGCCAAAACTAGAAATGGCCGGCCAAAATAATTATGATATAAAAAAAAATCTTTTCAAAGACAAAAAACTGTAATAATAACTGTAATAATAAACTGTAACAATGAAAACTGTAATAATAAATGATTTTGCTGTCTATTTTTCGCTAATACGCTAATTCACAATCATTTATTATTACAGTCATTTATTATTACAGTTTCAGTTTTGGCCGGCCATAATTATTTTGGCCGGCCATTTCTAGTTTTGGCCGGCCATTTCTAGTTTTGGCCGGCCATTTCTAGAAATGGCCGATTTCTAGTATTGGCCGTAACATATATATATATATATATATATATATATATATATATATATATATATATATATATATATATATATATATATATATATATATATATATATATATATATATATATATATATATATATATATATATATATATATATATATATTATATATCTATATATCTATATATCTATATATCTATATATCTATATATCTATATATCTATATATCTATATATCTATATATCTATATATCTATATATCTATATATCTATATATCTATATATCTATATATCTATATATCTATATATCTATATATCTATATATCTATATATCTATATATCTATATATCTATATATCTATATATCTATATATCTATATATCTATATATCATATATATATATATATATATATATATATATATATATATATATATATATATATATATATATATATATATATATATATATATATATATATATATATATATATATATATATATATATATATATATATATATATATATATATATATATATATATATATATATATATATATATATATATATATATATATATATATATATATATATATATATATATATATATATATATATATATATATATATATATATATGAGTAAAATGGCGTATTGATTTATTTTGATGGAAATAGTAAAAAAGTAATAATAAATTTCGTAGACTAAATTAGAATTTATTTAGCATTCAGAATTTAAGCGATTTCTTCGAAATTTACAATGCTCATCTTCGTCAAGACTGGCAAGACTTTGACTGGCACGATCGAGAATGTCAAGGCGAAAATCCAGGATAGGGAGGGCATTCCGCCGGATCAGCAGCGTTTGACCTTCGCCGGTAAGTGAATTTGAATGGCTCTTTGAATCATTGCCTAATCTTATTGTTTTTATTTTTTCTAGGCAAGCAGCTTGAGGATGGCCGCACCCTTTCGGACTACAACATCCAGAAGGAGTCGACTCTCTACTTGGTGCCCCGTCTCCGCGGTGGTATGCAGATCTTCGTCAAGACTTTGACTGGCAAGGCGATCACCTTGGAGGTTGAGGATTCCGACAAGATCGAGAATGTCAAGGCGAAAATTCAGGATAAGGAGGGCATTCCGCCGGATCAGCAGCGTTTGACCTTCGCCGGTAAGTGAATTTGAATGGCTCTTTGAATCATTACCTAATCTTATTGTTTTTATTTTTTATAGGCAAGCAGCTTGAGGATGGCCGCACCCTTTCGGACTACAACATCCAGAAGGAGTCGACTCTCTACTTGGTGCCCCGTCTCCGCGGTGGTGTCGGCGAGAACGAGCCGGCAACAAAGGCCGAATTGAACACCCTCAAAGCAGAATTCAAGGAGGAGCTGAACAATCTCAAGGCGGAATTCAAGGAGGAGCTGAACAATCTCAAGGCGGAATTGAACACCGTCAAAGAAACGGTCAACACGCTCCTCGGTGAGTTCTTTTATTACATAGCATTTCCAATTACAATTTATACACGGCAAAAAGACGATCGTTAAAAATAATTTATAAAACGTTATGTCATTCTGTTCTTTATGTAGATGAATTTTCTAAACTATAATCTAAATATGTATGCGATTTATCTCAGTTAATCTGATGACGTCTCACTTTAATTCACCCAAAAAAAAAACGGAATGAAGGGATTTGTGCGCAAATTTGAACGCGCTCTTTTCTCCATAATTTAATTTAAAAAACATTGTAAAATTCTTGGTAGAACTCAATTCAAGCAAAACTACTCATAAAAACCAATTTACTTGAATGCGATTCAAAATCATTTTGTTGGTTTTTTTAATCCTAGGATTACCGTGAAAAAAACAAGCATCTTTTACCATTGGGGTCCATACGGACCCCATGTGTATTTTATGTTTATAAGTATAATAGAACTTTATTTTTTCATAATTTATGGCAAAATTAACAAAAAATATTAAAAATTAACAATATTAAATTTTAACAATCGTGACAAATCAGCTGCATATGATCACTACAAACAAATTTTGAGCAAACCGAACAACGAGAACGTATTTTTCTATCCTTGTCTCTTGTACAAAGGTTGCATCGGCCGCGTTTATTTTCGATATTATTTCGGTCAGGTCGGTCATTTTGATTGTCTGTTGTTGTTCCTTTAGCCAGAGCGAGTCCTAATTCTTCAAGAAACTTTCGACGCTTATGGGACTTGTCTCGATGATATTGCGGATTGATTTTTGTATAAACAACAAAAGCGTTTATTGCTGCTACGTCAAGAATGTTATAGAATAAAATCATGGGCCAGCGTCGTGACATTCTTTTTGTTGAATAACCGCGAGCCATCTGGTCAAGAGTATCAACGCCTCCTTTAGTTTTGTTGTAATCAAGAATAATGTTTGGTTTACGATCGGTTCTATTAGAAACAGCATTATTATCATGATGCATAGTACTAAGAAGAATAACCGGCTTCTTGGATTTTCCCGGGCAATAAGAACATAACATGGCGAGTTTTTGAAAGCAGAAAATTGAAGAATACTCATCTTTTCTCTTTGCTAAAAATTATATTGATTATGTCATCATATTCATAAAACAACAAACCTATGAACGCAGCCGGTAATTCGGTTCGGTTGTGCCTAATTGTTCCTAACAAGCTTATTTTTTTTCTGCGAGCTTTTTCGCTAAAGATAAACTCGTAAAAAAATTATCGCACGTGACATTACGACCTTCTAAACGACAACAGTTAGATAAAAATTCATTCAGAAAATTTTTACTTACTCATGAAATCCAACTCACTGACAAGATCCAAAACGACTCTTTCGCCTTGATTTATCTCGCGTTGCATTCCAGGCGCACGGCCCGTATAAACTTGCATATTCAATACAAAGCTAGTACTGCTATCGCACAGCATCCAAAGTTTGATAACATAGCGGCCGGGTTTACTAGGTATATATTGCTTGAAAGGGCAGCGACCACGAAAAGTTACAAGCTGCTCGTCCACTGTCACAAATTCAGATGGCGTGTAACTACGACAGAGTGATTCAACAAATGTATCGAAAACTTATCTGATTGGAGCCAACTTGTCATCACGTTCTGGAAGACGGCGTCGCCTTTCAGCATCATCAAATCGAAGACAACGCAAAAGTAAGTAAAATCTATTGCGAGATAAAGCACTTCTTATGCAATTACGTCCAACTTCCTTACTCCAGAGCATAGAAACAGGCTCATTTTTTCCTCGATAAACGCCAATGAAATATAACACTCCGAGAAATTTATAAAATTCCGATAACGATGAATCTCTCCATTCGGTTCCCAAACGTCGCTCTCCTTCTAAGTTTGTCATTATTACGATTTCCTAAACAATATAAAAAAATATAATACAAAATGAAAATACAAAAAGACCTTCAGCATATTAGGTGGAAGAAAAAGATCAAGCGAAGTTCTCAAATCATCAACGCGGTGAGCC
This sequence comes from Bradynema listronoti, assembly GCA_024678965.1. Lineage (NCBI taxonomy): Eukaryota > Metazoa > Nematoda > Chromadorea > Rhabditida > Allantonematidae > Bradynema > Bradynema listronoti. The sequence goes on from JANLNO010000013.1 coordinate 1,700,481, forward strand.
GCATATGCGGTTACACCTTCTGCACGCTGAATCACATTCTGAGATTGATGGCGGCCATTATTTACAATTGGATAAAGGCTCCACAATTCCTTTCCATTTTTGGAAATAAATTGTTCCTCCTCTGAATCATTTGTTTCATTCAAATCATCTGAAAGTTCGCTAGAAATTTCACTGATGTGATCAATTTCCCCCTCATCAGAAGATGAAATATAATCACTTCCAAAGTGTTCAAACTCCGAGTCATCCGACGACATTACAAAACTAAATAAATATAAAAGAATTATAAGAAAAATAAGAAGTTTTACATCACAGTAAACTTATAACAAGTCATTTGGAGCCAGCATGAACTGGGGTCCAAATGGACCCCAATGGTCAAAAGTGCTGTTTTTTTTATAGAAAAATTTTGATACACACCAAACGTTTGTTTTACTCCACAGAGTGTCAAAAACACTCAAATAAACAAAGTCATAAAAATTTGGGATGATCCGATATTTTTAAATAATAAAAAAATTCATTCAAAAACGTCTTGGGGTCCGTATGGACCCCACGGTAATTCGAGGGTTAATGCTTTCGATTATCGAACTTTACTATCTGCCGCTAGTTCTTTTTTAAAAATACAAAATTTGATAATAAATTCATAGCATTTCCAAAAAAAATGTATAAACGAATTTATAATTAAAATTGCAGAAAAGTCGCGAACGCAAAAGTTATACAATTTTTACATAAAACGAATAAATCACAACACACAATGAGCACGATTTTTTCATACGACGATGTCATCGCAAACAAACGTCAAAACATTCTTCAAATCGAAACTATTCAACATCATTTAAAACATGTCATTTAAAACAACATCCGATTCATACGTACCATGATGAGCACGAAACTCACATAACTGTTTTTCCAAATTCCCCAGAGTTAATTTTTAAGCAAAGAATTTTTATTAAATTAACTGAATAATGAATATTAATTTACAATAAATATTAATTTACAAATATTAATTTACAATTATAATAAATATTAATTTACAAATATATATATATATATATATATATATATATATATATATATATATATATATATATATATATATATATATATATATATATATATATATATATATATATATATATATATATATATATATATATATATATATATATATATATATATATATATATATATATATATATATATATATATATATATATATATATATATATATATATATATATATATATATATATATATATATATATATATATATATATATATATATATATATATATATAGTGAATTTCGTATGAGTCTTATTTTTGTTCCTTAAAAAATAAAATTGGCAATTTTGTATTAAGATGCCGGTCCCGGCCCCATTGACGGAGGAGCTCCGGGTTCGCCGGATCTCCATTACATGATGGAGATTTGTCGTGATTTTGGGACGGACGCTGACGATCTCGATGATCCCGCCGCCGGGAATGCAATTTAAAACAATTCGGAATTGCGAAGTGAAATTTGAAAAATTAATAAGTATTAAATTTTAAATTCTTTTGTTTTTTTTGCTTGCATTTATTGCGTAAAGTCTTGTAAAAGCGCTACCATGAAACTTAAAAATAACAAATGTGTTTTTAATGTTTAGGGCCGCTCAATTTGATGCCGAATTAGCTAGCATGGTCGCTGGACCATCCAACAAATAATTTTCCCATTTTTTTTATTATTGTTGATTGCTTCTTTTTTGCTTTTGGTTTTGTAATAAAGTATTTTTTAATCATCTGTTGGAATTAATTAAAAATAATAATTTTAGATAATCTCAAAAAACATCGGCTGTCTTTTATAAAGTAAATCGAGAAATGATGGATTTATACTTGAAAAACAAGTTAGCTAGCATGGTTGCTGGCGAAGCTGGCTCATCTAAAAAGGAGTCAGCAGCGTATTTTCATAAACTCGAATTCATAAGGAAATTAAAATTGTTTTTCAAGTATAAATCCATCATTTCATCTTATTAACTTAATAAAAATTCTTTGCTTAAAAATTAATATTTTGTGGTAATAAAATAGGCGGGCTGACTCTTCTAATAAAGCTATTTGAACTGCTTTTAGTTGTACCAAATTTAGCCTGCTTTTAGCCGTACCAACAGTTAAAAGTAAAAAAAACGCCTAATGGCTAAGGCTAATCCTAAACGGAGCCTAATGGTAAGGGCTAAACCCAAAACTAGCTAAGCCTAATGGCTAGGACTAAGCTCAAAGCTGATAAGGCCTAATGGCTGATCCTAAGGTTAACAAGTCTGAAGTTTAAAGCTCATTTTCTCATCATCCGTAATGCCCGGTTTTTTTTTGTAAAATTTTCGAAATGTGGCGGACAATTGATTGGAAACTTTTTTCACTTTATCGTTTCAAATCTTCTACGCACGATCAGATATTTCGTCAAAGTGGTAGGACGATTTTTGTGTTTTCGTATGCCCCAATTTCAAGCGTATAATGCTCGGCCGTTCGAATAAAATTTCCTTTCATTCAGTTATAATTCAACCAAATTACTTTTCTCGATTTACTTTATAAAACACAGGTTTTAGTTATTCTTTTAGTTACTTATGCGGCGAAGAGCGGGCCGGCGACAAAGACGACGGCAACGTCGACGAAATTATATCAAATTTTGAAAATTTTACTTAATTTTAAATTTTTTCCAAGCAAGTGTAAGATATTTGCGTATCTAAAATTTCACGCCGATGTTGATGTCGATAGTGGTCTGCTTTCTGGTCTTGGATGTTCTCATTCGAGTCCAGGATGTTCTTAAGATCCTCGAGTTTGTATTTCTCATAGATTTCGCCACGTCCCGGCGTAGGCGGATGATCGACAGAGTTGTGCGCGGATAGCAGACTAAAGCCCAAATTGTCCGAAGTCGCCAAAATGTTGGCATAGTCAAAAGTAATATGCTAAAAAGGGGGTTTGGGCTCTTTTTGATAAGAAAATGAGAGGAGAAGGCATGGATTTTCGTTATAGAAAAACATTTTTTCAGTAAACTTTAAACTCAAGATTATTTTTTTTTAACCTTAAAAATGCGAACTAATAACAATATTTGAAATCGAGCTTTTCGTGAAAAGTATTTTTAGATGGATTTCAAGAAATAAAAATACAATGTGAATCAAATTGATCCGTATATCTATTTTTTGGTTTCAAAATTTTTTTTTCATTTAATTTCAAAGTTGTTGTTCGCCGCGACTTTGAACGTCTTGTCGATGGTGACGTAGCGCGAGTCGCGCACGTCCCAGTCCGCCGGAGGCCCAATGCCCATATCGCACTTATTGCATTCGGTGACGAATGCGGCGAGAAATTGCCTAAACAACGAAAAAAATTAATTTTCGTGGGTTATTGGGGCCCCAAAAAATTTTTCTTGCTTTCTATTAGTTATCTGTCCTCCGTTTCAGCCAATTAGGCTTACAATGGCTAAGCGATAGGCTCGGGCAATTAGGCCTAGGTCTAGCCTATGTTTCGCTTTCGCTTGAGGCTTAAACTAACTATGTCTTAAGCTATGGTAAACTTTGGTTTACGAAATTCTTTCTAAATTCAAATTTTTATTTCTCTTTTCTCTTTTTTTCGCTCTTCTTAGCATTCTTCTCAATTCTTATCGTCAAAATATTCTTTCAGTTCAAAAAAGTTTTCGCCAGTTTTGATCGGTCTGATTTCGCTCGCTAAAAATTTCGTGATAGTGGTTTGGAAACTCACTTATTGCCTTTTTCGTTTATCATTTGACTATTCTCAAGAAGCTGCGTCTATAATTAAGATTATTAGAAACATTTAAATTATCGATTTCAATTCGCTTAAAATGCTCGAACTCGAGAACTTCTTCCGCTACCAGCAAGCTTAACGTGATTTGAAAGAAAATCGAAAAGGCCTCACGTTTATTTTTTATCTGAAAGATTTCAAATCTCAAAAATATATCTCAAATACCTGAAATCTTTTCAATAAATTCATACCGCGTAGACCTTCAAATCGGGTCTGCCCAGCCAAAGCGTGAAGGTAATGAAAAGCTATCGCTCCGACGAGTACACATCTGGACGATCGTTCTCCGAATGTTTCGCCTTTTTAAAACGATCCCACTCCTTAAGAAGCGGAATCGGATAGTCTCCTTAAAAAATGGATCGTTTTTAAACATTTAAATTATCGGTTTCAATTCTCTTTAGTTTAGACTTTTATCTCTTTCGGATTGCGCCATATTTTATTGACTTTTTTATTGTTGACTTATTTAATTATTTTGGCTCTGTCCGACGCGGCGTGGCACGAACTTACCGAGTAGCCGAAGCTACACCGCGTACTGCACGAGAAGGGAACACCCGCGATGAGTTTTCATAAAAAACAGGGAGATTTTTGTCCAACCCAAAAGTGAAAAACCCCAAAAGACTTTGGTGAGAGATTAAAAATGTGGGATCACCTAACCTAACCTAATTATTAAATAAAATAAACAATAAATTTGACCTTAATTTGAAGTGGAGAATGAAGTGAAGAGTAGAAATTTAGTATACAAAAATG